>CM061557.1:15532249-15657884 GCA_030864225.1 Capsicum baccatum var. pendulum | reverse complement strand
CGTTTCACCTGTTTTACCTCCCAATTTGCCTCAAATAAATAAAGGGATCACATAGGGATGGTCCTTACCCCCTAGGCATGCACCAATCAGTTTTTGGCCCCGACGACACACCCGCGAACCTCCGGCCCCACCCTCAAAACTATAGGTTATAGCACATTAATTTAGCCAAAAAATGTCCCGTTTGCATCGTTTTACCCCGTTTGACCATCACAATGGCCTAGAATAAATTAAATGGACCACACTGGGATGATCTCCAATCTCTCCGACATACCTTGATCAATTTTTAGCGCACAGTGCCCGCCGGACCTCGGGCACACCCCTAAAATCGTGGGCTATAGCACATCGATTTGGCTAAAAAATGCCCCGTTTGTGTTTTTTTGCCTGTTTGACCACCCAAATGGCCTCGAATAGATAAACGGACCACACTTGGATGATCCCCAACCTACCATTGGCATGCCCCGATTTCGCTCACTGCATCGTCGAACCTCAGACCCACCCCTAAAATCATGGGCTATAGCACATCTATTCATCCTGAAAATTCCCCGTTGATGCCATTTTGCCAATTTGACCACCCAATAGCATCGAATAAATAAACCGGACCACACTGGGATAATTCCCAACCTCCCTGACATGCTTCGGTTGATTTTTGGCCCTCAACAATCCCCAGACTACAAGCCTAGCCCCAAAATCGTGGGCTATATCGAACACCAATTTGGCTCGAAAATTCCACGTTGGTACCGTTTCTCCCGTTTGACCACACAATTGGCCTCGAATAAATAAACAGACCACACTGGGATGATCTCAAACCTCCCTGGCAAGCCTCATTCAATATTTGGCCAACAACAACCCCCGAACCCCCGGGCCCACCCTAAAAACCGTGGGCTATAGCACACTGATTTGGTTCAAAAATGACCCATTCGTGCCATTTTAACGCGTTTGACCACCCAGATGGCCTCGAATAAATTTAATGAACCATATTGGGATGATCCCCAACCTCCCTGGTACATCCCAGGAAATTTTCACCCCATAAAAACCCCCGAACCCCAAGTGCACCCCCAAAATGTGGCTATAGCACACCAATTTGGCTAAAAAATGCCTCGTTCGTGTTGTTTTGCCTTTTTGACCACCCAAATGGCCTCGAATAAATTAGCGGACCACACTGGGATGATCCCCAACTCCCTAGGCATGCCCCGGTAGATTTTTTGCCCATGGCACCCAGTAAGACCTTGGGACCACCCCTAAAATCATGGGCTATAGCACACCGATTCATCCTGAAAATGCCCCGTTCGCACCGTTTTGCCAATTCGACCACCCAAATAGCCTCGATTAAATAAACGAACAACACTGGGATAATCCCCAACCTCTCTGGCATGCTCCAATCGACTTTTTGGCCATCAACATCCCCAGACCCCGAGCCCAGCCCCAAAACCGTGGGCTATATTACACACCATTTTGGCTCGAAAATTCATCGTTGGTACCTTTTCTCCCATTTGACCACACAAATGGCCTTAAATAAATAAACAGACCACACTAGACGATCTCCGACCTCCCTGGTAAGCCTCATTCAACATTTGGCCAACGACACCCCTGAACCCCAGGCCCACTCTAAAAAACATTGGCTATAGCACACCAATTTGGCTCAAAAATGCCCCATTCATGGCATTTTACACGTTTGACCACACAGATGGCCTTGAATAGATTAACGAACCATGCTGGGATAATCCCAACCTCCCTGGTACATCCCAGGAAATTTTCAACCCATAAAACCCCGAACCCCAAGCGCACCCCCTAAAATTGTGGCCTATAGCACACCGATTTGGCCTAAAATTGCCCCGTTTGCGCTGTTTGGCCTGTTTGACCACCCAAATGGCCTCGAATAAATAAACTAACCCACACTGGGATGATCCCCAACCTCTTTGGTATTTCCCGATAAATTTTTGTCCTGTGGGACCCTCGAATCCTGGGCCCTCCCGCAAAACCATAGGTTTATAGCACACCAATTTAGCCCAAAAATGCCTCGCTCCAGCCAGTTCGCATATTTGACCACCCAAATGGCCTCGAATAAATAAACGGACCATACTAGGATGATCCTCAACCCCCTGGAATACGCGCGTCAATTTTTGGCCCACGACATGTTAGACCCCGAGCCCACCCCTAAAATCGTGGGCTATAGCACATTGATTTACCCCAAAAAATACCTTGTTCACATCGTTGCACCCAATTGACCAACCGAATTACCTCAAATAAATAAATGGACCAAACTTGGATAATTCACAACCTATCTGGCACGCCCTGGTTGATTTTCGACCCACGATACCCTCAGACCCCAGGCCCATCCCCAAAATCGTAGGCTATAGCACCGCCAAACCATGGGCCCCGACCTCAACCTACCTGGCATGCCCTGATAAATATTTGACCAATGGCACCCCCATGCCCTAGGCCAAGCCCCTAAACCATGGTCGATAGCACACCGATTTGTCCCGAAGATGCCTCGCGTTCACGTCGTTTCGCCTGTTTCATAAACCAAATAGCTTTGAATAATAAACGGACTACACTGACATGATCCTCAACCCCCTAGCATGCCTCAGTATATTTTCGTCCCATGGAACCCTCAGACCCCGGGCCCACCGCCGTAAACATGGGCTATAGCACACCAATTTGTCCCGAAAATGCCCTTTTTATACCATTTTGCCTGTTTGACCAACTAAATAGCCTCAAATAAATAAACGACTACACTGGGATGATCCACAACCTCCCTGGTATGCCTCGGTCAATGTTTGGCCCACCAAACCCCTGAACCCCAGTACCTACCCCAAAACTGTAAGCTATAGCACACCGATTTGGCTAAAAATGCACAGTTAGCCCCGTTTCGCCCATTTGACCATATAAATATCCTCGAATAAATAAATAGACCACACTGGACAATCCCCAACCTCCCTGGCATTCCTTGATCAATTTTCAGCATATCACAACCCTAGATCCCAGGCCTACCCTCAAAACCGTGGGCTATAGCACGACTATTTGGCCAGAAAATGCCCCGTTCGTACCATTTCACCCATTAGACCACCCAGATGGTATCTAATAAATAAATGGACCACATTGGGATAATCCACAACCTCCCTGGCATGCCCCGATCGAGTTTTATCCCACGACACCGCTTCACCCCGGTACCACCCCAGAAACTATGGGCTATAGCATATCGATTTGGTCCAAAAATGCCCCGTTTATATTATTTCGCCCATCTGACTACCCAAATAGCCTCGAATAAATAAATGGACACACTGGGATGATCCCCAACCTTCCTAGCATACCCCGGTTGATTTTTGGCCCACGGCACCCTCGAACCCCAGGCTCACCCTGAAAATCGTGGGTGCTAGCACACCAATTTGGCCCGAAAATGCCCTGTTCACCCGTTTGACCAATCAAATGGCATTGAATAAATAAATGGACCATACTGGGATGATCCCCAACATCCCTGGCATGCCTCGATCAATTTTTAGGCCACGGCACCCTCGGACCCTTGGCCCACCCCTAAAATTGCGGGGTATAGCATACCAATTTTGCCCGAATTTGCCTCGTTCATGCCGTTTCGCCTGTTTGACTGCTCAAGTGGCCTAGAATAAATAAACGGACCACACTAGAATGATCACCAACCTCCCTAGCATGCATAGGTCAATTTTTAGCCCACGCAACCCCTAGATCCCGGGCCCACCCTGTAATCTATGGGCTATAGCATACCGATTTGGCACGAAAATGCCCCATTCATGCCGTTTCGATTGTTTGACCACCCAAATAGCTCGAATAAATATATGGACCACACTGGAATGATCCCTAACCTCCCTGGAATGCCCCATCCATTTTTGGCCCACGGTACCCCAAAATACCGAGCCCACCCCGAAAATCGTGGGCTATAGAAGACAGATTTGGCCCGAAAATTCCCCGTTCAACACGTTTTACCCGTTTGACCACCCAAATGGCCTAGAATAAATAAAAGAACCACACTGGGATGATCTCCAACCTCCCTGGACGATCCCTAACCTCTATGGCATGCCCCAGTCGATTTTCAGCCCACGGCACCCTCGAACCTCTAGTCCACCCCCAAAACTGTGGGCTATAGCATAGTGATTTAACCCAAAAATTGTCCGTTCATGTTGTTTCGCCCGTTTGACCAGGAAAATAGCCTAGAATAAATAAACGGACCACACTGGGATTATTTCTAATCTCCCTAGCTTGCCCTGGTCAATTTTTGGTGCACGACACTCCCAGATCCCAGTCCCACCCCCAAAACCGTGGGTTATAACATATCGATTTGGCCAAAAAATGCCCCATTCACGCCATTTCGCTCGTTTGACCACCGAAATGGCCTATAATAAATAAACAGACAACACTTGGATGATGCACAATCTTCCTAGCATGCCCCGATCAATTTTTGACCAACGGCGCCCCCAGACCCCAGTCCCACGCCCAAAACATTGGGCTATCACACATTGATTTAGCCCGAAAATACCCAATTCACGACGTTTCACCTGTTTGGCCATACAAATGGCCTCGAATAAATGAAATGACCACATAGGATGATCCCTCAGCTTACTGGCATACCCCACTTGATTTTTCACCCACGACACACCCAAACCTTGGGCCAACCCCAGAAACCGTCGGACATAGCACACCAATTTAGCCCAAAATACACTATTTGTGCCGTTTCTCTTGTTTAACTGCCCAAATAGCCTCGAATAAATAAACAGAGCACACAGGGATAATCCCCAACCTCCCTGGCATGCCCCATTCACGCTTCTTTGCCTATTTGAACACCCAAATGGCCTCGAATAAAGAAACGGATGACACTAAGATGATACCCAATATCCCTGCCATGCCCCGATTAATTTTTGGATCACTGCACCCCCGTATCCTGGGCGTACCCCCAAATCGTGGGCTATAACACACCAAATTTGGCCCAAAAATACCTCGTTTGCGCTGTTTCGATCATTTTTGGCTCAAAAATGCCCCGTTCGTACCGTTTAGCCCGCTTGACCACCCAAATGACCTAGAATAAATAAAGAACCACACTTGGATGACCCCCAACCTCCATAGCATACCTCGGTTAATTTTTTAACAACAGACAGCCTAGGCACATCCCCAAATCCATGGGCTATAGCACACCAATTTGGCCAAAAAATGCCCGGCTCACACTGTTTTGCCCGTTTGACCACTCTAATGGCCTCGAATAAATAAAAAGACCACACTAGAATGATCCCCAACCTCACTGGTATTCCTCAGTCAATTTTTGGTTGACGGCACCCCCGAATACCTAGACCCTGGGCCCACCCTCAATACAGTCGACGATAGCACACTGATTTGTCTTGAAAATGCATCGTTAGCGCCATTTTGCTCGTTTTATCACCCCAATAGCCTCGAATAAACAAACAGACCACACTGGGATGATCCCCAACCTCCCTAGCATATATCGATCGATTTTTCTCCTACGGAACCCCCGGACCCCAGGTCCACCCCCAAAACCACAAACTATATAGCACACCAATTTGGCCCAAAAATGCCTCTTTTGCGCTGTTACGACTATTTGACCTCCCAATTGGCCTCGAATAAATCAACGGACCATACTGGGTTGTTCCCCAACCTCCTTGGCACACCTCGGTTAATTTTTGTCCCACGACACCATCGAACCCGAGCCTACCCCCGAACCATGGGCTATAGCACACCGATTTTACCCAAAAATTCCCTGTTCGCGCTGTTTTGCCTATTTGACCACCCGAATGGCCTCGAATAAATAAATGGATCACACTGGGAAGATCCAGACCTCCCTAGCAAGCCTTGGTTAATTTTTGGCCCATGGCACCCCCGGCCCCCGGGCCCATCCCAAAACCGTAGGCTATAACACCGATTTTGTCTAAAAATTCCTCTTTCATGCTATTTTGCCTATTTGACCACCCAAATGGCCTTGAATAAATAAACGGATCACACTGGGAAGATCCAGACCTTCCTGGAAAGCCCTGATCGATTTTCGGCCCATGGCACCCTCGGTCCCCGGGCCCATCCCAAAACCGTGGGCTATAGTTCACCGATCTGGCCCAAAAATGCCCCATTCACGCTGTTCACCCGTTTGACCACCCAAATAGTCTCGAATAAATAAATGTACCAAACTGGATGATCCCCAACCTCCTTGGCATGCCCCGATCGATTTTTGGCCCACGACAACCTAAGTCCCATGGCCCAACCCTAAAACAGTGGCTATAGCACAAAGATTTGGCTTGAAAATGCCCCGTTCGCGCCGTTTCGCCAGATTGACCACTCAAATAGGCTCGAATAACTAAACAGACCACACTAGGATGATCCTCAACACCCTTGGCATACCACTGTCGATTTTTGATAGATCACATTGCCGGACGTCGGGCCTACCCCTAAAATCGTGGGCTATAGGACACCATTTTGGCCCAAAAATGCCTCGTTCATGCTGTTTCACCCATTTGACCATCCAAATGGTCTCGAATAAATAAACGGACCACACCAGGATGATCCCCAACCTCCCTGGTGCACCTCGGTTGATTTTCGGCCCACAGCACACTCCAACCCCAGGCCGACCCCCAATACTGTGGGCTATAGCACACTGATTTGGCCCAAAAATGTCCCGTTCGAGCCGTTTTGCCCGTTTGACCTGCCAAATGGCCTCGAATAAATAATCGAACCATACAAAGATGATACTCAACCTCACTAGCATGCCCCAATTGATTTTCAGCGCATGGCACCCTCGGACCCCTAGCCCACCCCCAAACCGTGGGCTATAGCATACCAATATCTCTTAAAACTGCCCCATTCACGACGTTTCACCCATTTTTTAGCTGAAAATGCCCGATTCGTACCATTTTACTTGTTTGCCACCCAAATGACCTCGAATAAATAAATGGACCACACTGGGATGATCCCAACCTCCCATGCATGCCTCGGTAAATTTTTGACCCATGGCTCCTCCGAACCTAGGCCCACCCCTAAAATCGTGGGCTATAACACACTGATTTGGCCAGAAAATGCCCCGTTCACACTTTTACCCTCGTTTGACCACCCAAATGTCCTTGAATAAATAAACAGACCATACTGGCATTACCCCAACCTTCCTGGCAAGACTCGGCTGACTTTTGGCCAACGGCACCCCCCAAACCCCGGGCCCACCCCTAAAACCCTAGGCTATAGCACACCAATTTGGCTAGAAAATGCCCTGTTCACGCCATTTGACGACTCAAATGGCCTCGAATAAATAAACCTCCCTGGCATGCCTCGATCAATTTTCGAGCCACGGCACCCTCGAGCCCACCTCTAAAACCGTAGGTATAGCACACCAATTTGTCTCAAAAATACCCTCTTTGCACCATTTTGCTCATTTGGCCACCCAAATGGCTTCAAATAAATAATCGGACCAAACTGGGACGATCCCCAACCTCCCTGGCATACCCCGATCAATTTTTCACCTATGACACCCCCAGAACCTAGGCCTACCCCCAAAACCGAGGGCTTTAGAACACCAATTTGGTAGAAAAAAGCCCCATTTGCACTGTTTTGCCCGTTTGACCACCTAAAATACCTCGAATAAATAAACTGACACCACTGAGATGATCCCCAACCTCACAGGCATGCCCCAATCAATTTTTGGCCCATGGTACCCCCAGTGCCACCCTCAATACTGAGGCCTATAACACATTGATTTTGCTCGATAATGCCCCGTTTGTGCCATTTTGCTCATTTTACTGCCAAAATAGCCTCGAATAAATAAATATACCACACTAAGATGATCCCAAACCTCCCTGGCACACTCCGGTCAATTTTGATATCACGAAACACCCGGATCCCGGGCCCACCCCCAAAACCATAGGCCATAGCACACCGATTTGGCCCAAAAATGCCCCATTCATGTCGATTAGGCCGTTTAACCAACCAAATGGCCTCGAATAAATAAACGGAACACACTGAGATGATATCCAATATCCCTTGCACGCCTCAATTAATGTTTGGTCCACGGCATCGCCGAACCCCAGGCCCACCCCCAAAACCGTGAGCTATTGCTCACCAATTTTGCCCAAATATGTCCCGTTTTCACTTTTTCGCCCATTTGACCTCCCAAATGGCGTCGAATAAATAAATGGACCATACTGGGATGATATCCAACCTCCCTATCATACCTCGCTCAATTTTTGGCCCACGGCACCCTTTGACCCCAGGCCTACCCCCGAAACCATGGCATATTGCACACCGATTTGTCTCAAAAATGTCCCATTCACGCTATTTTGCCCGTTTGACTACCTAAATGCCCTAAAATAAATAAACGGACCGCACTGGGATAATCCCCAACCTCCCTGGCATGCCCCAATTGATTTTTAGCCCATGGCACCCCCCCGAAGCCTGAGCCCACCCTCGAAACCGTGGGCAATGGCACATCGATTTTGCCCGAAAATGCCCCATTTGTGCTATTACGCCTGTTTGACCACCCAAATGGCCTCAAATATATAAGCAGACCATATTAAGATGATCCATACGCTTCCTGCCATGTACCGGTCGATTTTCGACCGATAGCACCCTCGGATCCAGGTCCTATTCTAAAACTGTGGGCCATAGCACACCGATTTCGTCCAAAAATGCCCCGTTTGCGCCGTTTCTCCCGTTTGACCATCCAAATAGCCTCGAATAAATAAAAGAACCACACTGGGATGATCCCCAACCTCCCTTCCATGCCTCGATCAATTTTTAGCCCACGACACCCCAGGACCCCAAACCCACCCCCAAAATCGTTGGCTATAGCACTCTGATTTGGCTAAAAAATGCCCTGCTCGCATTGTTTCACCCGTTTGAACACCTAAATTTCCTTGAATAAATAAATGAACCACACTGGGATGATCCCTAACCTCCCTAGTATGCCTCGGTTGATTTTTGGCCCACGGTACTCTGGGTCCCTAGGCCCAACCCTATAACAGTGGGCTACAACACACCGATTTAGAACAAAAAAGCCCCATTCACGTTGTTTCGCCCGTTTGACCACCCAAATAGCTCAAATAAACAAACGGACAACACCGGAATGATCCCCAACCTCAATGGCATGCCATAATTAATTTTTGACCCACGATACCCCTTGTCCGTGGGCCCACCCCTAAAATTGTGGGCTATAACACACTTTTGGCCCGAAAATGCCCCGTTCGTGCCGTTTCACCCGTTTGACCACCTAAATGGCCTTGAATGAATAAACGAATCACATTGGGTTGATCCTCAACCTCCCTGGCATACCTTGGTCGATTTTTGACCCATGACACCCCTGAACCCCGGGCCCACCCCCAAAATAGTAGGCTATAGTACATTGATTTGGCCCGAAAATGCCCCATTCGTGCCGTTCTGCCTGTTTAACCACCCAAAGAGCCTCGAATAAATAAAAAAACCATATTGGGATGATCCCCAACCTCCCTGGCATACCTTAGTCAATTTTTGGCCTATCGTGGCCCCAAACTGCGGGCCCACCCCCAAAACTGTGGCACACAGGTTTAAACTGAAAATGCCCCATTCACGCTGTTTCGCTCATTTGACCACTCAAATGGCCTCGAATAAATAAACGGACCATACTTGGATGATCTCCAACCTCCCTGGTATGCCCTGCTCAATTTTCATCCCAGATCACCCCCAGACCCCAGGCCCACCCCAAAACCGTAGGCTGTAGCATATAGATTTGGCCTAGAAATGCCTCGTTCCTGCCGGTTTGCTCGTTTGACCACCCAAATATCCTCGAATAAATACACGGAACACATTGGGATGATCCCCAACCTCCCTGGCACGCCCTAGTTTTTTTCTACCAATGGTACCCCTAAACTCGGGGCCACCCCAAAAACTGTGGGCTATAGCACACCAATTTGACCTGAAAATGCTCCATTCGCGCCGTTTCCTACGTTTGACCATACAAATTACCTCGACTAAATAAATGGACCACACTGGAACTTCCTGGCATGCTGCAGTGAATTTTTAGCCCACGACAAACCCTAACCCCAGTCTCACCCCCAAAACCGTTGGCTATAGCAGACCAATTTGGCCCGAAAATGCCCCGTTCACGCCGTTTTGCCCTTTTGACCACACAAATGGCATAGAATAAATAAAAGAAACACACTGGGATGATCCCTTACCCCCTGGTATGCCCCGATCAATTTTTGGCCTATGGCACCGCTGGACCCTAGTCCCACCCCCAAAACCATGGGCTATAACACATCGATTTGGCTCGAAAATGCCTCGTTCGCACTGTTTTGCCCGTTTGACCATACTAGGACAATCCCCAACCTTCTTGGCACATCCTAGTTAATTTTCAGCCTACGAAACCCCCAAATCCTGGGTCCACCTCCATAACTGTGGGCTACAACACATTGATTTGGGTCGAAAATGCCCTGTTCGCGCTGTTTCGCCCATTTAACAACCCAAATGGCCTCGAATAAACAAACGGACCAGACTGGAAAGATTCCCAAACTCTCTAGCATGCCTCAGTCAATCTTTGGCGTACGAAACCCCCTAACCCCGGGTCCACCCTAAAAATGTGGGCTATAGCACACTGATTTGGCTCGAAAATACCCCATTCACACTGTTTGAACTGTTTGACCACCCAAAAAGACTTGAATAAATAAACAAACTGCAATGGGATAATACCCAACCTCCATAGCATGCCCCAGTCAATTTTTGGTATAAGAAATCCCTGAACCTTGATCCTACCCCCAAAACTGTGGGCTATAACACACCGATTTAGCCCAAAAATGGCCCGTTTGTGCTGTTTTGCCCGTTTGACCACCCAAATGGCATCGAATAAACAAACATAGCTTACTGGGATGATCCCCAACCCCTTGGCATACCTCGGTCAATTTTTGGCCCACGGCTCCCACGGACCCCCATCTCACCCCCAAAACCGTGGGTTATAGCACACCAATTTGGCCTAAAATTACCCCCTTCACACCATTTTCCACATTTGACCACCCAAATGGCCTTGAATAAATAAACAAACCACACTGGGATTATCCCCACCCTACCTAGCATGCCTCGGTCAATTTAAGGCCCACGACTCTCTCGGACCCTGGTCCTACTCCCAAAATCGTGTGCTATAGCACACCGAGTTAGCCCATAAATGCCCCATTCATGCTGTATTACCTGTTTGACCACTCAAATGTCCTCGAATAAATAACTGAACCACACTTGGAGGATCTCCAACCTCTCTGGCATGTCCGATCGATTTTTGGCTCACGTTACCCCCGGACCCTGGACCACCCCCAAAATCGTGGGCTATAACACACCAATTTGCACGAAAAATCCCTATTCGCATTGTTTCACTCGTTTAAACACCCAAATGGACTCGAATAAAGAAACGAACCATACTGAGATTATCCACAACCTCTCTGATATGCCATGGTCAATTTTCGGCCTACGGCAACCCCAGACCCCAGGCTAACCCCCAAACGATGGGCTATAGCACATCAATTTAGCCCAAAAATACTCCATTCACACCGTTTCACCCATTTTTTGGCTTGAAAATGCACTGTTTGTGCCGTTTCATCCGTTTGATGACCCCAACGACCTTGAATAAATATACGAATGACAATGGGATGATCCCCAACCTCCCTAGCACGCCCCGATCAGTTTTTGCACATGGCATACCTGGACCCCAGACCCAACCCCAAAATCGTAGGCTGTAACATATCAACTTAGATCGAAAATGCCCCATTTGCGTATTTTCGCCCGTTTTACTACTCAAATGGCCTGGAATAAATAAACGGATCATACTGGGGTGATCCCCAACCTCCTTAGCGCACCCTGGTTAATTTTTGGCCCATATCACCCCTGGACCCAGGGCCCACCCCCAAAACTGAGGGCTATAGCACACCAATTAGCCCTAAAAATGCCTCATTTTCACTATTTTGCCCATTTGACCACCCAAATGTCCTCGAATAAAAAAATAGACCACACTGGGATGATCCCCAACCTTCCTGGCATGCTCTGGTCAATTTTCATCCCACATCACCCCTGGACCCCAGGCCCACCCCAAAATCGTGGGCTGTAGCACATAGATTTGGCCCAGAAATGCCTCGTTCCTGCCGTTTTGCCCGTTTGACCACCCAAATATCCTCGAATAAATACACGGACCACATTGGGACGATCCCCAACCTCCCTGGAACTCCCTAGTTTTTTTCGACCAAAGGTACCCCAAACTCAGGGCCACCCCAAAAACTGTGGGCTATAGCACACCAATTTGACCTGAAAATGCCCTATTCGCGCCGTTTCCTACGTTTGACCATACAAATTACCTCGAATAAATAAATGGACCACAATGGAACCTCCTGGCATGCCGCAGTGAATTTTCAGCCCACGACACACCCGAACCCCAGTCTCACCCCCAAAACCGTTGGCTATAGCAGACCAATTTAGCCTGAAAATGCCCCGTTCACGCCGTTTCGCACTTTTGACCACACAAATGGCATAGAATAAATAAAAGAAACACACTGGGATGATCCCTTACCCATGGTATGCCCCGATCAATTTTTGGCCTACGGCACCGCTGGACCCTAGTCCCACCCCCAAAACCATGGGCTATAACACATCGATTTGGCTCGAAAATGCCTCGTTCGCACCGTTTTGCCCGTTTGACCATACTAGGACAATCCCCAACCTTCTTGGCACATCCTGGTTAATTTTCAGCCTACGACACCCCCGAAACCTGGGTCCACCCCCATAACTGTGGGCTACGAAATATTGATTTGGGCGGAAATGCCCCGTTCGCGCTGTTTCGCCCATTTGACAACTCAAATGGCCTTAAATAAACAAACGGACCATACTGTAAAGATCCCAAACTATCTGGCATGGCTCGGTCAATTTTTGACGTACGGAACCCCCGAACCCCAGATCCACCCTAAAATTGTTGGCTATAGCACACCGATTTGGCTCGAAAATGCCCCACTCACACTGTTTGACCTGTTTGACCACCCAAACGACCTTGAATAAATAAACAAACTACAATGGGATAATCCCCAACCTCCATAGCATGCCCCAGTCAATTTTTGGTATAAGAAATCCCTGAACCTTGGTCCTACCCCCAAAACTGTAGGCTATAACACACCGATTTAGCCTAAAAATGGCCCGTTTGTGCTGTTTTGCCCGTTTGACCTCCCAAATGGCATCGAATAAATAAACATAGCGCACTGGGATGATCCCCAACCCCTTGGCATACCTCGGTCGATTTTTAGCCCACGGACCCCCATCTCACCCCCAAAACCGTGGGTTATAGCACACCGATTTGGCCTAAAATTACCCCTTTCACACCATTTTCCACATTTGACCACCCAAATGGCCTCGAATAAATAAACAAACCACACTGGGATGATCCCCACCCTACCTAGCATGCCTCGGCCAATTTATGGCCCACGACACCCTTGGACCCTGGTCCTACTCCCAAAATCGTGTGCTATAGCACACCAAGTTAGCCCATAAATGCCCCGTTCATGCTGTATCACCTGTTTGGCCACTCAAATGTCCTCGAATAAATAAATGAACCAAACTTGGAAAATCTCCAACCTCTCTGGCATGTCCGATTGAATTTTGGCCCACGTTACCCCCGGACCCTAGCCCACCCACAAAATCGTGGGCTATAACACACCAATTTGGCACGAAAAATCCCTATTCGCATTGTTTCACCCGTTTAAACACTCAAATGGACTCGAATAAAGAAACGAACCATACTGAGATTATCCACAACCGCTCTGGTATGCCATGGTCAATTTTTGGCCTACGGCAACCCCAGAACCCAGTCTAACCCCCCAAACGATGGGCTATAGCACATCAATTTAGCCCAAAAATACTCCATTCACACCGTTTTACCCATTTTTTGGCTTGAAAATGCACTGTTTGTGCCGTTTCATCCGTTTGATGACCCCAACGGCCTTGAACAAATATACAAATGACAATGGGATGATACCCAACCTCCCTAGCACGCCCCGATCAGTTTTTGCACATGGCATCCCCGGACCCCGGACTCATCCCCGAAATCGTAGGCTATAACATATCAACTTAGACTGAAAATGCCCCATTTGCGTATTTTCGTCCGTTTTACTACTCAAATGGCCTCGAATAAATAAACGGATCATACTGGGATGATCCCCAACCTCCTTAGCGCACCTTGGTTAATTTTTGGCCCATATCACCCCTGGACCCGGGGCCCACCCCCAAAACAGAGGGCTATAGCACACCAATTAGGTCTAAAAATGCCTCATTTTCACTATTTCGCCCATTTGACCACCCAAATATCCTCGAATAAAAAAATAGACCACACTGGGATGATCCCCAACCTTCCTAGCATGGCCTGGTCAATCATCCCACATCACCTACGGACCCCAGGCCCACCCCAAAACCGTGGGCTGTAGCACATAGATTTGCCCAAGAAATGCCTCGTTCCTGCCGTTTTGCCCGTTTGACCACCTAAATATCCTCAAACAAATACACAGACCACATTGGGATGATCCCGAACCTCCCTGGCACGCCCTAGTTTTTTTCGACCAAAGGTACCCCCAAACTCGGGGCCACCCCAAAAACTGTGGGCTATAGCGCACCAATTTGACCTGAAAATGCCCCATTCGCGCCGTTTCCTACGTTTGACCATACAAATTACCTCGAATAAATAAATGGACCACACTGGAATCTCCTGGCATATTGCAGTGAATTTTCAGCCCACGACACACCCGAACCCCAGTCTCACCCCCAAAACCGTTGGCTATAGCAGATTAATTTGGCCCGAAAATGCCCCGTTCACGCCGTTTCGCCCTTTTGACCACACAAATGGCATAGAATAAATAAAAGAAACACACTGGGATCATCCCTTAACCCTGGTATGCCCCGATCAATTTTTGGCCTACGGAACCGCTGGACCCTAGTCCCACCCCCAAAACCATGGGCTATAACATATCGATTTGGCTCGAAAATGCCTCGTTCGCACCGTTTTGCCCGTTTGACCATACTAGGACAATCCCCAACCTTCTTGGCACATCTTGGTTAATTTTCAGCCTACGACACCCCCGAATCCTGGGTCCACCGCCGTAACTGTGGGCTACAAAATATTGATTTAGGCCAAAATGCTCCGTTCGCGCTGTTTCGCCCATTTGACAACTCAAATGGCCTCGAATAAACAAACGGACCACACTGGAAAGATCCCAAACTCTCTAGCATGCCTCGGTCAATTTTTGACGTACGGAACCCCCGATCCCCGGGTCCACCCTAAAATTGTGGGCTATAGCACACCAATTTGGCTCGAAAATGCCCCATTCACACTGTTTGACCTGTTTGACCACCCAAACGACCTTGAATAAATAATCAAACTGCAATGGGATAATCTCCAACCTCTATTACATGCCCCAGTCAATTTTTGGTATAAGAAATCCTTGAACCTTGATCCTACCCCCAAAACTGTAGGCTATAACACACCGATTTAGCCCAAAAATGGCCCGTTTGTGCTGTTTTGCCCATTTGACCACTGAAATGGCATCGAATAAATAAACATAGCGCACTGGGATGATCCCCAACCCCTTGGCATACCTCGGTCAATTTTTGGCCCACGGCTCCTACGGACCCCCAACTCACCCCCAAAACCGTGGGCTATAACACACCGATTTGGCCTAAAATTACCCCCTTCACACCATTTTCCACATTTAACCACCCAAATGGCCTCGAATAAATAAACAAACCACACTGGGATGATCCCCACCCTACCTAGCATGCCTCGGTCAATTTATGGCCCACGACACCCTCGGACCCTGGTCCTACTCCCAAAATCGTGTGCTATAGCACACCGAGTTAGCCCATAAATGCCCCATTCATGTTGTATCACCTGTTTGGCCACTCAAATGTCCTCTAATAAATAAATGAGCCACACTTGGATGATCTCCAACCTCTCTGGCATGTTCGATCGATTTTTGGCCCACGTTATCCCCGGACCCTAGCCCACCCCCAAAATCATGGGCTATAACACACCAATTTGGCACGAAAAATCCCTATTCCCATTGTTTCACCCGTTTAAACACCCAAATGGACTCGAATAAAGAAACAAACCATACTGAGATTACCCACAACATCTCTGGTATGCCGTGGTCAATTTTCGGCCTACGGCAACCCCAGACCCCAGGCTCACCCCTCAAACGATGGGCTATAGCACATCAATTTAGCCCAAAAATTCTCCATTCACACCGTTTCACCCATTTTTTGGCTTGAAAATGCATTGTTTGTGTCGTTTCATCCGTTTGATGACCGCAACGGCCTTGAATGAATATACGAATCACAATGGGATGATACCCAACCTTCCTAGCACGCCCCGATCAGTTTTTGTACATGGAATCCCCGGACCCCGGACCCATCCCCGAAATCGTAGGCTATAACATATCAACTTAGATCGAAAATTCCCCATTTGCGTATTTTCGCCCGTTTTACTACTCAAATGGCATCGAATAAATAAACGGACCATACTGGGATGATCCCCAACCTCCTTAGCACACCCTGGTTAATGTTTGGCCCATATCACCCCTGGACCCGAGGCCCACCCCCAAAACTGAGGGCTATAGCACACCAATTAGGCCTAAAAATGCCTCGTTTTCACTATTTTGCCCATTTGACCACCCAAATGTCCTCGAATAAAAACATAGACCTCAATGGGATGATCCCTAACCTTCCTGGCATGCCCTGGTCAATTTTTATCCCACATCACCCCCGGACCCCAGGCCCACCCCAAAACCGTGGGCTATAGCATATAGATTTGGCCCAAAAATGCCTCGTTCCTACCATTTTGCCCATTTGACCACCCAAATATCCTCGAATAAATACACGGACCACATTGGGATGATCCCTAACCTCCCTGGCATGCCCTAGTTTTTTTCGACCAATGGTACCCCCAAACTCGGGGCCACCCCAAAAACTGTGGGCTATAGCGCACCAATTTGACCTGAAACTGCCCCATTCGTGCCGTTTCCTACGTTTGACCATACAAATTACCTTGAATAAATAAATGGACCACACTGGAAGCTCTTGGCATGCTGCAGTGAATTTTTGTCCCACGACACACCCGAACCCCTGTCTCACCCCCAAAACCGTTGGCTATAGAATGCCCCGTTTACGCCGTTTTGCCCTTTTGACCACACAAATTGAATAGAATAAACAAAAGAAACACATTGGGATGATCCATTACCCCCTGGTATGCCCCGATCAATTTTTGGTCTACGGCACCGCTGGACCCTAGTCCCACCCCCAAAATCATGGGCTATAACACATCAATTTGGCTCGAAAATACCTCATTCGCACCGTTTTGCCCATTTGAACATACTAGGACAATCCCCAACCTTCTTGGCACATCCTGGTGAATTTTCAGCCTACGACACCCCCGAATCCTGGGTCTACCCCCATAAGTGTGGGCTACAACACATTGATTTGGGCTGAAAATGCCCCGTTCGCGCTGTTTAGCCCATTTGACAACCCAAATGGCCTAGAATAAACAAACAGACCACACTGGAAAGATTCCCAAACTCTCTGGCATGCCTCAGTCAATTTTTGGCATACGGAACTCCAGAACCCCGGGTCCACCCAAAAATTGTGGGCTATAGCACACCGATTTGGCTAGAAAATGCCCCATTCACACTGTTTGACCTGTTTGACCACCCAAACGACCTCGAATAAATAAACAAACTGCAATGGGATAATCCCCAACCTCCATAGCATGCCCCAATCAATTTCGGTATAAGAAATCCCTGAACCTTGATCCTACCCCCAAAACTGTTGTCTATAACACACCGATTTAGCCTAAAAATTGCCCATTTGTGCTGTTTTGCCCGTTTGACCACCCAAATGGCATAGAATAAATAAATATAGCGCACTGGGATTCTCCCCAACCCCTTGGCATACCCCGGTCGATTTTTGGCCCATGGCGCCCACGGACCCCCATCTCACCCCCAAAACTGTGGGTTATAGCACACCGATTTGGCCTAAAATTACCCCCTTCTCACCATTTTCCATATTTAACCACCCAAATGGCCTCGAATAAATAAACAAACCATACTGGGATGATCCCCACCCTACCTGGCATGCCTCGGTCAATTTATGGCCTACGACACCCTCAGACCCTAGTCCTACTCCCAAAATCGTGTGCTATAGCACACCGAGTTAGCCAATAAATGCCCCGTTCATGCTGTATCACCTTTTTGGCCACTCAAATGTCCTCGAATAAATAAATAAACCACACTTGGATGATCTCCAACCTCTCTGGCATGTCCGATCGATTTTTGGCCCACGTTACCCCCAGACCCTGGCCCACCCCCAAAATCGTGGGCTATAACACACCAATTTGGCACGAAAAATCCTTATTCGCATTGTTTCACCCGTTTAAACACCCAAATGGATTCGAATAAAGAAATGAACCATACTAAGATTATCCACAACCTTTCTCGTATGCCATGGTCAATTTTCGGCCTACGGCAACCCCAGACCCCAGACTCACCCCCCAAACGATAGGCTATAGCACATAAATTTAGCCCAAAAATTCTCCATTCACACCGTTTCACCCATTTTTTGGCTTGAAAATGCACTGTTTGTGCCGTTTCATCCGTTTGATGACCCCAACGGCCTTGAATAAATATACGAATCACAATGGGATGATCCCCAACCTCCCTAGCATGCCCCGATCAGTTTTTGCACATGGCATCCCCGGACCCCGGACCCATCCCCGAAATCGTAGGCTATAACATATTAACTTAGACCGAAAATGCCCCATTTGCATATTTTCGCCCGTTTTACTACTCAAATAGCCTCGAATAAATAAACGGACCATACTGGGATGATCCCCAACCTCCTTAGCACACCTTGGTTAATTTTTGGCCCATATCACCCCTGGACCCGGGGCCCACCCCCAAAACAGTGGGCTATAGCACACCAATTTGGCCTAAAAATGCCTCGTTTTTACTATTTCGCCCATTTGACCACCCAAATGTCCTCGAATAAAAAAATAGACCACACTGGGATGATCCCCAACCTTCTTGGCATGCCCTTGTCAATTTTGACCCACAGTACTTGCGAACCCTGGGCCCACCCTAGATACCGTGGGCTATAGTGCACCATTCGACTTGAAAATGCCCTGTTCTCACCGTTTCTCTTATTTAACCACACAAATGGCCTCGAATAAATTAACGGACCACACTGGAATGATCTCCAACCTCCCTGGCATAGTTCTGTTGACTTTTGGCACACGACACCCATGGACCTTTAGCCCAACCCCAAAACCATGGGCTATAGCTCACCGATTTGGCCAAAAAATACCCCATTCACACTGTTTCGCCCTTTTGACCACTCAAATAGAATCGAATAAATAAACGGACCATACTGGGATGATCTCCTACCTCTCTTGCATGCCCCGATAGATTTTTAGCCCAAGGGACCACTGGCCGCTGGTCCCACCTTCGAAACCATGGGCTATAGTACATTGATTTAGCCTGAAAATACCCCATTAGCATCGTTTCACCCATTTGACCACACAAATGGCCTCAAATAAATAAACGAACCACACTGGGATGATCCCTAACTTCCATGGCACATCCCAGTTAATTTTCGGCCGACGGCATCCCCGGATCCTGGGTCCACCCCTAAAACTTTGGGTTATAGCACACCTATTTGGCCCAAAAATGCCCCGTTCGCGCCGTTTCGCTCGTTTACCACCCAAATAGACTTGAATAATTAAACGGACTATACTGGGATGATTCCCAAACTCCCTTGCACGACCCGGTCAATTTTTGGCCCACAAAACCCCCGAACCCCGGGTTCACTCCCAAAACCGTGGGCTATAGCACGCTGATTTAGCCCAAAAATGCCCCGTTCATGCTTTTTTACCTGTTTTACCACCCAAATAGCCTCGAATAAATAAACGGACCACACTGGGACAATCCTAAATCCCCATGTTATACCTCAGTCAATTTTTGGTATATGAAACCCCCAAACCTCGGGCCTACCCCTAAAACCGTGGGCTATTGCACATCGATTTTGCTCGAAAATGCCACGTTCGCACCATTTTGCCAGTTTGACCACCCAAATAGCCGCGAAAAAATAAACAAACCACACTGAGATGATCCCCAACCTCCGTTACATGCCCTGGTCAAATTTTAGCCCACAGCACCCCTGGACCCCCGGCCCACCCCCAAAATCGTGGGCTATAGCACAGTGATTTGGCTAAAAAATGCCCCATTAGCTTTGTTTCGACCGTGTGACCACCCAAATGGCCTTGAATAAATAAATTAACCACACTGGGATGATCCCAAACTTTTGTGGCATGCCTCGATTGATTTTTAGCCTACGACAACCCCGATCCCTCATCCCAACCCCAAAACAGTAGGTTATAGCACACCGAGTTGTCCTAAAAAAGACCTGTTCGCGCAGTTTTTCCTGTTTGACCACCCGAACGGCCTCGAATAAAGAAACGGACCATACTGGGACTACCCCTAACCTCCCTGGTATGTGCCGATAAATTTTTGGTACACGACACCCTCGGACCTCGGGCCTACCCTCAAAACCATAAGCTATAGCTCACTGATTTGGCCGGAAAATATCCCGTTCATGCCGTTTTGCCCGTTTGACCACCCAAATGTTCTCGAATAAATAAATGGAGCACATTGGGATGATCCCCAACTTCCCTGGCACTCCCCAATCAATTTTTAGCCCACAACACCCCCGAACCCCAAGCCCACAACCAAAATCGTGGTCTATAGCACACCAATTTAGCTCAAAAATTAGTTCTTTCGCCTGTTTAACCACCTAAATAGCCTCGAATAACTAAACATGCCACACTGGCATGATCCCCAACCTCCCTGGTATGCCCCAATCGATTTTCGACCCACGTGACCCTCAGACCATAGGCCCACCCCCAAAACATTGGCTATAGCACACTGATTTGGCCCAAAAATATCCCGTTCGCGCTTTTTCACCCGTTTAACCACCCAAATGGCTTCAAATAAATAAATGGACCATACTGGAATGATATCAAACCTCCTTGGAATAAGCCGATTGATTTTTAGCCCACGGTACCCCCAGATCCACGTCCCACCCCCAAAATTGTAGGTCATAGCACACTAATTTTGCCAGAAAATGCCCTGTTCATTCTGTTTTGGCCGTTTGACCACCCAAATGGCCTAAAATAAATAAACAAATCACACTGGGATGATCCCCAACCTCTCTAGCGCGCCCCGGTCGATTTTTGGCCCACCGTACCCTCGGACCCTGGGGCCACCCCTAAAACAGTGGGCTATAGCACACCGATTTAGCCTGAAAATGCCCCGTTCATGTCGTTTGACTCATTTGACCACTCCAATGGCCTCGAATAAATAAATCGGCCACATTTGGATGATCCCCAATCTTCCTGGCATATGTTGATCGAATTTCCACCCATGGTACTTCTGGATCTCGGGCCAACCTCTGAAACCGTGGGCTATAAGATACTAATTTGGCCTAAAAATGGCCCATTCACGGTATTTTGCCCTTTTGACCACCCAAATGGCTCGAATAAATAAATGGAAAATAATGGAAATATCCCTAACCTCCCTGCATGCCTCGATCAATTTTCAACCAATAGAAGCCCCTTTCCCCGGCCCCACCCCCAAAATCGTGAGCTATAGCACACTAATTTGGCTCGAAAATGCCCCGCTTGCACCGTTTTTCCCGTTTAACTACCCAAATGGCCTCAAATAAATAAACGAATCACACTGGGATGATACCTTACCTCACTGGCATGCTCCAGTTGATTTTTAGCCCACAACAATACTAGCCTACTGATAGATTTATTACAACATAAGTGAAATATCCCAAAAGCCCTTCATGGAGGAAAGACAAAATATGCCTATGAAGTATAGTCAAAGTGTAGTGTATGGACGGTTTTCAGTGCATAATTAAGTCCTCTTTGTCTCTTTAATTGCACACACCAAGTATCGGGTCCAACGCGTGCTCTCATAAGCCCATATCCATGAATATTCTTGAATCAGACCCAGAGCCCACCCTCGAATTAGTGGTCTATAGCACACGATTTATCCAAAAATGCCCCATTCGCATTGTTTTGCCCGTTTGACCACCCAAATGGCCTTGAACAAATAAACGAACGACACTGGGACAATCCCCAATATCCATGGCAAGCCCCGATCAATTTTCAACCCACGACAAACCCAGACCCGGGGCCCACCCCAAAAACCGTGGGCTAGAGCACATCAATTTAGCCTGAAAATGCCCCATTCGCATCGTTTTACCCGTCTAACCACCCAAATGGCCGCGAATAAATAAACAAAACACACTGGGATAATACAAAACCTCCCTGGTATGCCCCGGTCGATTTTTGGCCCACGGCACCCCCAGACCCCGACCGAACCTAAGAAACTGTGGGCTATAGCACAATGATTTGGCCCAAAGACACCCTGTTAGCGCCGTTTCTCCCGTTTGACGACCCAAATAGCCTCGAATAAATAAATGGTCCATACTGGGATGATCCTCAACCTCCTTAGCATGCCCTGATCGATTATACAGATACGACACCCCCAGACCCCAGGCCCACACCCAAAATCGTGGGCTATAGCACACCAACTTATCCTGAAAATGCCCCGTTCGCGTCGTTTTGCCCGTTTGACAACCCAAATAGCCTCGAATAAATAAATGGACCACACTGAGATGATTCCAAACCTCTCTAGAACACCTCAATTTATTTTTAGCCCATGGCACCCCCGAACGCCAGGCCTACCCCCAAAATAGTGGGCTATAGCACACCAATTTTTCCTGAAAATGTCCCATTCGCGCCGTTTTACCCGTTTGACCACCCAAATGGCCTCGAATAAAAAATTGTTATGCACTGGGATGATCCCTAACCTTACTGGCATGCCCCGATCGATTGTTAACCCATGAAACATCCGATCCCCAGGCCTACTCCCAAAACTGTGGGCTATAACACATCGATTTTGCCCAAAAATGCCCCATTTGCGCCGTTTTACACGTTTCGCCACCCAAATGGCCTCGAATAAATAAACGAACCAAATTGGGAAGATCCATAACCTCCCTGTCATGCTTCGATCAATTTTTGGCCCACATCAACCCAAGACCCTGGGCCCACCCCCAAAACCGTGGGCTATAGCACTCTGATTTGGCCTGAAAATTCCCCGTTCTCGCTGTTTCGCCCATTAGACCACCCAAATAGCCTCGAATAAATAAACGGAACATACTGGGATGATTCCCAACCTCCCTAGCATGGCCCGATCTATTTTCAGACCATGGCAGCCCTGAATCCCAGGCCCACACCTGAAATCGTGGGTTATAGCTCACCGATTTAGCCCGAAAAATCCCCATTTGCATTGTTTTGCCCGTTTCAACACCCAGATGTCCTCAAACAAATAAACGGACCACACCGAGATGATCCCCAACCTCCCTGGCATGCCTCGGTCAATTTTTGGCACACGACATCCCCGGACCCTGAGCCCACACTCAAAATAGTGGGCTATAACACATCAATTTGGGCAGAAAATGCCTCATTCACACTGTTTATCCTTTTTGATTGCCCAAATAGCGTCGAACAAATAAAAAGAACACACTGGGATGATACCCAGCCTCCCTGGCATGCCCCGATCGATTTTTAGTCCACGACAACCTTGGACCTGGGGCCCACCCCTAAAATTGTGGGCTATAGCACACGGATTTAGCTTGAAAATGCCCCGTTCATGCCGTTTTTCATGTTTGACCACCCAAATGGCCTCGAATAAATAAATGGAACACACTTGGATGAGACACAACGTCTGTGGCATGCCCTGGTCGATTTTCGACCCACGGTACCCTTGGACCCCGGGTCCACCCCCCAAACCATGGGCTATAACATAATGTTTTGGCCCGAAAACATCCTGTTTGCATTGTTTCTCGCGTTTAACGACCCAAATAGCCCCGAATAAATTAACGGACCACACTGGGATTATCCCCAACCTCCCTATCACCCAAATGGCCTCGAATAAATAAATGGACCACATTGGGATGATCCCAACATCCCTAGAATACCTCGGTCAATTTTCAGCCAACTGAACCCCAAACCCTAAGCCCACCCCAGAAATGGTAGGCTATAGCACACCGATTTTTGCCAATAATTGCCCATTCGAACAGTTTTGCCCGTTTGACTACCCAAATGGCCTTAAATATATAACGGACGGCATTAGGATGATCCCCAACCTCCCTGGCATGCCCCGATCAAGTTTCAACACATGGCAACCCCGGACCCTGGGCCCACCCATAAAACTGTGGGCTATAGCACACCAATTTAGCCTGAAAATGCCCCGTTTACATTATTTTTCCTGTTTGGCCACCCAAATGGCCTCTAATAAATAAAAAACCATATTGGGACAATCCCCAACCTCCCTGGCACGCTTCGATCAATTTTTGGTCCATAGAAACCCCAGACCCTAGGCCCACCCCCAAAATCTCTATAGCACACCGATTTGGCCTGAAAATTCCCCGTTCTCGCCGTTTCGCCCATTTGACCACCCAAATAGCCTTGAATAAATAAACGGACCATACTGGGATGATCCCCAACCTCTCTGCCATGCTTTGGTCAATTTTTGACCCACGACACCCCTAAACCCTGGGCCCACCCCAAAAACCGTGGGCTATAACGCATCGATTTGGCCCAAAAATGCCCCGTTTGTGCCGTTTTTCTTATTTGACCATAAAACTAACCTCAAATTAATAAACGGACCACACTGGAATTAAACCCAACCTACCTGGTATGCAACGATAAATTTTTTGCCCACGACACCCCCAAAACTTAGGCCCACCCCCAAAACCATGGGCTATAGCACACCGATTTAGCCCGAACACACCTCGTTCGCACCGTTTTGCCCTCTTGACCACTCAAATAGCATCGAATGTATAATCGAACCATACTGGGATGATACCCAACCTCCCTGGCATGATTGAATCAATATTTGGCCTACGGCACCGCGGGACCCTGGTCCCATGCCCGAAACCGTAGGCTTTAGCACATCGATTTGGCCTACGAATTCTCCGTTCGTGCTGTTTTACTCGTTTGGCCACACAAATGGCATAGAATAAATAAAAAAACCACACTGGGATGATCCCCAACCTCCCTGGCATGTCTCGATCAATTTTCGACCTAAGACAGCCCCAAGTCCCGGGTCCACCCCCAAAACTGTGGGCTATAGCACACCGATTTAGCCTAAAAATGCTCCGTTCAAGTCATTTGGCCTGTTGGACCTCCGAAATGGCCTTGATTAAATAAATGGACCACACTAGGATGATCCGTAACCTCCCTGGCACGCCCTGAACAATATTCGGCCCACAGAACCCCGGAACCCCTAGTCCACCCCCGAAACCTTGGACTATAGCACACCGATTGACCTAAAAATGCCTCGTTTATGCTGTTTCCCTTGTTTGATCACCTAAATAGCCTTGAATAAATAAACGGACCATAATGGAACGATCCCAAACCTCCCTGGCACGCCCCGATCAATTATTGGTACACTAAACCTTTGGACCTCGGGCCCACCCTGAAAACCATGGGCTATTGCACATTGAATTTGCCTGAAAATGCCCCATTCATAGCTTCGAATAAATAAATGAACCACACTAGGACAATCCCCAACCTCCCTGACACGCCTCAGTCAATTTTTAGCCCACAACACCCCCGGATCCCGAGCACATCCCCAAAACTGTTGGCTATAGCACTCCGATTTGAATCATATATGCCCCGTTCACGCTGTTTCACCCGTTTGAACACCCAAATTGCCTTGAATAAATAAATGAACCATTCTCGGACAATCCCCAATATTCTTGGCATTCCTCGGTCAATTTTTGGCCCACGGTACTCCCGGTCCCTGGGCCCAACCATAAAATAGTAGGCGATAGCACACCCATTTGGCCCAAAAAGCCCCATTTATGCTGTTTCACCCATTTGACCTCCCAAATGGCCTTGAATAAATAAACGAACCACACTGGGATGATCCCCAACCTCCCTAGTATACCTTGATTAATTTTTGGCCTACGACACCCCCAGACCACTGTCCCACCCCTAAAACCGTACGCTATAGCACATCGATATAGCTCTAAAATGCTCCGTTCGCGCCGTTTGGCCTCTTTGGCCATAAAAGTGGCTTCAAATAAATAAATGTACCACACTGGGATGATCCCTAACCTCCCTGCCATGCGTCGATCAATTTTTGGCCCATGGCACCCCTAGACACCAAGACAACCCCCAAAACCATGGGCCATAGCACACCGATTTGGCCCAAAGATGCCCTATTTGCGCCTTTTCTCCTATCTAACCACCCAAATAGCCTCGAACAAATAAATGGACCACACTGGGATGATCCCCAACCTCTCTATCATGCCCCAGTCAATTTTTAGCCCATGTTACCCCTGGACCCCGAGCCCATCCCTAAAACCATAGGCTATAGCACAATGATTTGGCCCAAAAATGCCCCATTCACACTATTTCTCCCATTTGAACACATAAATGTCCTTGAATAAATAAACGGACCACACTCAGATGATCCCTAACCTCCTTGGCATACCCCGATCGATTTAACTCGAAAATACCCCGTTCACGTTGTTTTGCCTATTTTTTGGCTCGAAAATACCTTGTTCGCGTCGTTTCACCCATTTAACCACCCAAATGTCCTCGAATAAATAAACAGACCACACTGAGATGATCCCTAACCTACCTAACACGCCCTGATCAGTATTCGGCACACGAAACCCCAAGACCCTGGGCCCACCACTGAATTCGTAGGGTGAAGCTCACCGATTTGGCATGACAATGCCTTATTCACGCTGTTTTGCCCGTATAACTACCTAAATAGTCTCGAATTAATCAACGGACCATTCAGGGACGATCCCCAATTTCCCTGGCACATCCCAGTCAATTTTCAGCCCACGGAACCCCTGGACCTAGTCCCACCCCCGAAACTGTGGTCTATATATCACACTGATTTGGCCCAAAAAATGCCCTATTCATGATATTTTGCCCGTTTGACCACCCAAATAGCCTCGAACAAATAAACGAACTACACTGGGATGATCGCCAACCTCTCTAACATACCACAATCTATGTTTGACCTATGACACCCCCGAACTCTGGGCCTACCCCCAAAACCAAGGCTATAACACACCAATTTAGCCTAAAATAACCCATTTGCGTCGTTTCTCCTGTTAGACCACCTAAATGGCCTAGAATAAATAAACAGACCAAACTGGAATGCTCCCCAACCTCCCTAGTATGCCCTGGTTGGTTTTTGGACAACGAAACCCCCGAAACTCGGGCCCACCCCTAAAACTATGGGCTATAGCACATCGATTTAGCCCAAAAATGCCCCGTTCGTGCCGTTTTGCCTATTTGACCACATAAATGGCATTGAATAAATTAACGGACCACAATAGGACAATCCCCAACCGCCCTGGAAATCCCTGATTGATTTTCAGCCCATGGCACCCCCAAAACCTGGGCCCACCCCCAAACCGTGGGTTATAGCACACTGATTTGGCCCAAAAACTCCCCTTTTCATTCCGTTTCTCCCGTCTGACCTCACAAATAGCCTCAAATAAAAAATGGACCACATTGGGTCGATCCCCAATCTCCCTGGACACCCCAATTGATTATCAGCCCATGGAACCCCCAAAACCCGGGCCTACCCCCAAAACCGTGGACTATATCACACAGATTTGGCCTTAAAATGCCCTATTCATGCTATTTCTCCCGGTTGACCACCAAAATAGCCTCAAATAAATAAACGAACCACACTTGGATAATCCCCAACCTCCTTATCATGCCCCAGTCAATTTTTGGCCCATGGCACCCCCGGTCCCTTTGCCGAACCCCAAAACAGTGGGCTATAGCACACCGATTTAGCCCGAAAATGGCTCGTTTAGTATTTTACCCGTTTAACCAACCAAATGGCATCGAATAAATAAAAGGACTATTCTGGGATAATACTCAACCTCCTTGGCACACCCTGGTCAATGTTTAACCCACAGTAACCCCAAACCACGTGCCCACCCCAGAAACCGTGGGCTATAGCACACTGATTTTGCTTGAAAATGCACTATTCACACCATTTTTCCCGTTTGTCCACACAAATGGCCCAATATAAATAAACAAACCACACTTCGATGATCCCCAACCTTCCTGGCATGCCTCAATTGATTTTTGACCCACGGTAACCCCGAACCCTAGGCCCACTCCAAAAACCGTCGGCTATAGCACAACTATTTAGCCCGCAAATGCCCCATTCGCACTGCTTTTCCTATTTGACAAGCCAAATGGCCTCAAATAAATAAATGGACCACACTGGGATGATCCTAAATATCCCTAACATACCTCAATTGATTTTTGGCCCACGATACCCCTAAACCCCAGGCCAACCACTGAAACCGTAGGCTATAGCATACCGATTTAGCTCGAAAATGCCTCGTTCATTCTGTTTCTCCCATTTGACCAACCAAATGGCCTCGAATAAATAAATGGACCATACTGGGATAATCCCTAATCTCCCTGGCATGCCTCGGTCGATTTTACGCCTGCGGAAGCCCAGAACCCGGGACCACCCCCAAAATAATGGCCTATAGCACACTAATATGGCCCAAAAATACCTCGTTTACTCCGTTTCACCCATTTGACCACCCAAATGGCCTCGAATAAATAAACTGACCATAATGGGATGATTTCCAACCTCCCTGGCATGCTCTGGCTGATTTTCTGCCCAGGGTACCATCAGACACCGGGCCCAACCCATAAACCGTGGGCTATAGCACACTGATTTGGCCCGAAAATGTCCCTTTCATGCTATTTTGCCCATTTGACCACCCAAATGGCCTATAATAAATAAACGTACCATAATGGAATGATCCCTAACCTCCATGGCATGCACTAGCTGATTTTCAACCTATAACACCCCCGGACCCGTGCCAATCCCCGAAACCGTGGGTTATAGCACATCGATTTTGCCTAAAAATGCCTCGTTTATGCCGTTTAAACCATTTGATCTCCCAATAGCCTCTAATAAATAAACGGACCATACTGGGATGATATCCAACCTCCCTGACATTCCTCGGTTGATTTCTGGCACTTAAAATCCCCGAACCCCGTGTACAGCCCAAAAACCGTGGGCTATAGTACACCAATTTAGGCCATAAATATCCTGTTTGCACCGTTTCTCCCATTTGTCCATACAAATGGCCTCAAATAAATAAATGGACCATCCTAGGATTATCTCCAACCTCTTTGGCATGCCCCAGTCGATTTTTGGCCCACGACACTACTGAACCCTGGGCCCAACCCCTAAATGGTAGGCTAAAGCAATCGATTAGGCTCGAAAATGGCCTGTTTGCTCCGTTTTTCCCATTTGACCTACCAAATGGCATCGAATAAATAAACAGAGAACACCGGGATGATCCCCAACCATCCTAGCACACCCCGATTGATTGTTGGCCCACGACTAGCCCGGACCCCCGTCCCACCCCCAAAACTGTGGGTTATAGCACACTAATTTGGCATAAAAATGCCCTGTTCACACTGTTTTGCTCGTTTGACCACACAAATGGCCTTGAATTAATAAACAGACCATACTGGAATGATCCCCAATCTCTCTGGCAGGCCCCAGTTAATTTTTGGCCGACAATATTAATAACGCTCAAACTACAGCTCTCGTAAGAGTGTAAGCGGTCGTCGTCAAATATAGAACCCAACTGGGTTGGGTGTCGAATCCTACAGGGAATACTTGGTCACTAAGTCTGCAACGATTAGTAGACTTTTGGTGAAAGTTCTGTAAAAAGGGGGGATTTAATTGTAGCGTGAATTAAGAGTATCAAAGTAACAAAGAAAAATGGAATGTTTAGTAGGTTTTAATCAATGACAATTGTAAGTTAGGGTTATGTCCACCTTATGAGTTCTACGTATCTATTGGCTATGAGTTATGCCGAATTCAGACATGCATGCGCTTATAGAGATTCGTATTCTATGGTAAATCCAGGCGTCTTTCGACCATCAAGGATTATCTCACTTTAGCTCTTTCGAGCTTAAAGCGTATAACTAATGGTACGAATTCTCCAAGAGGTTAATCCAGTTACGACACTAACTTTTAAACAGGGGTTGGTAGCCCTATTTCCTTGTCATTCTCTCTTTTCCAGACATGTAACTTTTTTTTCGAACAAGTTAATGCTATATTGGCGTATTCTATATGTTTCCAACCACAAGAATTTAAATTAAGATGAAGAGAAGAATGATATAAGCAGCATACGTGTCAAGAATTCACAAACTCATAGCAATAGATAGTATCTCATAAGGCTTCCATAACCCTATCAGAGAAGTTTAGCTACTCATGAGTGCAACGGAAAACACAATAGACATTATCATCATACCAAAATAAGAATCTCACGTGAAGTATGTTTTGGTAGCACTTGTGGCGTGAATTCCTTGCAAATAGCATTTATCTTATCGTAAAAATTAAAAGTCAAATTGATGAAAAATAATGTCAAAAATGAATTTGTGAAGAAAAGGGGAAAGGATTGAATAGGGAGGAATAGGGATGAGGGTAGCGGAAATTGGTTGATGGGATGAATGGATGGATGAATGCTGAAAAATTCAGCAAAATAGGGTTTTTATAACATCCTTGTCCTAGTCCTACTGAAATAGGGTTTTAATCCTTGTCCTAGTCCTACTGGGTTACTGCATCCTTATACTAATCTTACTAAGTTACTGCTGATCCCCCAATTCTTTAGAAATACTGTTTTTGCCAGGGACAAATTCTCCATGCATCACTTTCAGTCCATAGGCTTCCAAAAGCTGCCTTCCTTCTTTCGTGAAGTTTCCTTTGGCGTCCAACAGTCCATAAAATGCTGAAATCTTCATCATTTATACTTGAAAACTTGCTAATCACGTTGGTTAGCTCACTTACAGGAAAAAGGACTAAGAGTGCAGGAATTATATATTTTGTCCTCAAAACTTAGCTAAAATATGGGTAAATTAAGGTGCTTTAGGCATGTAAATACGCCTAATATCAACACCCCACACTTAAACCTTTGTTCGTCCTCGAACAAAATATTACGTCCATATAAACATCTACTTAGGTTTTCACAGTAACAACACAAAATGTTCAACCAGACAGGCACGACAATTATTAACAAAGAGTAGTTTTCTGATCACCACTAGAAACAATTCAACCTCTAACATAGACTCGTGATGATGGTTAATTCGTATACATAAGTTAAGGCACAAAGAATCATACACGACTACCCAAAACTCATCAACCATGTGTGTCTCACATAAGATATTACCCATAATTACTCACAAGTATTTTTTTTCGAACATGGGTATAAGTGGGTATCTTGCTCTCACTCTCACAAAGAATTCATATGCTGCAACTGATGACCATAGGCTTGCCCTTAGTGTCATGCTCCACTAATATCAGAATGCTAAGTTTAGGATCAAATAGGTCTTTTACAAGTTGTAATGTAGGCTAAGGGACGAGTAGGACTATTTTGGCCAGAAATAGTGACTAAGTTCCCTAACCGCTTTAATACATCACATTAATCCATTAACACTTTCTTTCAAACAACCTTTCTACTTTCTTTTAATCTGCCAACCCTTCTCATCTCTTTTATTATTCAATTTTAAACAGAATTAACTTTTTATTTTTCTTTTCATTTTTCTCTTTTTTTTATAACACACCTCTATAATCGCAATTCTTTTTTCATAACAAATTCAAGTACCAATTCACTTTAAGGCATCACTCTCACCCAATTTCCTCTTATTTGGTCACATGACTTTACAATTTAAAGCGCTTAGGAATTTGGATCAAATTATGGTCTTGAAAAATATGGATTAGGCTACATATGAGGCTGTCCAAGAAAATAGTTAATAGGCTCAAAGGGGGTTAACTAGGATGATGTTCACGGGTAGGTAAAAAGAAGGTAAACAAGTATAGGTTGCCAAAGAAATGCCTAAATCATCTCCTAAACTCACACTCTTTATTTCGCTTTACATACACACCAGGCATGTTCTAGCATCAGCCACAAACACAGAATATGCTATCATCTCACACACACAAGGCACATGGTCGACTTTATTAGGAGAAGTATAGACTTTTGACCCAACAGATGAAGGAATTAAACCATACACTTATCACAGAGTGATTCACACTTAGAGCCTAAATGTCTCAATAGTAATGATTTTTATCACAAACTCTTGTTATAATGTCATGCTACCTATCAGAACAATTTCATGCAAAATTCTAATAAAAAAAACTAACTAATTACGACTAACTAACACAAACAAACATAAATAAATGTAGGAAAGGAAGTATAGCATACAAATACCCTTACCCTACGCTTAGATGGGACACACAGCCCTCAGTGGAAATAAATAAGGAAAACCTGATTAGTCGAACTCCTCCTCTATGTCTGGGGTCATACCCCCTGTGTCGGAATTATCATCAGAGTCGTCATCCTCAAAAGTTTCTCAAAAATGTACCCCACTTGATCCCAAGAGTGCGTTGAGGTATTTGCAGCACGGAGGATTCAGCTTGCTCTATTTTTCCTCTTTTCTTACCTTTCTGTGAGGTGGGAGCTTTTTCTTTTCCTGGTCGATCTTTTGGTTCCATTTTACCTGAGACTAAAATAAATTCATGCTAGCTCATCTTGGAAGATTTAATCGACAAACAGACAGTAGTGGCACCACCCCACACTTAATTTGTTGACACAAACTAATTAAGTGAATGATGTCGATTACTCAGACTTCATCGGCATACATTTAGGTGATATGTTCTAACAATATGTTCAGCACAGTCATACTTTCATACCATCTTAACTATCCTTTTCGACTCTATTTCATGTAATCTTAACTATACTTTCATGTTTGGATTAATGCACCTTTTGATCAAGACTACTTCATAGAGATCGTATCAAGTTATGGCATAGAAATAATCACAACATTATATGCTTGTATTCAATCATGATCTTTATCTCGATGAACGAGTCATTCAAATGTTTTAAGCATTCAATATTGACATTTATGCAATCACTTCATCATGTCGATTTCACAAAAGTATGACAGTGTATCAAAATCAACTACAAGTTGGAACAAAGTCTAGTACTCCCATACGTATTCATTCACTCAACTAGATGTATCATGACCAACCAACACATTCTAATCACCAACACCACTTTAAGATCTAACATACCATTATAAGCATAAGATTGTAACAACTCCGGAATATAAACGAAGAACTTACTTGGTGTTGGACTCGAAAGATGATCTTGCAAGGTTAGATGAGCAAAAAGAAAAGTTTTGAGATATTTGGGAAGGATAGGCGGCGCCTAATGCTTGGCGTAGTTGGGCATAGGCAGCTCCTATGCCATGGCATTGTAGATTCAGAGACAAAAGGCTTTGGCATAGGCGGCGCCTATGCTATGGCATTGTTGGGCATAGGCGGCACCTATGCTATGGCATTCTAGATTGTGAGAGCTTAGACCATAGCATAGGCCTTGCCTTGTTCGTTGCCTAGATTTTCATAGGCAATGCCTAGCCCATAGCCTTTTCTTCTTTATTCCTAACTTACCACCTTCAACATGAACCGCTTCCAAATCAAAATTCAAGACCAACCTCTTTCCTTATACATCTTTGCACCTACACTTACTCAAAAACAACAAAAACGATTAGAACGATGGGTTGCATCCCATCAAGCGCCTACTTACTCAAAAACAACAAAAACGATTAGAACGATGGGTTGCATCCCATCAAGCACCTTAGTTTTAGTCGTGGCTCGACTACAAAAAAAAATCCTAGTAAAACAAAAATGATTACAAACGATGGGTTGCCTCCCACCAAGAGCTTGATTTATTGTCGCAGCACGACATAACTATCTCGATTACTTAGATTTCGTTGAGATAGATGGTGCATCATTTTCTGAATGGATTCAGACGACGCTGATACTTACTTGTAGGCATGCAATCTTCTTTGAGATGAATCTTGTGCATACATATCCCAAGAGGGATACCAATTATATTATCAATAGACCAACCAATAGCTCTTTTGTACCTCTTCAGAGCAGAGATGAGAGCCTCTACGTGCTGTTCACTTAAATCATCCGAAACACTTACCTGGATTGTATTTCCACTTCCAAAGAACGCATACCTTAGATAGTTGGGGAGCTCTTTTGATTCTAGTACTGGTGGCTCTTCAATGGAAGTCTTCGTTGTTGGTGACGGTTTATTCTTAAGATCAAGGTCCGACTGCTTAGGAGTATGAGAATAGGACCCTATGTCTGTTAGAGCACACATAGTTTCTTCATAATCTCCATCATCCTTATGCTCAACATTCAACAGCACATCAGATAGTGGCTCAACAGTAAGCTACTTCTCTACAGATAATTCTTTCTTGTCCTTATAATAAACATCATCTATAGAGAACACATTCATATCGTTGGGTTGCTTCATTACTTTGCATACATCAAAGTGGACCACTTCGTCATTCAACAAAATTAAAAGCTCATTAGCTCTCATGTTAATAAGCACACTTCCTGTTGCAAGGAAAGAACGTCCCAAGATTATGGGAACTTCAGAATCCATCTCGCAATCCAAAATTACAAAGTCTGCAGGAAAAATAAAGGTAGACACTTTCAGCACCACATCATTCAAGATACCTACAGGTCATTTTACCGACCTATCTGCCATCACAAGCCGTATATTGGTTGGTGTAGGGTCACCTAACCCCAACTTTCTGTAGATGGATAGTGGCATCAAATTGATGTTAGCTCCCAAATAGCACAATGCCTTAGCAAAATTCATAGATCCATCCATGCAAGGAATAGTGAAAGCACCAGGGTCTGCCTTCTTCTGTACTAAGGACCTCGTGGCAATTGCGCTGCAATAATAAATATTATCTGCCAGCTCATATCTTACTGCCCGCTTCTTTGTTAAAAGATCCTTCATGAATTTAGCATACCTAGGTATCTGTTCCAGTGCCTCTACCAAAGGAACATTAATAGTAAGCTGCTTCAACATAGTCATGAATTTACTGAACCTTGTATCATTAGCTTTCTTCTTCAGTCTCTGAGGAAAAGGTGGTGGTGGAAGGGGAATAGTTTTCTCCACCACTTCCTTTTTATCTTGCTTCCAATTATCAGCCTTTCCAGGAGTGTCATCCGTCTTTTTCTTCAATATCTGAGGAAAAGGTGAGGGTGGAAGAGGAATAGTTTTTTCATGAACGCTCTCACTCTGATTTTCAGCTTCTACAAAATCATCACAATCTGCGTCATTAACATTCTCTGCTATATCTTCGACCACCTGCTTGCCTTTGGATGGGTTTTCCAACACTTTACCACTCCTGGTAGTAATCGCAAAACATGATCCATTATTCCTTGGATTTTACACTGTGTCGCTAGGTAAAGTGCCAGCCTTTCTTTGATTAAATGCCACTGAGAGTTGACTCAATTGTTGTTCCAGCTGTTTTATTAAAGTAGAATGTGAGTCAACCAATTGCTTTATTGAGGACAAATCATTTATTACCTCAGTTACTCCCATGTTGGTTGCCTCCACTCCTTTCAAGTGCTTAGCCATCATATCTTCCATGGACATATTTCCAGAAATAGATGCAACGGCATCACGTCTTCCAGGAGAAACATACAAACCAATGGTGTCAGTTTTATTCTTCCAACTAACTTGATCACGGTCCTTGTTTCCAGATTTATCATAATAGTTCCGACCTTGGTTTCCTTAGGTATGGCCTCAGAAACCCCCCTGATTATTAAAGTAGTTGGCTTCTTCCTCAAAATCAGATTCATCTCTTCCATATGCTACAATGGCCTTAACGTTTTCGGTCTTCCCTGATAATAAATGCTTGGTAAGAAGATCCATCTGTATTTTCATGTACGCCATATCTTGGTCACGTTCCTCTTGTCTACGCCTTTGCTGTGCAGTTATGCCAATCGATACAGTAGAGCTTGCTACCTCAGAATCCCTGGTATGCCAAGCTCTACTTTGCTTTGTCATACGATCTAACATATCACTTGCCTGAATAAAAGTGAGGTCGATGAATGACCCACCTGTTGCATTATCAACCACTGGCTTAGTCACCGAATTCAAAGATCTGTATAATATCTCCATCAAGTGGACATTGGTCATATGATGGTTTGGGCATTGCATAAGCTTCGTCTTGAACCTCTCCCATGTTTCGTGGAGAGCTTTAGTTGGAAGCTGTCAAAAATTGCTGATTTCATCTCTCAACTGTGCTCTCTTGGATGGCGGAAAAAATCTTTCTAGGAAAGCATCTTTCAATTACCTCCAATTAGTAATAGAATCAGGAGTCAGCCCATTCAACCATAAAGTTGCCTCCCCAGATAGAGACAATAGAAATAAGCGCAGTCGAATTGCATTCTGTCCAACGCTAGGATTGTCGAATGACTTGCATGTAGAAATAAAGTTGATCAGATGCATATTCGGATCATCGTCTGCAAGTCCACCAAATAATACCTTGAGCTGCAATAGTTGAATCATAGTGCTAGTGATATTGAACTTTGCTCCGGGTGCCAAGGGTGGAGGAATAATAGCTCCTGTAGCACCAGCTTCGTCCATATCGTCATCATCATCATCGAAAGGCATCTGCATAGCTCGGTGTTCAGGCCTAAATATGGCTTGATGATCTCTTCTGTTTGCAGGTGTCGCCACCTCATCATCACGCCTAGGGTTTAGTAACTTGTCATCACCTAGGTCCTCATCGTCTGGATTTGTTTCTCGCCCAGGGTTATCAATATTCTATTGATGCACTTGGGCGGCGGCCTACACAGCTAGTCTATCCTGCTCCTGTTGAGTAGCCCTTCTTTCAATGTCACGTTGCGCCTCCATCCTGCCAATAAGTTGTGCTTTTGGGTTTATGGGTGATAATGGTTGTCCTGAACTTCGAGTATTTGGCATGCACTGAACAAAACCTGAATAAAACAAAAACAACAACTAAAAGTAAAATCTGAGAATCTTTGACCAAAGGGTCTAATAATTATCACAAACTTTGTTGACAACTGTATTCCCCGACAACGGCGCCAAAATTTGATAATGCTCAAACTATAGCTCTCGTAAGAGTGTAAGTGGTCGTCGTCAAATATAGAACCCAACTGGGTTGGGTGTCGAATCCCACAGGGAATACTTGGTCACTAAGTCTGGAACGATTAGTAGACTTTTGGTGAAAATTCTGTAAAAAGGGGGCATTTAATTGTAGCGTGAATTAAGAGTATCAAAGTAACAAAGAAAAATGGAATGTTTAGTAGGTTTTAATCAATGAGAATGTAAGTTAGGGTTATGTCCACCTTATGAGTTCTACGTATCTATTGGCTATGAGTTATGAAGAATTTAGACATGCATGCGCTTATAGAGATTCGTAATCTATGGTAAATCCAAGCGTCTTTCGACCATCAAGGATTATCTCACTTTAACTCTTTCGATCTTAAAGCGTATAACTAATGGTACAAATTCTCCAAGAGGTTAATACAGTTACGGCACTAACTTTTAAACAGGGGTTGGTAGCCCTATTTCCTTGTCATTCTCTCTTTTCCAGACATGTAACTTTTTTTCGAACAAGTTAATGCTATACTGGAGTATTTTATATGTTTGCAACCACAAGAATTTAAATTAAGATGAAGAGAAAAATGATATAAGCAGCATACGTGTCAAGAATTCACTAACTCATAGCAATAGATAGTATCTCATAAGGCTTCCATAACCCTAACAGAGAAGTTTAGCTACTCATGAGTGCAATGGAAAACACAATAGACATTATCATCATACCAAAATAAGAATCTCACGTGAAGTATGTTTTGGTAGCACTTGTGGCGCGGATTCCTTGCAAATAGTGTTTCTCTTGTCGTAAAAATCAAAAGTCGAATAGATGAAAAATAATGTCAACAACGAATTTGTGAAGAAAAGGGGAAAGGATCGAATAGGGAGGAATAAGGATGAGGGTGGCGGAAATTGGTTGATGGGATGACTGGATGGATGAATGCTGAAAAATTTAGTAAAATAGGGTTTTTATAACATCCTTGTCCTAGTCCTACTGAAATAGGGTTTTAATCCTTGTCCTAGTCCTACTGGGTTACTGCATCCTTATCCTAATCCTACTAAGTTACTGCTGATCCCCCAAGTCTTTAGAAATACTGTTTTTGCCCGGGACCAGTTCTCCATGCATCACTTTCAGTCCATAGGCTTCCAAAAGCTGCCTTCCTTCTTTCGTGAAGTTTCCTTTGGCGTCCAACAGTCCATAAAATGCTGAAATCTTCATCATTTATACCTGAAAACTTGCTAATCACGTTGGTTAGCTCACTTACAGGAAAAAGGACTAAAAGTGCAGGAATTATATATTTTGTCCTCAAAACATAGCTAAAATATAGGTAAATTAAGGTGCTTTAGGCGTGTAAATACGCCTAACATCAGACATCCCCGGACCCCGGTCCTACCCCCAAAACTGTAGGTATAGCACACCGATTTAGCTCTAAAATGCCCCGTTCATGACGTTTGGCCACACAAAAGAAATTGAATTAAAACACGGAGCATACTGGGACTATCCCAAACCTCTATATCACGCCTCGATTGATTTTTGGCCCACGGCACCCTCGAGCCCACCCCCAAAACCATGGGCTAAAGTAAATCAATTTGGCCCCAAAATGCTCCATTCATGCTGTTTTGCCCGTTTGACCACCCAAATGGCCTCAAATAAATAAATAGACCACACTGGGATGATCCCCAACCTACCTATCATGCCCCGGTCAATTTTTGGCAAATGTTACCCCCAGACCCTGAGTCTACCCCCAAAATTTTGGGCTACAACATACTTATTTAGCCTGAAATCGCCTCGTTTGTGCTGTTTCACCTGTTTGAACATTTAAATAGCCTCGAATAAAGAAATATACCATATTGGGATTTGGCTCAAAAATATCCCATTCGCGTTGTTTTGCCCATTTTTTGGCTTGAAAATACCCTATTCGCGCCGTCTCACCCTCTTTGACCACCCAAATGGCCTCGAATAAATAAATAGACCATACTAAGATGATACCCAACCCCTATGGAATGTCCTGAATGATTTTTAGCCAGCAGAACCCCAGACCTCGGGCCTATCCGCAAAATCGTGGGCCATAGCACACCGATTTTGCCTAAAAATGCCCCATTCGCACTGTTTCGCCCATTTGACCGTCCAAATGATCTCGAATAAATAGAAGGACCACACTGGGATGATTCGCAAGTTCCTTGGCATTCCCCGGTAAATTTTAATCCCACGGAACCCCCGTACCGAGCCCACCCCCGAAACTATGTGCTATAGCACACTGATTTGGCCTGAAAATGCCCTATTTATGACATTTCGCCCGTTTGACCATTCAAATGGCCTTGAATAAATAAACGGACCATCCAGGGATGATTCCCAAACTCCATGGCATGCCCTAGTCAATGTTTGGCCCACGGCACCCCCAGACCATGGGCCCACCCCCAAAACCGTGGGTTATAGCACACCGATTTAGCCCGAAAATGCCCTGTTTGCATCATTTTGCCAGTTAGACCATTCAAATAGCCTCGAATAAATAACGGACCACACTGGGATGATACCCAATATCCTTGGAATGCCTAAGTCATTTTTTTCCCATGACACCCTCGGACCCGAGCTTACCCCAAAAACCGTGGGCTATAGCAGATCAATTTATCCCGAAAATGCCCTATTCACGTTGTTTCACCCATTTAACCAATAAAATAAACTAGAATAAGTAAACAGACCACACTGGGGTGATCGTCAACCTCCCTGGCATGCCTTGGTCGATTTTCAGGCCATGACACCCCCGAATAATGGGCTATAGCACACCGATTTAGGCAGAAATTACCCCGTTCGCATCGTTTTTCCCTTTTGACCACACAAATGTCCTCGAATAAATAAAAAGACCACAGTGGGATGATCCTAAATCCCCTTGACACACCCTGGTAAATTTTCAACCCACGATACCCTCGGATCTCGGGCCCACCCTCAAAACAGTGGGCTATAGCACACCTATTTGGCCCGACAATGCCCCATTTGCGCCGTTTTGCCCATTTGACAACCCAAATAGCATCGATAAATAAGCGGACCACACTAGGATGATACCAAACTTCCCTGGCATGCCCCAGTTTATTTTTGGCCCATGACACCCGCAGACCCTCATCCCACCCTTAAAACCTTGGCTAATAAGACACTGAGTTAGCCTAAAAATGCACCGTTCACACCGCTTCGCCTGTTTCACCACCCAAATGACCTCGCATAATTAAAAAAACCATACTAGGATGATCCCTAACCTCCCTGTCATGCCACGATCGATATTTAGCCCACGGCACCCCCGAACCCCAGCTCCGCCCCCAAAACTGTGGGCTATAGCACACCGATTTAGCCTAAAAATGCCCCATTTGTGCCGTTTTGCCTGTTTCGCCACAAAAATGGCCTCGAATAAATAAATGGGCTACACAGGGATGATCCCTAACCTCCTTGGTATGCCTTAGTCAATTTTCGACCTGTGGCACCCCCGAACACTAGGCCCACCCATAAAACCATAGGCCATAGCACATCGATTTGGCCCAAAAATGCCTCATTCATGTCGTTTCGCCCGTTTGAACACACAAATGTCCTTAAATAAATAAATGGACCATATTAGGATGATCCCCAAACTCCATGGCATGCCCCGATCACTTTTCTTCCCATGACACCCCCAAACCTCGGGCCTAGCCCTGAAATTGTGGGCTATAGCACACCGGTTTTGCTTGAAAATGCCCTATTTGTGCCATTTCACCTATTTGACCATCCAAATGACCTTGAATAAATCAACGGACCATAGAGGGATGATCCTAAACTCCCTGGGACACCTCAATCAACTTTTGACCCACGATACCACCTGACCCTGAGCTCACCCCCAAAACCTTGGGTTATAGCATATCGATTTAGCCCAAAAATGCCCTGTTCGTGCTGTTTTACCTGTTTAAACATCCAAATGGCCCCGAATAAATAAACGGACCACTCTAGGATGATTTCTAACCTCCCTAGCATGCCCCAGTAAATATTTGGCTCACATCACCCCGAACCCAGGCCTACCCCCAAAACCGTGGGATGTAGCACACTGATTTAGCCTAAAAATGCCCCATTCGCGTCATTTCACCCGTTTGACAACCCAAATGGCCTCAAATAAATAAATAGACCTCACTGGGATGATACCCACCTTCCTGGCAAGCGTCGATCGATTTTACACCCATGGCACTCTTGGATTCCGGGCTAAACCCTAAAACCATGGGCTATAGCATACCGATTTGGCCTAAAAATGCCCCTGTTCATGCTATTTTGCCCTTTTGACCACCCAAATGGCTCAAATAAATAAACGGACCATACTAGAAAGATCCCCAACCTCCCTGGCATGCTTTAATCAATTTTCAACCCACAGAATCCCCTGTCCCCAGGCCCACCCCTAAAATCGTGAGCTATAGAACACTAATTTGGCCCAAAAATGCCCCGTTTGTGCTGTTTTGCCAGTTTGACTACCCAAATAGCCTCAAATAAATAAACAAATCACACTGGGATGATCCCCAGCTTCACTTGCATGCCCTGGTTGATTTTCATCCCTCAGTAATAGTAGCCTATTTATTGACTTATAACAACATAAGTGAAATGTCCAAAAAGCCCTTAATGGAGGAAAGACAAAAGGAACCTGTGGAATGTAGTCCAAATGTTGTGTATGGACGATTTTTGGTGCATAATTAAGTCCTCTTTGTCTCTTCATTTGCACACACCAAGTCTCGGGTACAACATGTGCTCTTATAAGCAAATAACCATGAATATTCTTATATCAGACCCCAAGCCCACCCTCGAATTAGTGGGCTATAGCACATCGATTTACCCAAAAAAGCCCCATTTGTATCATTTTGCCCGTTTGACCAACCAAATGGCCTCGAACAAATAAACGAACGACACTAGGATGATCCCCAACCTCCATGGCATGCCCCGATCAATTTTCAGCCCACGATAAACCCATACCCGAGACCCACCCCAAAAACCATGGGCTATAGCACATTGATTAAGCACAAAAATGCACCGTTCGTGCCGTTTTGCCTGTCTAACCACCCAAATGGCCTTGAATAAATACACAGAACACACTGGGATGATACAAAACCTCCCAGTCATGCCTCGGTCGATTTTTGGCCCATGGAACCCACAAAACCGAGGCCCACCCCAGAAACTGTGGGCTATAGCACAATGATTTGGCCCAAAGACACCCCGTTAGCGCCGTTTCGCCAGTTTGACAACCCAAATAGCCTCGAATAAATAAATGGACCATACTGGGATGATCCCCAACTTTCCTAGCATGCCCTGATCAATTATACGCACATGACACCCCCAGACCCCAGGCCCACCTTAGAAATTATGGGATATAGCACACCAACTTATTTCGAAAATGCACTATTTGCACCGTTTTGCCTGTTTGACCATCCAAATAGCTTCGAATAAATAAAAGGACCATATTGGGATAATTCCTAACATCCCTGGAATACCTCAGCTGATTATCAGCCCATGGCACCCCCGAACTCCGGGCCCACCCCCAAAATAGTGAGCTATAGCACACCGATTTTGCCTGAAAATGTCCCATTCACGGTGTTTCACCCGTTTGTCCACCCAAATAGCCTTGAATACATAAATGAATTACACTGGGATGATCCCTAACCTCACTATCATGCCTCGATTGATTTTTAACCCATGAAATATTCGGTCCTCGGGCCTACCCCAAAACCATGGGCTATAACACATCGATTTTGCCCAAAAATGCCCCATTTGAACCGTTTCACATGTTTCACCACCCAAATGGCCATGAATAAATAAATGAACCACACTGGGAAGATCTCTAACCTCCCTGGAATACCTCGATCAATTTTCAGCCAACGGCACCCCTGGAACCTACGCCCACCCTGAAACTGTGGGCTATAGCACACCAATTTTGGCCCAAAAAGGACTCGTTCATGTCGTTTCACCTGTTTGACCATACAAATAGCCTCTAATAAATAAAGGGACCACACTTGGATGATCCCCAACCTCCCTGGTACGTCCCGATCGATTTTCAGCTCATGGCCCAAATCCCAGGCCTATCCCTGAAATCGTGGGCTATAGCTCAATGATTTAGCTTGAAAAATCCCCGTTCGCATTGTTTTGCCCGTTTCACCACCCAGATGGCATCAAAATAATAAACGGATGACACTGCGATGATCCTCAATATCCTGGCATACCCTAGTTGATTGGGTCCCAAGATACACTCGGACCCCAGGCCCACCACCAAAATCATGGGCTATAGCACACCGATTTAGCTCGAAAATGCCTCGTTCACACTGTTTTACCCATTGGACCAACCAAATGGCCTCGAATAAATAAATAGACCATACTGGGATGATCCCCAATCTCACTGGCATGCCTCAATTGATTTTTGGCCTCCGACAACCTAGAACCTGGGCACACCCCCAAAGTAATGACCTATATCTGATACGCCTTAATTACAGTTCTCGTTAGAAAGTGTAAGCGGTCGCTGTCAAATATAGAACCCAACTGGGTTGGGTGTCGAATCGCACTGGGAATACTTAGTCACTAATTATTGCAATTATTAGTAGACTGTTGGTCAAAAATTCCACGGAAAAAGGGGATTTGATTTATGCGTGAACTAATAGTATTAAGATAACGAATGAGACGATGTATTTAGTAAGATTTAATCACAGAGAATAATAAGTTAGGGTTATGTCCACCTTGTAATTTCTACTTATCTATTAGCTATGAGTAATGCGAAATTTAGACATGCATGCACTTATAGAGAGTCGTATTCTAATTGTAAACCCTAGTATTTTTCAACCATCTATGATTATTTCACCTTAGCTCTCCCAAACCTAAAGTGTATAATGAATGGTACAAACTCTCCAAGAAAGTTAATCCTGCTACGGCATTAACGTGTAAATAGGGGTTGAAAACCCTATTTTCTTGTCACACTCTCTTTTCCAAACATGTAACTTTTCTCTCGAACAAGTTAATTGTATAATGGCGTGTTCCCTATGTTTTCAACCATGATAATTCAATTAAAACGAAGAGAGTAATGATATAAGTAGCATACACATCAAGAATTCACAAACTCGTAGCAATAGATAGTATCTTACAAGGTTTCTATAACCCTAACAGAGAAGTTTAGCTACTCATGGTTACAACGGAGATCACAATAGACATAATCATCATACCATAACTAGAATAAACTTGGCGATGGAGATGGTTTTAGCGTCAACTAGGGGTTGACATTTTTTTGCCCTCTAGCCGTTGCTCTCTGAGCCATTTTTCTCTGTCCAAAACTTATAGAATTTGTAAACTGAGTAATGACTAATGATAATAATGATAATAATGATAATAATGATAATCCTGCTGAAAAATTCAGCAATAAGGTTTTTATAATATCCTTGTCCACTAAGTTGCTACTGCGTCCTTAAGTATTTAAAAATACTATGTTTGCCCGGGAAAAAGTTCCAATGCATCACTTTCAGTCCAAAAGCTGCCTTCCCTCTAATGTGAAGTTTTCCTTTGCTGCTCACAAGTCCATAAAGTGCTGAAATCTTCATCATTAATACCTGAAAAACATGCTAATCACGTAGGTCAGCTCACTTAAAGGAAAATGGACTAAAAGTGCAGTAATTATATATTTTATCCTCAAAACTTGGCTAAAATATGGGTAAATTAAGGTTCTTAGGGGTATAAATATGCCCAACATCACCACCCCACACTTAAAGCTTTGTTCGTCCTCGAACAAAATATGATATCCATGCAAACTCCTAACTAGAATTTAACAATAGCAACATAAAATTTATCCTCAAGACATGCACAACAATTATTAACAAAGAGTAGGTTTCTTGATCACAACTGGAAACAACTAAACCTCCAACTTAGACTCGTTAGGATGGTTAATTTGTATCCATAAGTTAAGCCAAAGAATCATATAACACTACCCAAAAATCATCAACCATGTGTGTCTCACATAAGATATCACCCATAATCACTCATAGTTTTGCATTTTTTGAAACATGGGTATAAGACTCTCCTTGCTCTCACTCTCACAAAGAATTCTTATGTTGCAACTGATGACCATAGGCTTTCCCTTAGGGTAATGCTCCACTAATATCAGAATGCAAAGCTTAGGATCACATAGGACTTTACAGGTTGTAATGTAGGCTAAGGGACGGGTAGGACTATTTTGGCCAGAAATAGTGACTATGTTCCCTAAGAGCTTTAATACACCACATTATTCCATTTACAATATCTTTTAACAACCCCTCTACCTTTCTTTCATCTACCACCCCTTTTCACCTATTTTTTTATTCAATCATAAACACAACTATCTTTTTGTTTTTCTATTTATTATTTTTATTTTTTATTTTTTTATATTTTATTTATTTATTTTTTTATTTTTATTTTTTTTATAAAGCACCTCTATGATAGCCACTCTTTTTTCACAACAATTTCAAGTACCAATACACTCTGAGGCATCACTCTCACCATTTTCCTCTTATTTTGTCACATGACTCTACAATTTAAAGCGCTTAGGAGTTTGGATCAAATTATGGTCTTGAAAAAAATATGGATTAGGCTACATATGAGGCTATCAAAGAAAATAGCTAAAGGCTCAAAGGGGTTTACTAGGACAATGTACAAGGGTAGGTAAAAAGAAGGTAAACAAATTCAGGGCTACCAAAGAAATGCCTAAATTATCTCCTAAACTAACACTCTTTATTTCACTTCGCACACACACCAGGCAAGTTCTAGCATCAGTCACAACACAGAATATACTATAACCTCACACACACAAGGCACCTGGTCAACTTAATTGGGAGCATTATAGATTCTTGACCCAATAGATGAATGAATTAAACCACACAATTATCACAAAGTGAGTCACACTTAGAGCTTAAATGTCTCAATAGTAATGATTTAGCACATACTCTTGTCATAATACCATGCCATCTATCAGAACAATTTAATGCAAAATCTAAAAAATCTAAAATTTAACTAACTAATTATGACTAATTAACAAACAAGAATAAATGTAGGCAAAGAAGTACAATACAACATATAAATACCAGCACCCCATACTTAGACGGGACACACTGCCCTCAATGGAAAATAAATAAGGAAAACCTGATTAGTCAGACTCCTCTTCTATGTCTGAGGTCATACCCCCTGCGTCGGAATCATCCTCAGAGTCGTCATCCTCAGAGTTTTCCTTCACATATGAGTCTGGCAGTCAGCAATCATCGTCAGTTGGCATGTCATCATCGAGAGGTTCCTCAAAATGTACCCCTACTCCACACATAGCCTGCACATGCTCATTAATTGGGTAGTCATAATCCAGCTGCTGAAGCTCTGCATCAGTTGTAACACAACTCCCACTCATCATGGTAAACTGAGTCATGCCATATAGATGGCAAAAGAAACTTTCATCTCGAGCATGTCTCTCTGCAGTGGTAAGGCTGATGCCATGACGAGTTTTAGGCTCTTTAACTTTTGTGAGATCAACCTTCTTTGGGTTGTGTGGAAGCTTATGATCTGCAGGTTCCTCTCAATGTGCTCCTTCCTTAAGATCCCAGTCAAAAAATTGCCAAAGTTGAAATGGGACCTTTTGTGCAGCCTTGCTTTACGCATTGACAATCGTATAACCGCATCAATGTTAATGGTAATATTCTTCCTCAGAGCGTACACCAAGCATACTCGATCACGTGTGATATTTGTGTTCTGTGTCCCAAGAATCAAGCAAGAGTTGACTATCCTCAACCTTATATGAGCTTCTTTGTTCAAGGAAGCATACGAGAAGGTATTATGCCGACCGTTATCCTTGTGACGAATCCACCGGGCCATGGACCTTGTTCTGCATAGTGTATGTCTGATTGCCTTATAGGTAGGTCTGTGATAAAGCTCCTTGAGCGATGATGGATCCACAGATGGAAGGCCCAGAAAAGAATTGAAGAACTCCGCATTCAGTTGCAAGACTTGGCCCCGAATCTTTACTTCACTTTCGGTAGTCTTTGGGGACCAATTGACATAAAACTCTCGCGTTAGATCAAGATTGCCTTCCCCATATATCGGAAAATGAAATCAAGATTTAGTGCCATGATTTTAGCCAAAATACGGGCTCTCTCTTTGCTAGACTCTCTTTCTACATCAAATCCACGTGAACATATTTTCTTACTTTGTTGTTCTTGGACCACTCCTTTCCTTCCTCCTCTAGGACCCACTTTATCTCGAAAGTGCGTCGAGGTACTTGCAAAGAGGAGTACTCAGCTTGCTCTTTTCTCGACCTTTTCTGACCTTTCTGTGAGGTAGACACTTTTTCTTTTCCTTGTCGTCCTTTTGGGGCCATTCTACCTGAGATTAAAATAGAGTCATATTAGCTTCATCTCGGAAGATTCAATCGAAAAACAAATTGTAGTGGCACCACCCCACACTTAATTTGTTGGCACAAACTAATTAAGTGAGTGATGTCGATTACTCAGACTTTGTCGACGTATATTTAGGCGATATGTTCCAACAACATGTTTATCACAATCATACTTTCATGTAATCTTAACTATCCTTTCCAACTTTATTTCATGTAATCTTAACTATACTTACATTTTTGGATTAATGCACTTTTTGAACAAGACTACCACATAGAGATCGTATCAGGTTATTGCATAGAAATCACACTATCTTATGCTTGTGGTCAATCATGATCCATATCTAGATGAACAAGTCATTCAAACATTCTATCTTTCAACTTACAAGATTACGCATTAACTTCACAATTTGGATTCCATAAAAATATGACAGTGTATAACAATCAAGTACAAGTCGGAACAAAGTTAAGAAAACCCACACGTATTCTTCCACTCAACTAGATGTATCGCAACAAACCAACAACATTCTAATCACCAACACCACTTCAAAATCTAATAAATCATTATAAAAGTAGCATTTCAACAACTACGAAATATACAAGAATAACTTACTTGTTGATGGTTCGGGACTACGGGCTTGAAAGATTAGATAACCAAAAAGAAAAACTTTGAGAGAATTGGGGAGCTTGGGCGGCGCCTATCTTGAGCAAAAAATGGACTTGTGTTCTGAGATTGGGGATCTATTTAAAGACTAAGCCATGGGTCGTTTGATCCATGTACAATCGAGTTAGGAGGCCAAAAGAGATAAGTAGGCGGTGCCTATTGCTTTGCCTATGCTTAGCATAGGCTGCGCCTTTGTCAATGCCTAGTTTGGCATAGGCGGCGCCTTGCCTATCGCCTAGATTTGCATAGGCGGCGCCTTGCCTATCACCTTGTTGATACAGTGAGAATAGGCAATTTCATAGATGGCGCCTATGGTATTGCCTAGATTGGTATAGGCGGCGCCTATAGCATTGCCTAGATTTGCATAGGCAATGCCTTGTCCGTTGCCTAGATTTGCATAGGCAATGCCTTGTCCGTTGCCTATGTGAGGCAGTGAGCATAGGCAATGGCATAGGCATTGCCTTGTCCATTGCCTAGATTGGCATAGACATTGCCTTGTCCATTGCCTAGATTGGCATAGGCACTGCCTTGTCCATTGCCTAAATTGGCATAGGCAATGCCTAGCCGATAGCCTTTGCTCCTTCATTCCTAACTTACCACCTTTAACATGGCTCACTTTCAAATCGAAATTTGGGACTAATCACCTCCATTATACGTCTTGCACCTACATTTAATCAAAAACAACAAAAATTATTAGAAGGATGGGTTGCCTCCCACCGAGCGCCTTAGTTTTTGTCGTGGCTCGACTCTTCTTTTTGGATTTTTATTTAACAAAATCAAACTCCTAGTAAAACAAAATGATAAAATATGATGGGTTGCCTCCCATGTAGTGCTTGATTTATTGTCGCGGCACGGCATAGTTATCTCGATTACTTAGACTTCATCGAGATATATGGTGCATCATTTTCTAAATGGATTCAGATGACGCTGATGTTTAATTGTGGGCACGCAATCTTCTTCGAGATGAATCTTGTGCATACATATCCCATGAGGGATACCAATTATATCAGCAATAGTCCAACCCATGGCTCTCTTGTACCTCTTCAGAGCAGAGATGAGAGCCGCTACTTGTTGTTCACCTAAATCAGCCGCAACAATAACCGGAAGTGTATTTCCACTTCCCAAGAATGCATACTTTAGGTGACTGGGTACATCTTTCAATTCTAGCACTGGTGGCTCTTCAATGGATGGTTTCACTGGTGGTGAAGGTCGATTCTTAAGATCAAGGTCCAGCTTCTTAGGAGCATGACAATAGGACCCCATTCCTGTTAGCGCACAAATAGTTTCTTCATACTCTTCAACATGCTCACGCTCAAAATTCATAAGCACAGCAGTCAATGGCTCAACCGTGAGCTGCTTCTTTATAGATAATTCTTTCTTATCTTCATAATAAACATCAGCTACAGAGAACACATTCATATCTTTAGGCTGCTTCATTGATTTGCATACATCAAAATGGACCACTTCATCATTCATCCGAAATAAAAGCTCATTAGCTCTTAAATCAATAAGCACACTTCCTGTTGTGAGGAAAGGATGACCCAATATTATGGGAACTTTAGAATCCACCTCGCAATCCAAAATAACAAAGTCTGCAGGAAAAATAAAGGTAGAAACCTTCACCAATACATCATATAAGATACCAACAGGTCATTTTACCGACCTATCTGCCATCACGAGTCGCATATTGGTTGGTGTAGGATCGCCCAACCCCAACTTTCTGTAAATGGATAGCGACATCAAATTTATGCTAGGTCCCAAATTGCAAAATGCCTTAGCAAAATCCAAAGATCCAACCATGCAATGAATAGTGAAAGCACCAGGATGTGCCTTCTTCTGTACTAAAGACCTCGTGGCAATTGCACTGTAATGATGAACATTATCTGCTAGGTCATAGCTTGCTTCCCGCTTCTTTGTCAAAAGGTCCTTCATGAATTTGGCATACTCTGACATCTGTTCCAGTGCCTCCACCAAAGGCACGTTAATAGTTAGCTGCTTCAACATAGTCATGAATTTACTGAACCTAGTGTCATCAGCCTTCTTCTTCAGTCTCTGAGAAAAAGGTGGTGGTGGAGTTGGAAGAGTTTTCTCCACCACTTCCTTTCTATTTTGCTTCCCAATATCAATCTTTTCAGGCTGCAGACATTTAGGGGTAACATCACGAATGTTTTCATTCTGATTTTCAGCTTCTACAGAATCATCACAATCTACTTCAATAACATTCTCTTCTGTATTATCAACCACTTACTTGCCTTTGGATGAATTTTCCAACACTTTACCACTCCAGGTAGTAATAGCCATACACGATCCATCATTCCTTGTGTTTTGCACAGTGTCGCTAGGTAAAGTGCCAGCCTTTCTTTGGTTGAATGCCACTGATAGTTGACTCAATTATTGCTCCAGCCGTTTTATTGCAGTAGAATGGGAGTCAACCAATTGATTTATTGATGAAAAATTATTCTTTACCTCAGCTACTCCCATGTTGGTTGCCTCTACCACTTTCAATATCTTAGCTATTATATCTTCCATGGACATCTTCCCAGAGCCAGACGCCACAGCCTCACTTTCCAAGAGGAACATACAAACTACTCCTGTCAATCTTATTCTTCCAACTACTTTGATCACGGTCCTTGTATCCTGATTTTTCATAATAGTTCCGACCTTGGTTTCCTTGGGCATTGCCTCAGAAACCCCCCTAATTATTCAAGTAATTTTCTTCCTCCTTAAAATTGGAATCATACCTTCCCTGCGACACCACAGCTTTGACCTTTTCTGTCTTCCCTGGTAATAAATGCTTGGTAAGAAGATCCATCTGCATTTTTATGTGAGCCATATCCTGGTCACGTTTCTCTTCTCTTCGTCTCTTTTCTGCAGTCATGCCAATAGATATAGTAGAGCTTGGTACCTCAGAATCCCTGGTATGCCAAGCTCTACTCTGCTTTGTCATGCGATCTAGCATATCACTTGCCTTAATAAAAGTAAGGTCCATGAATGACCCACCTGTAGCATTATCAACCACTGGCTTTCTCACCGAGTTCAAAGCTCTATATAATATTTCCATCAAGTGGATATTGGTCATCTGATTGTTTGGGCACCACATAAGCTTCTTCTTGAAGCTCTCCCATGTTTCGTGGAGAGCTTTAGTTGGAAGCTGTCGAAAATTGCTGATCTCATCTCTCAATTGTGCTCTCTTAGATGGCAGAAAGAATCTTTCTAGGAAAGCGTCTTTTAGTTGCCTTCAATTAGTAATAGAGCTAGGAGTTAGCCCATTCAACCATAGAGTTGCCTCTCCAGATAGATACAATGGGAATAAGCGCAGTCGAATTGCATTCTGTCCAACTCCTGGATTGTCAAACAACTTGCATGTTGAGATAAAATTGACTAGATGCATATTCAGATCATCGCCTGCAAGTACATCAAATAAGCCCTTGAGTTGCAATAGCTGAATCATGGTGCTAGTGATATTGAACTTGGCTTTGGGTGCCAAAGGCGGAGGAATAATAGCCCCTGTGGCACTAGCCTCATCCACATCGTCATCATCATCACCAAAAGTAACCTGCACAGCTCAGTGTTCAGGTCTTACTCTAGCTTGACGATCTCTCCTGTTCACAGGCGCTGCCACCTCATCTGCATGCCTTGGATTTAGTAACTCATCGTCACCCAGGTCCTCATCATCCAGATTTGTTGCCCGACCTGGGTTATTAATATTCTGTTGATGCACTTTAGCGGCTGCCAATGCAGCTAATCTAGCCTTCTCCTATTGAGCAGCCCTTCTTTCAATGTCTCGTTGTGCATCCATTCTGCCAATAAGTTATGGTTCAGGATTTATGGGTAATAATGATTGACCAAAACGTCGTGTATTTGGCATGCACTCTACCAAACCTGAATAAAACAAAAACAACAAACAGAAATTAAAATTCGAGAATCTTTGACCAAAGGGTCTATTAACTATCACAAACTTAGCTGACAACCGTATTCCTCGGCAACGGCGCCAAAATTTGATATGCCCAAATTACAGCTCTCGTTAGAAAGTGTAAGCGGTCGCTGTCAAATAGAGAACCCAACTGGGTTGGGTGTACAATCCCACAGGGAATACTTGGTCACTAAGTATTGCAATTATTAGTAGACTGTTGGTCGAAAATTCCACGGAAAAGGGGGATTTGATTTATGCGTGAACTAATAGTATCAAGATAACAAATGAGACGATTTATTTAGTAAGATTTAATCATAGAGAATAATAAGTTAGGGTTATGTCCGCCTTGTAATTTCTACTTATCTATTAGCTATGAGTAATGCGGAATTCAGACATGCATGCACTTATAGAGAGTCGTATTCTAATTGTAAACCCTAGTGTTTTTCAACCATCTAGGATTATTTCACCTTAGCTCTCCTGAACCTAAAGTGTATAACGAATGGTACAAACTCTCCAAGAAAGTTAATCCTGCTACGACATTAACGTGTAAATAGGGGTTGAAAAGCCTATTTTCTTGTCACACTCTCTTTTCCAAACATGTAACTTTTCTCTCGACCAAGTTAATTGTATAATGGCGTGTTCTCTATGTTTGCAACCATGAGAATTCAATTAAAACGTAGAGAGCAATGATATAAGTAGCATACACATCAAGAATTCACAAACTCATAGCAATAGATAGTATCTTACAAGGTTTCCATAACCCTAACAGGGAAGTTTAGCTACTCATGATTACAACGGAGATCACAATAGACATAATCATCATACCAAAACTAGAATAAACTTGGCGATGGAGATAGTTTTAGCGTCAACTAGGGGTTGACGTTTTTTTGCCCTATAGCCATTGCTCTTTGAGCCGTTTTTCTCTGTCCAAAACTTACAGAATCTGTAAAGTGAATAATGACTAATGATAATAATGATAATAATGATAGTCCTACTGAAAAATTCAGCAATAAGGTTTTTATAATATCCTTGTCCACTAAGTTGCTACTGCGTCCTTAAGTATTTAAAAATACTTTTTTTGCCCTGAAAAAAGTTCCCATGCATCACTTTCAGTCCAAAAGCTTCCTTCCCAATAATGTGAAGTTTTCTTTTCCTGCTCACAAGTCCATAAAGTGCTGAAATCTTCATCATTAATACCTCAAAAACATGCTAATCACGTAGGTCAGCTCACTTAAAGGAAAATGGACTAAAAGTGCAGGAAATATAAATTTTATCCTCAAAACTTGGCTAAAATATAGGTAAATTATGGTTCTTAGGGGTATAAATACGCCCAACATCAATAGCACACCAATATGGCCCAAAAATACCCAATTTGCACCGTTTTACCTATTTGACCACCCAAATGGCCCCAAATAAATATATAGACCACACTGGGATGATCCCCAACCTCCCTGGCATGCTCCGGCTAATTATTTTCCCATGGTACCATCGGACACCGGGCTCAACCCATAAACCGTGGGCTATAGCACACCAATTTGGCCCAAAAATGCCCCTTTCGCGCCATTTCGCCCATTTGACCACCCAAATGGCCTGTAATAAATAAACAAACCATAATGGAATGATCCCTAACCTCCCTGGCATGAACCGGTCAATTGTTAACCTATGGCACCCCCGGACCCCGGCCAATCCCTGAAACCGTGGGCTGCAGACCGATTTTGCCTAAAAATGCCTCGTTTTTGCCGTTTCACCCATTTGATCTCCCGATAGCCTCAAATAAATAAAAGAACCACACTGGGATCATCTCCAACCTCCCTGGAATTCCCCAGTTGATTTTTGGCACTTAAAATCCCCAAACCCCGTGTACACCCCAAAAATCGTGGGATATAGCACAACAATTTAGTCCAAAATACCTTTTTTTTGCCGTTTTGCCTATTTGACCACACAAATGGCCTCAAATAAATAAACGGACCATCCTGGGATTATCCCCAACCTCCTTGGTATACCTCGATCAATTATTGGCCCACGACACCCCTGAACCCTGGGCACACCCCCTAAATGGTGGGCCAAAGCAATCGATTAGGCTCGAAAATTCCCTGTTCGTGTTATTTTGCCCGTTTGACCACATAAATAGCCTCCAATAAATAAATGGACCACACTGGGATGATCCCAAACCTTTCTAGCAGGCCCCAGTCAATTTTTAGCCGACGACACCCTCAAACCCCAATCCTACCCCAAAAATCGTAGGCTATAGCGCACCGATTTAGCCCGAAAATGCATCGTTCACGCCATTTGTCCACACAAAAAGAATCAAATAAACACATAAAGCACATTGGGATGATCCCAAACCTCCCTTTTATGCGTCGGTTGATTTTCGAGCCACGGCACCCTCGATCCCACCCCCAAAACCGTGGGCCAAAGCAAACAGATTTGGCCTAAAAATGCCCCATTCATGCTCTTTCACCCGTTTGACCATCCAAATGGCCTCAAATAAATAAACGAACCATACTGGGATGATCCCCAACCTCCCTGTCACACCCCGATCGATTTTCGATAGATGTTATCCCCGGGCCCTGAGCCCACCCCCAAAATTGTGGGCTACAACATACTTATTTAGCCCAAAATCACCTTGTTCACGCTGTTTCACCCGTTTGAACACCTAAATTGCCTCAAATAAAGAAATGCACCACACTGGGACGATCCCCAACCTCCCTAGCATGCCCTGATTAATTTTCGGCCCATGGCACCCCCAAAACCTGGGCCCACCCCATAACCGTAGGCTATAACACACTGATTTGGCTTAAAAGTACCCCATTTGCGCCGTTTCACCCATTTTTTGGCTCAAAAATACCCTATTTGCACCGTTTTGCCCGCTTGACCACCCAAATGGCCTCGATTAAATAAATAGACCACACTAAGATGATCCCCAACCTCCTTGGAATGCCCTGATCAATTTTCATCCAGTGGCCCTCAAACCTCGGGCCTATCCACAAAGCCGTGGGCCATAGCACACCGATTTTGCCCAAAAATGCCCCATTCACACCGTTTTGCCTGTTTGACCAACCAAATAACCTCGAATAAATAAACGGACCACACTGGGATGATTCCCAAATTACTTGGCATGCCCCAGTCAATTTTCAACCCACGGCACCCGCGGAATGGGCCCACCCCCAAAACTATGCGCTATAGCACACCAATTTGGCCTGAAAATGCCCTATTTGCACCATTTTACCCGTTTGACCACCCAAATAGCCTTGAATAAATAACCGGATCATCCAGGGATGATCCCCAAACTCCCTGGCCTGCCTCAGTCAATTTTTGTCCCACGACACTCCCACACCATGGGCCCACCCCCAAAACTGTGGGTTATAGCACAACGATTTTGCCCGAAAATGCCTTGTTCGCACCATTTTGCTTGTTTGACCATTCAAATGGCCTCGAATAAATAAAATAACCGCACTGGGATGATACCCAATCTCCCTGGCATGCCTCAATCAATTTTTTGCCCACGACACCCTCGGACCCTGGGCTTACCCAAAAACCCGTGGGCTATAGCACACCAATTTGTCCCGAAAATGCCTTGTTCACGCTGTTTTGCTTGTTTTACCAACAAAACATTCTTGAAAAAATAAACATACCACATTGGGATGATCCTAAATCCCCTTGACACGCCCTGGTCAATTTTCAACCCACGACATCCCCGGATCCTGGGCCTACCCTCAAAATAGTAGGCTATAGCACACCGATTTAGACCAAAAATGCCTTGTTTGCGTTGTTTTGCCTGTTTGGCCATAAAAATAACCTAGAATAAATAAATGGACCACATAGGGATGATTTCTAACCTCCCTGGTATGCCTAAGTAAATTTTTGGCCTGCGGCACCCCCAAACATCCGGCCCACCCACAAAACCATAGGCTATAGCACATCGATTTGGCCTAAAAATGCTCCATACACGCCGTTTCGCCCGTTTGAACACCCAAATGGCCTTAAAAAAATAAATGGACCATATTAGGATGATCCCTAAACTCCTTGGCATGCCCCGGTCAATTTTCTGCCCACGGAACCCCCGAACCTCGAGCCCACCCCTGAAATTGTAGGCTATAGCACACCGATTTTTCTTGAGAATGCCCTGTTTTAACCATTTCACCTGTTAAACCACTTAAATGGCCTCAAAAAAATAAACGAACCATACAGGGTTATCCTAAACTCCTTAGCACACCCCATTCAATTTTTGACCTACGACACCACCTGACCCCGGGCCCACCCCTTAAACCATGGGTTATAGCATATCGATTTAGCTCGAAAATGCCCTGTTCGTGCCATTTTGCCTGTTTGAACATCCAAATTGCCTCGAATAAATAAACGGACCACTATGGGATGATCCCTAACCTCTCTGGCATTCCCCAGTCAATTTTTGGCTCACGTCACCCTCGAACCCCGGGACTACTCCCAAAACTGTGGGATATAGCACACCGATTTAGCCTGAAAATACCCCATTCACGTTGTTTCACCCGTTTGACAACCCAAATGGCCTCAAATAAATAAATCAACCACATTGGGATGATCCCCAACCTTCCTGGCATGCGTCGATCGATTTTCCACCCACGGCACTGCTGGATTCTGGGCTAACCCTTGAAACTGTGGGCTATAGCATACCGATTTGTCCTAAAAATGCCCCGTTCACGCTATTTTTCCCTTTTGACCACCCAAATGGCTCGAATAAATAAATGGACCATACTAGAAAGATCCCCAACCTCCCTGTCATACTTCAATCAATTTTCAACCCACAGAAGCTCCTGTCCCCAGGCCCACCCCCAAAATCGTGAGATAGCACACTAATTTGGCCCGAAAATGCCCCGTTCGTGCCATTTTGCCCATTTGACTACCCAAATGGCCTCGAATAAATAAACATATCACACTGGGATTATCCCCAACCTCACTGGCATGCCCCTGCCAATTTTCATCCCTCAGCAATACCAGCATATTTATAGACTTATAATTACATAAGTGAAATATCCAAAAAGCACTTAATGGAGGGAAGACAAAAGGTGCCTATGGAGTGTACTCCAAGTGTTGTGTATGGATGGTTTTTGGTGCATAATTAAGTCCTATTTGTCTCTTCAATTGCACATACCAAGTCTCGGTTCCAACGCGTGCTCTCAGAAGCCTATATCCATGAATATTCTTGTATTAGACCCCGAGCCCACCCTCGAATTAGTGGGCTATAGCACATCGATTTACCCAAAAATGCCCCATTCACGTCGTTTCGCTTGTTTGACCACCCAAATGGCCTTGAAAAAATAAATGAATGACACTAGGATGATCCCCAACCTCCATGGCATGCCCCGATCAATTTTCAGACCACGAAAAACCCAGAACCAGGGCCCACCCCAAAAACCGTGGGCTATAGCACATCGATTTAGCCTGAAAATGCCTCATTCGCGTCGTTTTGCCTGTCTAACCACCCAAATGGCCTCGAATATATAAATAGAATACACTTCGATGATACAAAACCTCCCTGGCATGCCCTAGTCAATTTTTGGCCCACAGCCCCCCCGAACCCCGGGCCCACCCCAGAAACTGTGGGCTTATAGCATAATGATTTGTCCCGAAGACACCCTGTTTGCACCGTTTTGCCCATTTGATGACCCGAATAGCCTCAAATAAATAAATGGACCATACTGGGATGATCCCCAACCTCCCTATCATGCCCTGATCGATTATACGCACATGACACCCCCAGAACCCAGGCCCACCTCCGAAATCATAGGCTATAGCACACCAACTTATCCCTAAAATGCCTCATTTGCACCATTGCGCCCGTTTGACCACCCAAATAGCTTCGAATAAATAAATGGACTACACTAGAGTGATTCCCAACCTCCCTGGAACACCTCAGTTGATTTTCAGCCCATGGCACCCTCGAACGTCGGGCCCACCCCCAAAATAGTGAACTATAGCATACCAATTTTGCCTGAAAATATCTCGTTCACAGCGTTTCGCCTGTTTGACCACCCAAATGGCCTCGAATAATAAAATAAATTACACTGCGACTATCCATAACATCACTAGCATGCCCCGATCAATTTTTGACCTACGAAACATTCGGTCCCCTGGCCCACCCCCAAAACCGTGGGATATAACACATCGATTATGCCCAAAAATGCCCCATTTGCACCGTTTTACTTGTTTCACCACCCAAATGGCCACGAATAAATAAATGAACCACACTGGGAAGATCTCTAACCTCCCTGGCATACCTCGGTTAATTTTTGGCAAATGGCACCCCCGAATATTGGGCCCACCCTGAAACCGTGGCCCAATTTGGCCCAAAAAGGCCTCATTCATACTGTTTTGCCCGTTTGACCATCCAAATAGCCTCGAATAAATAAATGGACCACACTGGGATGATCCCCAACCTCCCTGGCATACCCCGATTGATTTTCTGCCCATGGCAGCCCCAAATATTGGGCCCATCCCTGAAATTGCTGGCTATAGCTCACCAATTTAGCTTGAAAAATCCCCATTTGCATTGTTTTGCCTATTTCACCACCCAGATGGCCTCGAATCAACAAACGGACCATACTGGGATATAGCATACCGATTTGGCTCAAAAATGCCTCGTTCACGCCGTTTCACCCGTTTGACCAACCAAATAGCCTTGAATAAATAAACAGACCATACTAGGATGATCCCAAATCTCCCAGGCATGACCCGATCGATTGTTGGCCTGCGACAACCCATAACCCGGGCACACCCCTGAAATAATGGCCTATAGCACACCGATATAGCCCAAAAATACCCAATTTGCACCGTTTCACCTATTTGACCACCCAACTGGCCTCGAATAAATAAACGGACCACACTGGGATGTTCCCCAACCTCCCTGGCATGCTCCGGTCGATTGTCTGGCCATGGTACCAGCGAACACCGGGCACACCCCATAAATCGTGGGCTATAGCACACTAATTTGGCCCGAAAATGCCCCTTTCGCATCATTTTGTCCATTTGACCACCCAAATGGCCTATAATAAATAAACGGACCATAATGGAATGATCCCTAACCTCCCTGGCATACACCGATCGATTTTCAACCTATGGCACCCCCAGAACCAAGCCAATCCCGAAACCATGGGCTATAGTACACCGATTTTGCCTAAAAATGCCCCGTTCGCGCTGTTTGACCCATTTGAACTCCCAATAGCCTCAAATAAATAAATGGACCACACTGGGATGATCTTCAACCTCCCTGTCATTCCTCGATCGATTTTTGGGACTCAAAATCCCCGGACCCTGTGTACACCCCTAAACCCGTGGGATATAGAACACCGAATTGGGCTAAAAATACCCTGTTTCTGCAGTTTTGCCCGTTTGACCACACAAATGGCCTCAAATAAATGAATGGACCATCCTAGAATTATCCCCAACCTCCTTGGCATGCCCCGATCAATTTTTAGCCCACGACACCCCTGAACCCTGGGCACACCCCCTAAATGGTGGGCTAAAGCAACCGAGTAGTCTCGAAAATGCCCTGTTTGCGTCGTTTTGCCTGTTTGACCAACCAAATGACATTGAATAAATAAACAGAGCACACTGGGATGATACCCAACCATCCTATCACACCCCGGTTGATTTTGGGCGCACGTCTCCCCCAGACCCCGGTCCCACCCCCAAAACCATGGGTTATAGCACACCGATTTAGCCTAAAAATGCCCTGTTCGTGTCATTTTGCCCGTTTAACCACATAAATGGCCTCGAATAAATAAAAAGACCACACTGGGATGATCCCCAACCATACTGGTAGGCCACAATTGATTTTTGGCCGATGACACCCCCGAACCCCGGTCTCACCCCCAAAACCGTAGGTAATAGCACACCGATTTAGCCCGAAAATGCCCCGTTCATGCCATTTGGACACACAAAAAGAATAGAATAAAAACACGAAGCACACTGGAATGATCCCAAACCTCCCTGTCATGCCTCAGTTGATATTTGGGCCACGACACCCCGAGCCCACCCCCAAAACCGTTGGCCAAAGCAAATCGATTTGTCCCAAAAATGCCCCATTCATGTTGTTTTGCCCGTTTGACCACCCAAATGGCCTCAAATAAATAAACGGACCACACTAGGATGATCCCCAACCTCCCTAGTACACCCTGGTCGATTTTCGGCAGACGTTACCCCCGGACCATGAGCCCACCCCCAAAATTGGGGGCTACAACATACTTATTTAGCCTAAAATCGCCTCATTCATGTTGTTTTGCCCGTTTGAACACCTAAATGGCCTCAAATAAAGAAATGGACCATACTGGGATTATCCCCAACCTCCCTAGCATGCCCTGATTAATTTTTGGCTACGGCACCCCCGAACCCTGGGCCCACCCCATGACCATGGGCAATAACACATCGATTTGGCTCAAAAATACCCCATTCGCACCGTTTTGCCCATTGTTTGGATCAAAAATACCCCATTCGCGCTATTTCGCCCGCTTGACCATCAAAATGGCCTCGATTAAATAAATAGACCACACTAAGATGATCCCCAACCTCCCTGGAATGCCCAGATCAATTTTCAGCTAGCGGCACCCCGAACCTCGGGCCTATTTGCAAAACCGTGAGCCATAGCACATCGATTTTGCCTAAAAATGCCCCATTCGTGTTGTTTTGCCCGCTTGATCGTCCAAATGACCTCGAATAAATAAACAGACCACACTAGGATGATTCCCAAATTCCTTGGCATGCCCCAGTCAATTTTCAGCCCACGGCACCCCAAACCAGGCCCACCTATAGCACACCGATTTAACCTGAAAATGCCCTGTTTGCGCCATTTCGCCTGTTTGACCACCCAAATGGCCTTGAATAAATAAACGGACCATACAGGGATGATCCCCAAACTCCCCGACATGACCCAGTCAATTTTTGGCCTACGGCACCCCCACACCACAGGCCCACCCCTAAAACTGTGGGTTATAGCACACCGATTTTGCCCAAAAATGCCCTGTTCTCACCGTTTTGCACATTTGACCATTCAAATGGCCTCGAATAAATAAACGGACCACACTGAGACGATACCCAATCTCCCTGGCAAGCCTCAATAGATGTTTTGCCCACGACACCCTCGGACCCTGGGATTACCCCAAAAACCGTGGGCTATAGCACACCAATTTGTTCCAAAAATGCCCTGTTCATGCTGTTTTGCCTGTTTTACCAACAAAATGGACTCGAATAAATAAACGGACCATACTGGAATGATCCCCAACCTCTCTGGCATGCCCTGGTTAATTTGCAGCCCACGACACCCCCGAACGTTGGGCTACAACACATCGATTTGGGCAGAAATTGGCCCGTTCATATCGTTTCACCTTTTTGACCACACAAATGTCCTTGAATAAATAAACGGGCCACAATGGGATGATCCTCAATCCCCTTGACACACCCTGGTCAATTTTCAACCCACGACACCCCCGGATCCCGGGCCCACCCTCAAAACAGTAGGCTATAGCACACCTATTTGGCCTAAAAATGCCCCATTTGCGCCGTTTTGCCCATTTGACCATGTAAATGGCATCGAATAAATAAACGGACCACACTAGGATGATACCGAAACTCCCTGGCATGCCCTGGTTTATTTTTGTCCCATGACACCCTCAGACCCTCATCCCACCCCTGAAACCATGGGTTATAGGACACCGACATGACCCAAAAATGCACAGTTCACACCATTTTGCCTATTTGACCACCCAAATGACCTCGAATAATTAAACGAACCACACTGGGATGATCCTAACCTCCTTGTCATTCCCCGGTCAATTTTTAGCCCACGGCACCCCCGAACCCCGATTCCACCCCTAAAACCGTAGGCTATAACACATCGATTTAGCCTAAAATTATCCTGTTTGGGCCGTTTTGCCTGTTTGTCCAAAAAAATGGACTCGAATAAATAAATGGACCACACAGGGATGATCCCCAACCTTCCGATATGCCTCAGTCAATTTTTGGCCTGCGTCACCCCCGAACACCGAGCTCACTCACAAAACCATGGGCCATAGCACATTGATTTGGCCCAAAAATGCAACATTCAAGTCGTTTCGCCCGTTTGAACACCCAAATAGCTTTAAATAAATAAATTGACCATATTATGATGATCCCCAAACTCCCTGGCATGCCCCGATCAATTTTCTGCCCACGGCACCCCCGAACATCGAGCCCACCCCCAAAACTGTGGGCTATAACACACCGATTTTGCTTGAAAATGCCCTATTTTCGCCATTTCACCCGTTTGACCACCCAAATGACCTCGAATAAATAAACAGACTATACTGGGATGATCCCAAACTCCCTGGCACACCCCAGTCAATTTTTGACCCACGACACCACCTGACCCCGGGCCTACCCCCAAAACCTTGGGTTATAGCATATCGATTTAGCCCAAAAATGCCCTGTTTATGCCGTTTTGCCTGTTTGACCATCTAACTGGACTCGAATAAATAAACGGACCACTCTGGGACGATCCCCTACTTCCCTTGCATGCCTCAGTCAATTTTTGGCTCACGTCACCCCAGACCTCGGGCCTACCCCTAAAACCGTGGGCTATAGCACACTAATTTGGCTCAAAAATGCCCCATTCGCGCTGTGTCACCCGTTTGACAACCCAGATGGCCTCAAATAAATAAAAGAACCACAATAAGATGATCCTAACCTCCCTGGAATGCCCCGATATATTTATATCCCATGACTCCCCTGAACCCTGGGCTCACCCCCACAACGGTGGGCTAAAGCAACCGATTAGGCCCGAAAATGCCCCATTTGTGTTGTTTTACCCGTTTGACCACCCAAATGACCTCGAATAAATAAACGGACTATACTGGGATGATCCCAAACTCCCTGGCACACCCCAGTCAATTTTTGACCCACGACACCACCTGACCCCGGGCCCACCCCCAAAACCTTGGGTTATAGCATATCGATTTAGCCCAAAAATGCCCTGTTTATGCCGTTTTGCCTGTTTGACCATCTAACTGGACTCGAATAAATAAACGGACCACTCTGGGACGATCCCCAACTTCCCTTGCATGCCTCAGTCTATTTTTGGCTCACGTCACCCCAGACCCCGGGCCTACCCCTAAAACCGTGGGCTATAGCACAGTAATTTGGCTATAGCACACTAATTTGTCTCAAAAATGCCCCATTCGCGTTGTTTCACCCGTTTGACCACCCAGATGGCCTCAAATAAATAAACGAACCACACTAGGATGATCCTAACCTCCCTGGCATGCCCCGATATATTTATAGCCCATGACTCCCCTGAACCCTGGGCTCACCCCCACAACGGTGGGCTAAAGCAACCGATTAGGCCCGAAAATGCTCCATTTGTGTTGTTTTGCCCGTTTGACCACCCAAATGACATCGAATAAATAAATGGAGCATACTGGGATGATCCCCAACCTTCCTATCACACCCTGATTGATTTTTGGCCCACGACACCCCTGAAACCCGGTACCACCCCCAAAACCGTGTGTTATAGCACACTGATTTGGTCCAAAATACCCCATTCACATCTTTTTGCCCATTGGACCACACAAATAGCCTTGAATATATACTAACCACACTGGGATGAACCCCAAGCTCCTCGGTATGCCCCGATCAATTTTTGGCCCATGACAACCCCGAACCCAGGTCCCATCCCCAAAACCGTAGGCTATAGCACATCGATTTAGCCCGAAAATGCCCCGTTCATGCCATTTGGCCCATTTGGCCATACAAAAAGAATCAAATAAAAAGACGGAGCACACTGGGACGATCCCCAACCTCCCTGGCACACCTCAGTCAATTTTTGGGTCATGGAACCCCTGAGCCCACCCTCAAAACCATTGGCCATACCACACAGATTTGTCACAAAAATGCCCCAATCATGTTGTTTTGCCCATTTGACCACCCAAATGGCCTCAAATAAATAAACGGACCACACTGGGATGATCCTCAACCTCCCTAGCATGCTCTGGTCGATTTTCGACAAACGTTAACCCCCGAACCCCGAGCCAACCCCCAAAACTGTGGGCTATAGCACACTTATTTAACCCAAAATCACCCATTTATGCTGTTTCGTCTATTTTAACAACCAAATAGCCTCAAATAAAGAAATGGACCACACTGGATGATCCCCAACCTCCCTAACATGACCCGATTGATTTTGTCCTAAGGAACCCCCGGACCTCGATCCCACCCCCATAACCATGGGCAATAACACATTGATTTGGCTCGAAAATGTCCCATTTATGCCGTTTCGCCTATTTTTTGCCTCGAAAATACCCATTTTGTGCTATTTTGCCTGTTTGACCACCCAAATAGCCTCGGATAGAGAAACGGACCACACTGGGATGATCCCAAACTTCCCTGGCACGCCTTTATCAATTTATAGCTCACTGATTTTACCTGAAAATGCCCTGTTTGTGCAATTTCACCTGTTTAACCACCCAAATAGCCTCGAATAAATAAACAGACCACACTGGGATGATCCTCAATCTCCTTAGCATGCCTCGGTTGATTTTTACCTATGCCACCCCGGGGCCACCCCTAAAATCGTGGGTCATAGCACACCGACTTGGCCTAAAAATGCCTCATTCACATTGTTTTGCCCGTTTGACTACCCAAATGGCCTCGATTAAATAAACAAACCATACTAGGATGATCCCCAACCTCCCTGACATGCCCCAGTCAATTTTCTACCTACGACACCCCAGGACCCCAGGCCTACCCCCTAACCCGTGGGCTATAGCACACTGATTTGGCCTAAAAATGCCCCATTCGTGCATTTTTGCCCATTTGACCACCCAAATAGCCTCAAATAATTATACGGACCACACTGGAATGATCCCCGACCTCCCTGGTACGCCCTGGTTGATTTTTGGCCAACGACACCCCCAAACCTGTGGGCTATAGTTCACTGAATTGGCCCAAAAATGCCCCATTCATGCCATTTCGCTTGTTTGACGTCCCAAGTTGCTTTGAATAAGTAAACAGACCATACTGGGATGATCCCCAACCGCATGAACATGACCTGGTTTATTTTCAGCCCACGACACCCTCGAACCTCAGGCCCACCCCCAAAACTGTGGGCTATACCACACCGATTTGGACCGAAAATGCCCATTTCATGCTGTTTCACCCATTTGACCTCACAAATGGCCTTAAATAAATAAACTGGCCTTAATAGGATGATCCGCAATCTCCCTAGCATGTCTCGATCAATTTTTAGCCCATGGCTCCCCAGAACCCCGAGCCTACCCCCAAAACCGTGGGGTAATAGCACACCGATTTGACTCAAAAATACCCCATTTCTGCTGGTTTACCCGTTTCATGACCTAAATGGCCTCGAATAAATAAATAAACCATACTGGGACGATCACCAACCTCCCTGGCACGCCCTAATTGATTTTTGATGCGCAGTACCCCTGTACCACTGGCTCAACCCTAAAACAGTAGGCTATAGCACACCACTTTGGCCTGAAAATAACCCGTTTACGTCGTTTCGTCCGTTTGACCACCCAAATGGCCTCAAATAAATAATTGAACCACACTGGGATAATCCCCAACACCCCTGGCATGCCTCAAAATATTTTCTGCCTATGACACCCCCCGAATCTTGATCCTACCCCAAAACCATGGGCTTTATCATACCGATTTAGGCCGAAAATGCTTGATTCGCACAGTTTTGCCTATTTGACCACACAAATGGCCTCGAATAAATAGATGGACCACACTGGGATGATCCCCAACCTCCCTGGTATACCCTGGTTAATTTTTGGCCCATAAAACCCCCAAATCCCGAGCCCACCCCAAAACAGTGGGCTATAGTACACCTATTTAGCCCAAAAATGCCCCGTTTGCGCCGTTTTGCCTATTTGACCACCCCAAATGGCATCAAATAAATAAACACACAACACTGGGATGATCCCCAACCTCCCTGCATTCCCCGATCGATTTTCGACCTACGACTCACCCGTACCCCGATCCCACCCCTAAAACCATGGGTTATAGCACATTGATATGGCCCAAAAATACACCGTTCACTTCGTTTTGCCCATTTGACCTCCTAAATGACCTCGAATAAATAATGGACCACACTTGGATGATCCCAAACCTCCTTGGCACTCCCCAATCAATTTTTGGCCCACAACACCATAGACCCCAGTTCCACCCCTGAAATCGTGGGCTATAGCACATCGATTTGGCTCGAAAATGCCCCGTTTGCGTCGTTTCACCCATTTGGCCACACAAATGACCTCGAATAAATAAAAGGACCACACTAGGATGATTCCCAACCTCCTTGGCACCTCGGTAAATTTTTGGCCTGCGGCACCCCTGAACCGTAAGCCCACTCACAAAACCGTGGGCCATAGCATACCAATTTGGCCCAAGAATGCCCAATTCACGCCGTTTCACCCGTTTGACCACACAAATGGCTTCAAATAAATAAACGATCTACCTTTGGATGATGCCCAAACTCCCTGGCATGCCTCGGTCAATTTTTATCCCACGACCCCCAGACCCCGAGCCCAACCCTAAAATTGTGGGCTATAGCATACGAATTTGGCCTGAAAATGCCCTGTTCGTGCCATTTCGCCCGTTTGACCACCCAACTGACCTCGAATAAATAAACGGACCATACTAAGATGATCCCCAAACTCCCGAGCATGCCCCAGTTGATATTTGGCCCACGCCAACCCGGACCCCAGGCCCACCCCCAAAACCGTGGGCTATAGCACACCGATTTGGCCTGAAAATGCCCTATTCGCACCATTTTACATATTTGACCATCCAGATAGCCTCAAATAAATAAACCCACCACACTGGGATAATCCCCAACCTCCCTGGCATGCCCCAGTTAATTTTCAGCCCACGATACCCCCAAACTCCAGGCCTACCCCAAAACCGTAGGCTATAGCACACCAATTTGGCTCAAATATGCCCCATTCGTGCCGTTTTGCTCCTTTGAACACCCAAATGTCCTCGAATAAATAAATGGACCACACTGGGATGATCCCTAATCTCTCTGGCACATCTTGTTTAATTTGTGGCCCATGGCACCCCCATACCCCAGGCCCACCCCCAAAACCGTGGGCTGTATCTTAACGATTTGGTTTAAAAATGCCCCGTTCATGCTGTTTTGCTCGTTTGACCACCCAAATAGCATCGAATAAACAAACGAACCAAACTGAGATGATCCCCAACCTCCTTGGCATGGCCCGATCAATTTTTTGCCCATAGTACCACCAAACCCTGGGCCCTCCCAAAAAATCGTGGCCTATAGCACACCGATTTGGCTCGAAAATGTCCTATTTATGCCATTTTGCCCGTTTGACCACCCAAATGGCATCTAATGAATAAACGGACTACACTGGGACTATCCCCAATCGCCCTGGCATGCCCTCATCAATTTTTGGCCCATGACACGTTGGACCCCGATCCCACCCTCAAAACTGCGGGCTATAGCACACTGATTTGGCCTAAAAATGCCCTATTTTTCCCGTTTAACCACCCAAATAGCCTCGAATAAATAAATGGACCATACTGTGATGATCCTTAACCCCCTGGAATGCCTCAGTTGATTTTCAGCCGACGGCAACCCCAGACTCGGGGTCCACCCCCAAAACCGTGCGCTATAGCACATCGATTTGGCTCAAAAATACCACATTCGCACTGTTTCGCCTCTTTAACCACCCAAATGGCCTTAAATAAATAAATGGATCATACTGGGATGATTTTCAACCTTCTAGGCACATCCCAATCAATTTTTAGCCCACGACACCCCCAGACCCTGGGCTCACCCTTAAAACCGTGGGCTATAACTCACCAATTTGGCTTCAAAGTGCCCCGTTCACGCAGTTTTGCCTGTTTCACCACCCAAATAGCCTCGAATAAATAAACAGACCATACTGGGATGATCTCCAACCTCACTAGTTCACCCCGGTCAATTTTTGACCTATGGCAGCCCCAGACCTTGGGCCCACCCCCAAAATTGTAGGCTATAGCATACTGATTTATCCTGAAAATGCCACATTCATTCTGTTTTACACTTTTGACCAACCAAATAGCCACGAATAAATAAAAGGACCACACTGGGACTATCCCTAACCTGCCTGGCATTCCCTAGATGATTTTCGGCCAATGGAAACCCTGGACCTCGGGCCTACCCCTGAAACTTTGGGCTATAGCACACCGATTTGGCTTGAAAATGCCCTATTCGCTCTGTTTTACCCTTTTGACCATACAAATGGCCTCTAATAAACAAACAAACCATACTGGGATGATCCCCAACCTCTCCAACATGCCCTGCTCAACTTTTAGACCATGACTCCCCAAAGCTCGAGCCCACCACTAAAAATATGACCTATAGCACATCGATTTTGCCTGAAAATGCCCCATTCATGCCATTTCTCCCATTTGATATCCTAAATAGCCTCAAATAAATAAAATAACCACACTGGGATGATCATAAAACCCCAGGCATACCTCATTTGATTTTCACCCCATGGCTCGATCGTAACCAGGCCTACCCTGGAAACTATGGTCTATAGGACACCGATTTGGCACGAAAACACCCCACTCGCGTCGTTTCACCCGTTTGACCATCCAAATGGACTTGAATAAATAAATGGACTATACTGGGATGATGCACAACCTCCCTGGCATGCCTCGATCGATTTTTAACTCACGATACCTCCAGACCACGAGCACACCCCTAAAACTATGGGCTATTGCACACCAATTTAGCCCAAAATTGCCCCATTTGCATCATTTTGCCTGTTTGACCAAACAAATGGCCTCGAATAAATAAATGGACTAGAATGGGATGATCCCAAACCTCCCAAGCTCACCTCAATTAATTTTTAGCATACGATACGCCCGGACCCCAGGCCTATCCCCAAAATTATGGGCTATAGCACATCGATTTAGCTTAAAAATGCCCCGTTCGCATCGTTTCAATCGTTTTGCCACCCAAATAGCCTCGAATAAATGAACAGACTAGACTGGGATGATCCCTAACCTCCCTATCATGCCATGGTTGAATCTTTCTCCCACGGTATCCCCGAACCTCGGGCCAACCCCCAAAACCGTGGGCTATATTATAAAAATTTAGCTCTAAAATTCCTTGTTTACACCGTTTCACCTGTTTGACCACCCAAATAACCTCAAATAAATAAATAGACCACACTAGGATGATCCCCAACCTCCTTGGCTTGATTCAGTCAATTTTTGGCTCACAAAACACTTGAATGCTGGGCCCACCCCCAAAATCATGGGCTATAGCACACCGATTTAGCAGAAAAATGCCTCGTACATGCCGCTTTGCCTGTTTGACCACCCAAATGGCCTCAAATAAATAAACGGACTAGTATAATCCAGAACCTCCCTGGCATGCCTCAATTTATTTTCGACCCGTGGCACCCCCAAAACCCGGGCCCAACTCCAAAACCATGGGTTATAGCACACTAATTTGGCCTAAAAATGCCCCGTTTATGCCATTTTGCCTATTTGAATACCAAAATAGCCTCGAATAAATAAATAGACCATAATAATATGATCGCCAACCTCCTTCACATGCCTCGATTGATTTTTGGCCCACGGCACCCACGGACCCTGGGTGCACCCCTAAAACCGTAGGCTATAGCTCATTGATTTGGATCAAAAATGCCTCATTTATGCTTTTTCACCCGTTTGACCACCCAAATAGCCTCAAATGAATATCAAACGGCTGAAACAACGCAAACAAGGCATTGTATTAGCTAAATTAGTGTGCTATAGCCTACAATTTTGGGAGTAGGCCCGAGGTTCGATGGTGCCATGGGTTGAAATCTATCAGGGTATGCTAGGGAGATTGGTGATCATCCTAGTGTGTTCTGTTTATTTATTCGAGGCTATTTGGGTGGTCAAACGGGTGAAACAATGTGAACGGGTCATTTTTAGGCCAAATTGGTGTGCTATAACCCACGATTTTAGGGGTAGACCTGAGGTCCGCGAGTACCGTTAGCCAAAAATCAACTGAGGCATGCCAGGTAGGTTGGGGATAATTCCAGTGTGGTCTGTTTATTTATTCGAGTCCATTTGGGAGGTTAAACGGTGATAATGGGGCATTTTTGGACTAAATCAATGTGCTATAGCCTATGGTTTTGGGGGTGGACCCGGAGGTACCATGGGTCGAAAGTCAACTGAGGAATGTCAGGGTATTTTTGGATCATCCCAATGTGGTCCATTTATTTATTTGACCCTATTTGTGTTGTCAAACAGGAGAAATGGTGCGAATGGGGCATTTTTGAGCCAAATCAGTATGTTATAGCCCACGATTTTAGGGTGGGCCCGGGGTCCAGCGATACCATAGGCCTAAAATAGACTAGGGCATTCCAAGGAGATTAAGGATCATCCCAATGTGTTCTGTTTATTTATTCGAGGCAATTTTGGGTGGTCAAATAGGCAAAACAATGCGAAGAGGCATTTTTGGGCCAAATCGGTGTGTTATAGACCGTGGTTTCGAGGGTAGGCTTGGGGTTCAGGAGGGCTAAAAATTGATCAACGCATGCCATGGAGGTTGAGATCATTCTATAGTGGTCCGTTTATTTATTCGATCCCATTTGGGTGGTCAAAAAGGTGAAACAACGTAAACAAGGCATTTTTTGGCCAAATCAGTGTGCTAAGCATATGGTTTTGAGGGTGGGCTCGGGTTCTGGGGTACAGTGGGTCTAAAGCTGACTGGGGCATTCTAGGGAGGTTAAATATCATCCCAATGAAATTCGTTTATTTATTGGAGGCTATTTAGGTGGTCAAACGGATGAAATAACACGAACGGGGTATTTTTGGGCCAAATCGGTGTACTATGCCTATTATTTCTGGGGTGGGCCCTACGTTCGGGGATTCTATGGGCCAAAAACTGATCGGGGTGTGCCAAGAAGGTTGGGGATCATCCCAGTGTGGTTTGTTTATTTATTTGAGGACATTCAGGTGGTCAAATAGGCGACACAGTACGAATAAGGAATTTTTGAGCTAAATTGGTATGCTATAGCCCATGGTTTTGGGGGTGGGCTCAAGGGTGCCATGGGACAAAAATTGACCAGGGCGTGCCAGGGAGCTTGGGAATCATCCCAGTGTGGTTTGTGTTTTTATTCGAGGCCATTTGGGTAGTAAAACCGGTGAAATAGCATAAATAGGGCATTTTCGGGCCAAATTAGGGTGCTATAGCCCATGGTTTCGAAAGTGGGTCTTAGTTATGGGGGTGCCTGATAACGCTCAAACTACAGCTCTCGTAAGAGTGTAAGCGGTCTTTGTCAAATATATAACCCAACTGGGTTGGGTGTCGAATCCCACAGAGAATACTTGGTCACTAAGTAAGCAACGATTAGTAGACTTTTGGTGAAAGTTTCGTAAAAAAAGGGGGGATAGTAGCATGCAAATAATGTAAACAAAATCGTAGAGTAAAAATGGAAAATAGAAGAGTAAAACGGAGTACTTGGTAGGTTTTAATCAATGAGAATTGAGAGTTAGGGTTATGTCCACCTTATGAGTTATACGTATCTATTGACTATGAGTTATGCGGAATTCAGACATGCATGTGCTTATAGAGAATTGTATTCTATGGTAAATCCAGGTGTCTTTCGACCATCAAGGATTATTTCACTTTAACTCTTTCGAGCTTAAAGCGTATCTAATGGTATGAATTCTCCAAGAGGTTAATCCAGTTACAGCACTAACTTTTTAACAGGGGTTGGTGCCCAATTACCTTGACATTATCTCTTTTCCAGACATGTAACTTTTCTTTCGAACAAATTAATGCTATACTGGCGTATTCTATATGTTTGCAACCACAAGAATTTAATTAAGATGAAGAGAATAATGATATAAGAAGCATACGTGTCAAGAATTCACAAACTCATAGCAATAGATAGTATCTCATAAGGCCTCCATAGCCCTAACAGAGAAGTTTAGCTACTCATGATTGCAATGGAGATCACAATAAACATCATCATGATCTCACGTTGGTCACAAGGGCCGTGCTTTCTCTGTCAAAAAGTAATGTGAATAGTACTAACTGTCGAAGAAAATAGAATTGAATAGATAATAGGATGAATGAGTTGAATGAATTGTAAGAGTTGAATGAATTGAATTAGAATGTGAATGATGATGATTGGAATGATGATAATTCTCAAAAACTGCAGCAAAATAGGGTATTTATAATACGCATATCCTATTCCTACTAGGCTACTGCGTACTTATCCTAATCCTAATAAATTATTGCATCATTATCCTAATCCTAATAGGTTACTGCTGATCCCCAAAGTCTTGAGAAATGTTGTTTTTGCCCGGGACAGGTTTTCCATGCGTCACTTTTAGTCCTAGGCGTCCAAGCTCTGCTCTCCTTCTTTTGTGAAGCTTCCTTTGGCATCAAGTTATCCATAAAATGCTGAAATCTTCATCATTTATACCTGAAAACTTGCTAATCATGTTTGTTAGCTCACTTACAAGAAAAAGGACTAAAAGTGCATGAATTATATATTTTGTCCTCAAAACTTAGCTAAAATATGGGTCAATTACAGCACTATAGGCGTGTAAATACGCCTATCATCAACTCCCCACACTTAAAGCTTTGTTCGTCCTCGAATAAAATATCATGTCCATCTAAACATCTACTTAGGGTTTCACAGTAACAACACAAAATATTCATCAAGACAGGCATGAAAATCATTAACAAAGAGTAGTTTTCTGATCACTACTAGAAACAATTTCAACCTCTAATAAAGACTCGTGATGATGGTTAGTTCGTATTCAAAAGTTAACGCACAAAGAATCATCTACGACTTACCCAAAACTCATCGACCATGTGTGTCTCACAATATGTCACCCATAATCACTCACAAGTATTGTATATATTTCGAACATGGGTATAAGATTATCCTTGCTCTCACTCTCACAAAGAATTCATATGCTGCAACTGATGACCATAGGCTTGCCCTTAGTGTAATGCTCCACTAAATATCAGAATGCCAAGCTTAGGATCAAATAGGTCTTTTACAGGTTGTAATGTAGGCTAAGGGACGGGTAGGACTATTTTGGCCAGAAATAGTGACTATGTTCCTAAGAGTTTTAATACACTACATTATGTCATTCATCACTCTCTTTTAAACAACCCTGCTATCTTTTTTTTATCTACCACCCCTTTTCACCCTTTTTGTTATTCAATTATAAGCATTATAAGCACAACTATATTCTCTTTTTTTTTTTAATTTATTCAATTATATTTTTTTTCTCTTTTTTTTATAACACAACACTATGATAACCATTCTTTTTCACAATAAATTCAAGTACCAATACACTCTAAGGCATCACTCTCACCCAATTTCCTCTTATTTTGTCACATAACTTTACAATTTAAAGCACTTAGGAATTTGGATCAAATTATGGTCTTGAAAAAATAGATTAGGCTTACATATAGGGCTGTCAAAGAAAATAGGCTAAAGGCTCAAAGGGGGTTATCTAGGATGATGTCCATGGGTAGATAAAACGAAGGTAAACAATCACAGGTTGCCAAAGAAATGCCTAAATCATCTCCTAAACTTGCACTCTTTATTTCGCTTTATACACACACCAGGCAATTTCTAGCATCAGCCACAAAAATAGAATATACTATCATCTCACACACACTAGGCACATGGTCGACATTATTGGGAGTAGTATAGACTATTGACCCAACAGATGAAGGAACTGAACTACACAATTATCACATAGTGAGTCACAATTAGAGCCTAAACATCTCAATAGTAATGATTTTAGCACAAACTCTTGTTATAATACCATGCTGCCCCTCAGAACAATTTCATGCAAAGTTAAAAAAAATAATTAAAAAATTTAACTACTAACAAACAAAACAAAAAAACATAAATAGATGAAAATATAGATAAAGAAGTAAACCATACAAATACCAGCACCCCACACTTAGACGGGAAACACTGCTATCAGTGGAAAATCAATAAGAAGAACCTGGTTAGTCGAACTCCTCCTCTATGTCTGGGGTCATACCCCCTGCGTCAGAATCATCATCAGAGTCTTCATCCTCAGAAGTTCCTCATAAGTACCCCACTTGATTCCAAGAGTGCGTCGAGATATTTGCAGCACGGAGGATTCAGCTTGCTCTTTTCTTCCTCTTTTCTTACCTTTCTGTGAGGTGGATACTTTTTCGTTTCCTTGTTGTCCTTTTTGGTGCCATTCTACATGAGATTCATGTTAGCTCATCTTGGAAGATATAATTGACAAACAAACTATAGTGGCACCACCCCACACTTAATTTGTTTGTACAAACTAATTAAGTGAGTGATGTCGATTACTCAGACTTCATCGACATACATATAGGCGATATATTCCAACAATATGTTCAGCACAATCATCTTGCATGTTTTCTTTAACTATTCTTTTCAACTTTATGTCATGTAATCTTGATCATCCTTTATGGTTTGGATTAATGCATTTTTGGAACAAGACGACCATGTAGAGATTGAATCAAGTTTATGGTATAGAAATAATCACAACATCTCATGCTTGTATTCAATCATGATCTTTATCTCGATTAATGAGTTATTCAAACATTCAAGCATTGAATTTTGAAGATTATGCAATTAACTTCACCATGTCGACTCAGCAAAAGTATGATAGTGTATCAAAATCAAATACAAGTTGGAAACACGTCAAGAACACCCACATGTATTCTTTCACTCAATTAGATGTATCATAATAAACCAAGCACATTCAACTCACCAACACCAATTCAAGATCTAACAAATCATTATAAGCATAGTACTTACGTAATATAAAAGAAGAACTTACTTGGTGATGGATTCAGAATATGATCATGCAAGGTTAGATGAGCAAAAAGAAAAGTTTTGAGAGATTTTGGAAGGGTAGGCGGTGCTTAGATTGAGTAAACAATGTGATTTTGTCTTAAGGATGAAGTTCTATTTATAGCCCAAAGCTTGGGTCAGGTTTTGACCCATTTGGAATTGGATTAGGAAACCAAAAGTGAGCATAGGCGGCACCTAAGCCATGACATTCTAGATTCAGAGACAAAAGGCATTGGCATAGGCGGCGCCTATGCTATGGCATTGTTGAGCATAGGCGGCATCTATGCTATGGCATTGTTGATCATAGGCAGCTCCTATGCTATGGCATTCTAGATTCTGAGAGCTTATGCCATAGCATAGGCCATGCCTTGTTCGTTGCCTAGATTTACATAGGCCTTGCCTTGTTCGTTGCCTAGATTTTCATAGGCAATGCCTAACCCATAGCCTTTTCTTCTTCATTCCTAACTTACCACCTTCAACATGAACCGCTTCCAAATCAAAATTCAAGACGAACCTCCTTCCTTATACATCTTGCACCTACACTTACTCAAAAACAACAAAAACGATTAGAACGATGGGTTACCTCCCACCAAGCGCCTTAGTTTTGGTCGTGGCTCGACAAAATCCTAGGAAAACAAAAACAACAAAAACAATTAAAAACAATGGGTTGCCTCCCACCAAGCGCTTGATTTATTATCGCGGTACGACATAGCTATCTTGATTACTTAGACTTCATCGAAATAGATGGTGAATCATTTTCTGAATGGATTCAAAGGACGCTGATACTTACTTGTGGGCATGCGATCTTCTTCGAGATGCCTTTTGTGCATACATATCCAAGGTGGGATACCAATTATATCATCAATAGTCCAACCCATAGCTCTCTTGTATCTCTTCAGAGCAGAGAAGAGAGCCTCTACATGCTTTTCACTTAAATCATCTGCAATACTCACCGGAAGTGTATTTCCACTTCCCAAGAATGCATACCTGGGGAGCTTTGGTAGCTCTTTAGATTCTACCACTGGTGGTTCTTCTATGGAAGTCTTTGCTGTTGGTGACGGTTGATTCTTAAGATCAAGGTCTGGCTGTTTAGGAGTATGAGAATAGGACCCTATTTCTATTAGAGCACACATAGTTTCTTTATAATCTTCATTGTCCTCATGCTCAACATTCAGTAGCGCAGCAGACAATGGCTCAACAGTAAGCTGTTTCTCTACAAATAATGCTTTCTTATCCTCATGACAAACGACATCTACAGAGAACACATTCATATCGCTGGGATGCTTCATTGCTTTACATATATCAAAGCGGACTAGTTCGTCATTCAACCAAAATAAAAGCTCATTAGCTCTCATGTCAATAAGCACACTTCCTGTGTTCAAACTACAGCTCTCGTAAGAGTGTAAACGGTCATTGTCAAATATAGAACCCAACTGGGTTGGGTGTTGAATCCCACAAAGAATACTTGGTCACTAAGTAAGCAACGATTAGTAGACTTTTGGTGAAAGTTTCATAAAAAAAGGGGGGATTGTAGCGTGCAAATAATGTAAACAAAATAGTACAGTAAAAACAGAAAATAGAAGAGTAAAACGGAGTACTTGGTAGGTTTTAATCAATGAGAATTAAGAGTTAGGGTTATGTCCACCTTATGAGTTATACGTATCTATTGACTATGAGCTATGCGGAATTCAGACATGCATGTGCTTATAGAGAATTGTATTCTATGGTAAATCCAGGCGTCTTTCAACCATCAAGGATTATTTCACTTTAACTCTTTCGAGCTTAAAGCGTATCTAATGGTACGAATTCTCCAAGAGGTTAATCCAGTTACGGCACTAACTTTTTAACAGGGGTTGGTGCCCTATTACCTTGACATGATCTCTTTTCCAGACATGTAACTTTTCTTTCGAACAAGTTAATGTTATACTGGTGTATTCTATATGTTTGCAACCACAAGAATTTAGATTAAGATAAAGAGAATAATGATATAAGCACCATACGTGTCAAGAATTCACAAACTTATAGCAATAGATAGTATCTCATAAGGCTTCCATAACCCTAATAGAGAAGTTTAGCTACTCATGATTGCAATGGAGATCATAATAAACATCATCATGATCTCACATTGGTCACAAGGGCCGTGCTTTCTCTGTCAGAAAGTAACGTGAATAGTACTAACTGTCGAAGAAAATAGAATTGAATAGAAAATAGGATGAATAAGTTAAATAAATTGTAAGAGTTGAATGAATTGAATTAGAATGTGAATGATGATGATAGGAATGATGATAATTCTCAAAAACTGCAGCAAAATAGGGTATTTATAATACCCATATCCTATTCCTACTAGGATACTACGTACTTATCCTAATCCTAATAAATTATTGCATCATTATCCTAATCCTAATAGGTTACTGCTGATCCCCAAAGTCTTGAGAAATGCTGTTTTTGCCCGGGACAGGTTTTCCATGCATCACTTTTAGTCCTAGGCGTCCAAGCTCTGCTCTCCTTCTTTTGTGAAGCTTTCTTTGGCATCAAGTTATCCATAAAATGCTGAAATCTTCATCATTTATACCTGAAAACTTGCTAATCACGTTTGTTAGCTCACTTACATGAAAAAGGACTAATTGTCCTCAAAACTTAGCTAAAATATGGGTCAATTATAGCACTATAAGCATGTAAATACGCCTATCATCAATGTCGTGGGTAAAAAATCAATTGGGGTATGCCACGAAGGTTAGGGGTCATGCCAGTGTGGTCTATTTATTTATTCGAGGCTATTTGGGTAATCAAACAGGCAAAACGATAAAACCAAGGCATTTTTGGGCCAAATCGATGTGCTATAGCCTACGATTTTAAGGATGGGCCAGGGGTTCGGGGTGCCACTGGCCAAAAATTGGTCGAGACATGCCAGGGAGGTTGCGGATCAACCTAGTATGGTCTATTTATTTAATCAAGGCTAGTTGGATAGTCAAATGGGAGTAACAGTACAAACACAACATTTTTAGGCCAAATCGGTGTGCTATAGCCTACGGGTTTGGGGGTGGCCACAGGGTCCGAGGTGTCATAGGCTGTAAATCAACCAAGGCATGCCAGGGAGGTTGGGGATCATCCTAGTGTGGTCGGTTTATTTATTCGAGGCCATTTAGGTAGTCAAATAGGCGAAACAGTAGGAACGGGGCATTTTCAGGCCAAATCGGTGTGCTATAGCCCACGGTTTTGAGGCTGGGCCCAAGGTCAAGGTTTTCCCTGGGCTTAAAGTCGACCAGGAATGTTAGGGAGGTTGGACATCATCCTAGTGTGGTTTGTTTATTTATTTGAGGGTATTTGGGTGGTTAAACGGGTGAAACGACGTGAATGGGGCATTTTTGGGTGTGACGCAGGCCAAAAATTGCCCGGGGCATGCCAAGGAGGTTGGGGATCATCCCAATGTGGTTTGTTTATTTATTCGAGGCTATTTGGGTTTTCAAATGGGTGAAGCGATGCGAACGAGGGATTTTCAGGCCAAATTGGTGTGTTATAGCCCGTAATTTTAGGGGTAGGCCCAGGGTTCGGGGGTGCCATTGGCCGAAAATTGATTGGGGCATGCCAAGGAGGTTGGGGATCATTCCAGTCTTTCCCGTTTATTTATTCGAGCCCATTTTGGATGTCAAACAGACAAAATAGTGCGAATGGTGCAATTTTGGGCAAAATCGATGTGCTATAGCCCACAGTTCTAGGGGTGGGCCCTAGGGTACCATGGGCCTAAAGTCGACTGGGGCATTCCAGGGAGGTTAGGGATCATCCCAGTGTGGTCTTTTCATTTATTCGAGGCTATTTGGGTGGTCAAACGGGTCAAACAACACGAACGGAGCATTTTCAGCCAAATCGATGTGCTATATCTACAGTTTCAGGAGTTGGCCTGGGAGTGTTGTGGGCCAAAAATTGACCAGGGCATGCCAGGGAGGTTAGGGATCATCCCAATGTGGTCTGTTTATTTATTGGAGGCCATTTGGGTGGTCAAATGGGCGAAATAGTGCGAACGAGGCATTTTTGAGCCAAATCGGTGTGCTCCACGATTTTGGTGGTGGGCTCGGGGTCCGTGGATGTTGTTGGTCGAAAATTGACCGAGGCACTACAGGGAGGTTGCAGATCATCCCAGTGTAGTCTGTTTATTTATTTGAGGCCATTTAGGTGGCCAAATAGGCAAAACGACGTGAATGAGAAATTTTCGGGCCAAATTGATGTGTTATAGCCCTTGGTTTTGGGGGTGGACCAGGGGTCTGGGTGTTTCATGGGCCACAAATTGATTGGGGCTTGCCTGGGAGGTTGGGGATCATCCCAGTATGATCCGTTTATTTATTCGAGTCCATTTGGGAGATCAAACAAGTGAAACAATGAAAATGGGGCATTTTGGGGCACAAATAGTGTGCTATAGCCCACGGTTTTGGGGGTCGGCCCGGGGGTAACATGGTTCGAAAGTTGATCAGGTCGTGCCAAGGAGGTTGGGGATCGTCCCAATGTGGTTTGTTTATTTATTCGAGGCTATTTAGGTGGCCAAACAGGCAAAACGACATAAATAAGGCATTTTTGGGCCAAATCAGTGTGCTATATCCTATGGTGTTGGGGGTGGGGCCAGGGGTACCATGGGCCAAAATTTGATCGGGGAATTCTAGGAAGGTTGGGGATCATCCTAATGTGTTTTATATATTTATTCATAGCAATTTGGGTGGTCAAACGGGCAAAATAGCGTGAACAAGGCATTTTTAGGCCAAATCAGTGTGCTATAACCCACGATTTTGGGGGTAGGTTCGGGGTCCGGGAGGGCCAAAAATTAACCGGGGTATGCCAGGGAGATTGGGGATGGTCCTAGTGTGGTCCATTTATTTATTTGAGGCCATTTGGGTGGTCAACCTGGCAAAACAACATGAACGAGGCATTTTTGGGCTAAATCGGTGTGCTATAGCCCACGATTTTGGGGGTGGGCCTGAGGTCCAGGGATGACGTGGCCCGAAGGTTGACTGGGTCATGCCAAGGGGGTTAAGTACCATCCAAGTATGGTTTGTTTCTTTATTCGAGGCTATTTGGGTGGTCAAACGGACTAAAAAGTATGAACAATATGGTTTTGGACCAAATCAAGGTGCTATGCTAATGGTTTTAGGGGTGGGCCTGAAGTTCAGGGGTACCGTGGGCCAAAAATTGACCGTGGCGTGTCAGGGAGGTTGGGAATCATGCTAGTATGGTTAGTTTATTTATTTGAGGCCATTTGGATGGTCAAATAGGCAAAATGGCACGAACAGGGCATTTTCAGGCTAAATCAGTGTGCTATAGCCCACGGTTTTGGGGGTAGGCACGAGTGAAACGGCACGAATGGGGCATTTTTGGGCCAAATTGGTGTACTATAGCCTACAATTTTGGGGGGTCGACCTGGAATTCGAGGGTGTCGTTGGCCAAAAATCGACTGGGGAATGCCAGGGAAGTTGGGGATCATTCCAGTATGGTCAGTTTATTTATTCGAGCCAATTTGGGTGGTCAAACAGGCAAAATGAAGCAAACAAGGTCTGTTCGGGCCAAATCGGTGTGCTATAGCCTACGGTTTTTGGGGTTGGCGTGGGGTTCAGGGATGGTCCCAGGGTTCGGGGGTGCCGTGGGCCGAAAGTCAACTGGGGCATGCCAATTAGGTTGGTGATCATCCCAGTGTGTTCTGTTTATTTATTTGAGGCTATTTGGGTGGTCAAATTGGCAAAACAGCACGAACGGGGCATTTTTGAACCAAATCAGTGTGCTATGCCCACGATTTCAGGGTTGGGCCTGGGGTCTTGGGTGTTGTGGGCCGTAAATCGACCAGGGCATGCTAGGGAGTTTAGGGATCAGTCCAATATGGTTCGTTAATTTATTAGATGCCATTTGCATGGTCAAACGGGAGAAACGGCACGAACGGGGTATTTTTGGGCTTAATCGCTGTGCTATAGTCCATGGTTTTAGAGGTGGGCTCGGGGTCTAGGGGTGCCGTGGGCCAAAAATCAATTGAGGTGTGCCAGGGAGGTTGGGGACCATCCCAGTGTGGTTCGTTTATTTATTCAAGGCTATTTGGGTGGTCAAAAAGGCAAAACGGCGCGAACGAGGCATTTTTGTGCTAAATTGGTGTGCTATATCCCATGCTTTTAGGGGTGGTCCAGAGGTTCGGGAGTGCTGTGAGCCAAAAATATATCGGGGAGTACCAAGAAGGTTGGGGATCATCTCAGAGCGGTCCATTTATTTATTCGAGGCTGTTTGACTGGTCAAACGAGCAAAAGGATATGAACGATGCATTTTTGGCAAAAATTAGTGTGCTATAGCCTACGGTTTCGGGGGTTGGCCCGGGGTTCGGGAGTGTCGGTGATCAAAAATTGACTAGGGCATGCCAGGGAGGTTGGGGATTGTCCTAGTATGTTCTTCTTATTTATTTGAGGCCTTTTGGGTGGTCAAACAAGAAAAATGATGACAATGGGGCATTTTAGGCCAAATTGGTGTGCTATTGCCTACGGATTTGATGGTGGGCTTGAGGTCCGGGGGTGCCGCAGGTCGAAAGTAGACTGGGGCATGCCAGAGAGGTTGGGTATCATCCTAGTCTGATTCATTTATTTATTCGAGGCCATTTGGATGGTTGAACGGGCAAAATGGTGTGAACAGGGTGTTGTCGGGTCAAATCATTTTGCTATGCGCATGGTTTCAAGGGTGGGCCCAGGGTTCGAAGATGTTGTGTGCTGAAAATCGATTGAGGAATGCCAAGGAGGTTGGGGATCATCCCAGTGTATTATATTTATTTATTCGAGGCCATTTGGGTGGTCAAACGGACAAACGGCACGAATGGGGCATTTTTAGGCCAAATCGATGTGCTATAACCAACGGTTTTGGGGTGGTCTTGGAGTTCGGGGATACTATGGGACAAAAATTGACTGAGGCATGCCAAAAAAATTAGGGATCATCACAATGACGTCTGTTTATTTATTCGAGGCCATTTGGGTGGTGAAACAGATGAGAGGGCACGAACGGGGCATTTTTGGGCCAACTTGGTGTGCTATAGACCACGGTTTTGGGGGTGGGCCAAGGGTCCAGGCATACTGGGGACTCAATATAGGCCGGGGTGTTCCAGGGAGATTGGGGATCATCCCGGTGTGGTCCGTTTATTTTTTTGTGGCTATCTCGGTTGACAAACAGGGGAAATTATTCAGGCCAAATCAGCGTGCTATAGCCCACGGTTTTGGGGGTGGGCCCGGGGTCCGGGTGTGTTGTGCGCCGAAAATCAGTCAGGGAATTTGTGGAAGGTTGGAAATCATCCCAGTGTGGTCCTTTTAATTTTTTTGGCTATTTGGGTGGACAAATGAGAGAAACAGCGCGAACGACGTATTTTTAGGCCAAACAAGTGTGTTGTAGCCCATGGTTTTGGGGGTGGGTTCGGGGTTCAAGATTTTGGTGTGCTAAAAATTGGATGGGGCATGCCAGGGAGGTTGGGATCATCCCAGTATGGTCCTTTTACTTTTTAGTGGCTATTTGGGTGGTCAAATGGGGGAAACGGTACGAATGGGGTATTTTGGGCTAAATTTGTGTGCATAGCACACCATTTTGGGGATGGGCCTGGGGTTCGGGCATTCTTAGGGCCAAAAATCAATCGGGGTATGCCAGGGAGGTTGGGGATCATCCCAGTATGGTCCGTTGAATTTTTTGTTGCCATTTGGGTAGACAAATGAGTAAAATAGCGCGAACGTGTCATTTTTTGGCCAAATAGGTATGCTATAGCCCATGGTTTTGGGGTGGGCCCGAGGTACAGGTATGCTGGGGGACGAAAATAGATTGAGGAATGCGAGGGCAGTAGGAATCATCCTAGTGTGGTCCGTTTAATATTTTTGTGGCAATTTGGGTGGACAAAAGGGCAAAATGGTGCGAACGGAGCATCTTTTGTCTAAATCGATATGTTATAGCCCAAGGTTTTGTGGGTAGGCTCAGGGTCTGAGCGTGCTGTAGGCCAAAAATTTATTGCGGTATGCCTTGGAGATTGGGGATCATCCCAGTGTGGTTCGTTAAATTTTTTATGACCATTTGGGTGGACAAACGGGCAAAACATCTTGAACCAGGCATTTTCGGGCTAAACCGGTGTGCTACATACCACAGTTTTGGGGGTGAGCCAGGGGTCTTGGAATGCTGTGAGCTAAAAATCAATTGGTGCATGCCACGAAGGTTGGGGATCTTCCCAGTATTGTCCGTTAAATTTCTTGTGGCAATTTGGGTGGACAAACGGGCAAAATAGCGCGAATGGGGCATTTTTGGGCCAAATCGGTGTGCTATAGCCCACTGTTTTAGGGGTGGACCCGGGGTCAGAGAGTGCAGTGGACCAAAAATCAACCAGGGCATGCCAGGAGGTTGGGAATCATCCCATTGTGTCAGTTTAATTTTTTATGGCAATTTGGCTGGACAAACAGGCAAAACGGCGCGAACGAGTCAATTTTGGCCCAAATTAGTGTGCTATAGCCCACGGTTTTGGGGTTGGGCCCAGAATCTGGATGTTCTGTGGGCTAAAAATTGATCGGGACATGGAAAGAAGGTTGGATATCTTCCCAGTATGGCCTGTTTAATTTTTTGTGCATATTTGAGTGGACAAACGGGCGAAATAACCTGAACCAGACTTTTTTAGGCTAAATCGGTGTGCAATAACCCATGGTTTTGGGGTAGGCTTGGGATCTATCATGCTGTAGGCCAAAGATCGACCGAGTCTTGTCATGGAGGTTAGGATCATCCCACTGTGGTTCGTTTAATTTTTCATGGCCATTTGGCTAGACAAACGGGTGAAACGGCACGAACGAGGTGTTTTTATGCCAAATTATTATGCTATTGCCCACGATTTCAGGGGTGGGACCGGGGTCCAGGCGTTCTGTGGGTCAAAAATCAATTGGGGTGTGCCAGGGAGGTTGGGGATTATCCCAATGTGGTCCGTTTAATTTTTTGTGGCTATTTGGGTGGACAAATGGGCAAAACGACATGAATAGGTCATTTTTAAGCCAAATCAGTGTGTTGTAGCCCACGGTTTTGGGGGTGGGCCTGGGGTTTGGGCGTGCTATAGGTTAAAAATCGACTGGAGTGTGCCAGGTAGGTTGGGGATCATCCCAGTATGGTTCGTTTAACTTTTTGTGGCCATTTGGGTGGACAAAGGGGCGAAACAGTACAAATGGGGAATATTAGGGCAAAATCGGTATTTTATAATACACAGTTTTGGGGTTGGGCCCGAGGTTCAGGCATTTTGTGGGCCGAAAATTGATCAGGGTATGCATGGAGGTGAGGGATCATACAAGTGTAATTTGTTTAATTTTTCATCACCATTTAGGTGGACAAACGGGCGAAACAGCCCGAACGAGGCATTTTTGAGCCAAATTGGTGTCCTATAGCCCACATTTTTGGGGGTGGGCCTGAGTTCAAGTGTGCTGCGGGTCTAAAATCTACCGAGTCATGTCAGGGAGGTTGATTATCATCCAGTGTGGTCCATTTAATTTTTTGTGGCCATTTGGGCAAACAAATGGGCAAAATGATGCAAACATGGCATTTTCGAGCCAAGTCGGTATGCTATAGCCCACAGTTTTGGGGTGGGCCAGGGTACGGGTGTGCTAGGGGCTGAAAAATGATCGGGGCATGCCAGGGAGGTGGCAATCATACTAGTGTGGTCTGTTTAATTTTTTGTGGCAATTTAGGTGGACAAATGGGCGAAATAGCGCGAACGGGACATTTTCAGGCCAAATCGGTTTGCTATAGCCCACGGTTTTGAGGGTAGGCCCAGGGTTGGAGCGTGCTGTCCGTTTAATTTTTTATGGCCATTTGGGTGGACAAATAGTCAAAACATTACAAATGGGGTGTTTTCGGGCCAAATCAGTGTGCTATGGCCTATGGTTTTGTGGGTGAGCCTGGGGTCTTGGCGTGCTGTGGACTGAAAATTGATCGGGGCATGCCAGGAAGGTTGGGGATCTTCCTAGTGTGGTTCGTTTTATTTTTTGTGGCAATTTAGGTGGACAAACGGGCGAAATAGCACGAACGAAGCCTTTTTGGGCCAAATCGATGTGCTATAGCCCACGATTTCGGGGTGGGCCTAGGTTCTGAGAAAGCTGTGGGCTAAAAATCAACCAGGGCATTCCAGGGAATTAAGGGATTGTCCTATTATGGTCCGTTTAATTTTTTATGGCTATTTGAGTGTACAAACTAGTGAAACGACGCAACTGGGGATTTTCAGCCTAAAATTGGTGTGCTATAGCACACAATTTTGGGGGTGGGCCCAGGGTCTGGGAATGATGTGTATTGAAAATTGAACGGGGCGTGCCAGGGAGGATGGGGATCTTCTTAGTATGGTCCTTTTAATTTTTCGTGGCTATTTGGGTGGACAAATAGGCAAAACGGCCCGAATAGGGTATTTTTGGGCCAAATCTTTGTATACACATTATTTTAGGGATGGGCCCAGGATTCGACGTGCTTTGGGCCAAAAATCAACCGGGCCGAAAAATATCATTTGGCTATAGACCACGATTTTGGGGGTGGGCCAGGGTTCGGGCATGCTGTGGGCCAAAAATTGACTGAGGCATGCCAGGGAGGTTGGAGATCTTCCCATTGTGGTTCGTTTAATTTTTCATGGATATTTGGGTGGTCAAAAAGGGCGCAACGGCGCAAACGGGGCATTTTCGGGCAAAATTGACTTGCTATAGCCCGCGGTTTTGAGGGTAGTCCCAGGGTCCAAAACTGTTGAGGGTTGAAAATCCATCGGAGTATGCCATGGAGGTTAGGGATAATCCCATTATGGTCCATTTAATTTTTCATGGTCATTTGAGTGGACAAACTAACGAAATAACGTGAACAGGGCATTTTCGGGCCAAATCAATGCGCTATAGCCCACGATTTCGGGGGTGAGCCCGGGTTTCGAGCATGCTGTAGGTTGAAAATCGACCGAAGTATGCCAAGGAGGTTGGGGATTTTCCTAGTATGTTCCGTTTAATTTTTTATAGCAATTTGAATAGACAATGGGGCAAAACTATACAAACGGGGAATCTTTCGGCCAAATCAATGTGCTATAGCCCATAGTTTTGGGGGTGGGTTTGAAGTTCGGATATGCTTTGGGCCAAAAATCGATCGGGGCATGCCAAGAAGGTTGGGTATCATCCAATTATGGTCCATTTAATTTTTTGTGGCCATTTGGGTGGACAAACTGGCGAAACAACAGGAACGGGGGGTTGTCGGGACAAATCGGTGTACTATAGCCTACGATTTTAGTGGTGGGCTTGGGGTTCGAGCATTCTGTGGGCCAAAAATTGACCGGTGCATGCCAGGGAGGTTGAGGATCATCCTAGTATGGTCCTTTTAATTTTTCATGGCCATTTGGATGGACAAACGGGCGAAACTGCACGAGCGGCGCATTTTTGAGCCAAATTTGTGTGCTATAGACCACAGTTTTGGGGGTGGGCCCAGAGTCCGTGCGTTTGGGTTAAAAATCAGCCGGGACATACTAGGGGTTTAGGAATTGTCCTAGTGTTGTCCTTTTAATTTTTTGTGGCCATTTGGGTGGACAAACGGGTAAAACAGCGCGAACAGGGCATTTTTTAGCCAAATTAGTACTATAGTCCACGGTTTTGGGGGTGGGCCCAGGGTTCGGGCGTGCTGTGGGCCAAAAATTGACTGGGGCATACCAGGAACATTGAGGATCATCTTAGTATGGTCCGTTTAATTTTTTGTGGCCATTTGGGTGGACAAACGTGCGAAAAGGCTCTAACATGGAATTTTTAGGCTAAATCAATGTGCTATAGCCCACGATTTTAGGGGTGGGCCATAGGGTTCGGGCATGTTGTGGTCCAAAAATTGACCAAGGCATGCCAGGGAGGTTGGGGATCGTCCCAGTATAGTCTGTTTAATTTTTTATGGCTATTTGATGGAGAAATGGGAGAAACAGTGCTAATGGGGTATTTTCTAGCCAAATCGATATGCTATATTCCATAGCCCACAATTTTGAAGGTGGGCTTAGGGTTCGAGCATACTGGGTGCCAAATATCTACCAGGAAGTTTCAAGGAGGTTGGGGATGATCCCAGTATGGTCCATTTAATTTTTTTCATAGCCATTTAGGTGGACAAACTGGTGAAACGATGCGAATGGGGCACTTTCAGACCATGGTTTCAGGGGTAGCCTGGGGTCCGAGCATGTTGTGGGATACAAATTGACCAGGATATGCCAGGGAGGTTAGAGATCGTCCCAGTGTGGTCTGTTTAATTTTTTGTGGCCATTTGGGCGAACAAATGGGCGAAACAGTGCAAATGGGGTATTTTTGGGACAAATTAGTGTGCTATATAGCCCACAACTTTGGGGGTGGGCCCAAGGTTTGGGTGCGCTGTGGGCCAAAAATTGACCAAGGCATGCCAGGGAGGTTGTGAATCAACCCAGTGTGGTTTTTTTAATTTTTTGTGTTCATTTGGGTTGACAAACGGGCGAAACAGCGTGAACGGGGCATTTTTGGGCCAAATTGATTGGCTATAGCCTATGATTTCAAGGGTAAACCCGAGGTACGGGCGTATTGTGGGAGAAAAATTGATCGGGGTATGCCAGGGAGGTTGGGATCATCCTAGTGTGGTATGTTTAATTTTTTGTAGTTATTTGTGTGGCCAAACAGGAAAAACGATGCAAATGGGCTATTTTCGAGCCAAATCGATGTGCTATAGCCTGCAGTTTTGGGGCAAGGCCTGAGGTATGGGTATACTGCGGGCTAAAAATCGATTGAGGTATATTTTGGAGGTTAGGGATCATCCCAGTATTGTCCATTTAATTTTTTGTGGCCATTTGGGTGAACAAACAGGCGAAATAGCATGACCAAAGCATTTTTTAGCCAAAATGGTATGCTATAGCCCACATTGTTGGGGGTGGGACGGGGGTCCAGGCTTACTATGGGCTAAAAATCGATCGAAGCATGCCAGGGATATTGGGGATCATCTTAATATGGTCTGTTTAATTTTATGTTGCTATTTGGGTGGACAAATGGGCAAAACAGTGTGAACGATATATTTTTGTATCAAATCGGTGTGCTATAGCCCATGGTTTCGCATGTGGGCCCTGGTTTCGGGCGTGTTGTGGGCCAAAAATTGATTGGGGTGCCTCAGGGCGGTTGAGGATCATCCTAGTATGGCTCGTTTAATTTTTTGTGGCTATTTGGGTGGACAAACGGGTGAAACAGCATGAGGCATTTTTAGGGGAAATTATTGTACTATAGTCCACGGTTTCAGGGATAGGCCCGAGGTTCAGGTGCGCCATGGGTTAGAAATAGATCAGGGCATGACAGGGAGCTTGGTAATCCTCCCCGCATTGTTCGTTTAATTTTTTGTGGACATTTATGTGTACAAACAGGCGAAACGGTGTGAATGGGGTATTTTAGGGCCAAATCGATATGCTATAGCCCACGAATTCGGGGGTGGCCCAGGGTCTGGGCATGCTGTGGGCCAAATATCGAACAGGGCATGACAGGGAGGTTAGGGCTCATCCCATGGTGGTCTGTTTAATTATTCATGGCTATTTGGGTGGAAACATTGGTAAAAAAGTGCGAACGGGGCATTTTCAGGTCAAATTGATGTGCTATAGCCTACGGTTTTGGGGGTGGGCCCAGGGTCCAGGTATGCTGTATGTCGAAAGTCAACCAGGGCATGCTAGAGAGGTTAAGAATCATCCTTGGTCCATTTAATTTTTCGTGGCTATTTGGTGGAGAAACGGGTGAAACGGTGTGAACGAGGCATTTTGTGGCCAAATCGATGTGCAATAGCCTACGGTTCGTAGGTGTGCCCAGGGTTCAGGCGTGTTGTGGGCCAAAAATTGATCGAGGCATGACAGGGAGTTTGGTGATCATCCCGGTGTCATCCGTTTAATTGTTTATGGCCATTTTGGTGGGCAAATGGGTAAAACAATGCAGACAGGGCATTTTTGGGCCAACTTAGTGTGCTATAGCCCACGGTTTTGTAGGTGTGCCCGGGGTCTGGGCGTGCTTTGGGCCAAAAATTGATTGAGGCGTGCTAAGGAGGATGAGGATCATCCTAGTGTGGTCCATTTAATTTTTTGTGGCCATTTGGGTAGACAAACGAGCAAAATAGTGCAAATAGGGCATTTTTGAGCCAAATCGATGTGCTATAGCACCTGATTTCAGGGTTGGTCCTGGGGTCCTGGTGTGTAGTGGGCTGAAAATCGATTGAGGTGTGCCAGTGAGGTTGGGGATCATCCCAGTGTGGTCCATTTAATTTTTCATGTCTATTTAGGTGGACTAACGGGCGAAATGGTGCTAACAGGGTATTTTCGAGCCAAATTGGTGTTCTATATTCCATGATTTTAGGGATGGGCTCGGGGTCTGGGCATGCAGTTGGCCAAAAATCGATCGAGACTTGCCAATGAGTTTAGGGGTCATCCCAGTGTGGTCCGTTTATTTTTCGTGTCCATTTGTGTGGACATATGGCCAAAACGGCATGAAAGGGGCATTTTTGGGCCCTATCTGTGAGCTATAACCTACGGTTTTTGGGGTGGGCCTAGGATTCGGGTGTGCTGTGGTACGAAATTGACCTGGGTATGCCAGAAAGTTTGGGGATCGTCCCAATGTGGTTTTTTATTTATTCGAGGCTATTTAGGCGGTTAAACGGGCAAAACAGCATAAACGAGGAATTTTTGAGCCAAATCAGTGTGTTGTATCCTACGGTTTCGGGGGTTGGGCCAGGGGTACCATGGGCCAAAATTTGATCGTGCCATCCTAGGAAGGTTGGGGATAGTCCTAATGTGTTTTATTTATTTATTCATAGCAATTTGGGTGGTTAAACGGGCAAAAGAGCGCGAACAAGTCATTTTTGGGCCAAATCAGTGTGCTATAACCCACGGTTTTGGGGGTAGGTCCGGGGTCTGGGAGGGCCAAAAATTAATCGGGGAATGCCAGGGATATTGGGTATGGTCCTAGTGTGGTCCATTTATTTATTTGAGGCCATTTGGGTGGTTAAACAGGCAAAACAACATGAACGAGGCATTTTTGGGCTAAATCGGTGTGCTATAGCCCACGGTTTTGGGGGTGGGCCTGAGGTCCAGGGGTGCCATGGCCCGAAGGTTGACTGGGTCATGCCAGGGGTGTTAAGGACTATCCAAGTATGGTCTGTTTCTTTATTCAAAGCCATTTGGGTGGTCAAACAGATGAAAAGGTACGAACGATGCGGTTTTGGACCAAATCGGTGTGCTATGCTAATGGTTTTAAGGGTGGGCCCAGAGTTCGGGGGTACCGTGTGCTAAAAATTGATCGTGGTGTGTCATGGAGGTTAGGGATCGTTCCAGTATGGTTAGTTTATTTATTTGAGGCCATTTGGATGGTCAAATAGGCAAAATGGCACGAACAGGGCATTTTCAGGCTAAATCAGTATGCTATAGCCCACGGTTTTGGGGGTAGGCCCGAGGGTGACAAGGGTCAAAAATTGGCCGGGGTATGCCATGGAGGTTGGTGTTCATCCCAATATGGTTTGCGTATTTATTCGAGGTTGTTTATGTGGTCAAGCGGGTAAAACAGCGCGAACAGGGCACTTTTGGGCTAAAATAGTGTGTTATAGCCCACGGTTTTGATAGTGGGCCTTGGGTCAGGGGGTACCGTGGGCTAAAAATCGTCCGGGGTATGCCAAGGAGGTTATTGATCATCTTGGTGTTGTTTGTTTATTTATTCGAGGATATTTGGGTGGTCAAACGGCTGAAAACATGCGAATGAGCATTTTCTGGCTAAATCGGTGTGCTATAGCCTATGATTTTGGGGGTAGGCCTGGGATCCAAGGGTGTCGCGGGATAAAAATCAACCGGGGCATACGGATATGGGTATTATAAATACCCTATTTTGCTAGAGATTTTTATACATTCCACAATTCCTCACAATTCCCCCATTCCATCAATTCCCATCCATCCACCATCCATCCATCCATCAAAACAATTCTCTTTATTAATTCATTGTTGACATTATTTTTCATCTATTTAATTCTTATTTTCCACAACAAGAGAAACGTTACTTTGCAAGGGAGTTCACGCCTAAACGCCTACCACACTTTACTACACGAAATCTTTATTGTGGTATAATAACAATGTCTATTGTGATTTCCTTCACACTTATGGGTAACTAAACTTCTTTGTTGGGGTTATGGAAGCCTTATGAGATACTATCTAAGGCTATGCATTTGTGAATTCGTGACACGTGTGTTGCTTATATCATTATTCTCTTCATCTTAATGCAAATTCTTGTGACTGCAGACGCATAGAATAATGCCAGTATAGCATTAACTTGTTCGAAAGAAAAGTTATATGTCTGGAAAAGAGATAATGTCAAGGTAATAGGGTCCCATCCCCTATTAAAAAGTTAGTACCGTAACTGGATTAACCTCTTGGAGAATTCGTACCGTTAGATACGCTTTAAGCTCGAAAGAGTTAAAGTGAAATAATCCTCGAATAGGTCGAAAGAAGCCTGGATTTACCATCGAATACAGTTCTCTATAAGCACGTGCATGTCTGAATTCCGCATAACTCATAGCCAATAGAGACGTACAACTCATAAGGTGGACATACCCCCAACTCTTCAATTCTCATTGTTTTACAACTTAATAACTATTCTTTCTGTTTACTTTGCTATTTCAGTTTTTACTTTATATTTTGATTACACATTACAATCCCCCCTTTTTACGAGACTTGCACTAAAATTCTAGTAATCCTTGCATACTTGTTCACCAAGCTATTCCCTGAGGGATTGATACCCAACCCAGTTGGGTTCTATATTTGCTAACGACTGCTTTACACTCCTACGAGAGCTGTAGATTGAGCGTTATCAATGTTGTGGGATAAAAATTGACAGTTTTATTCAGGTTTGTTCAGTGCATCAATGGATGCACAACGTGAAATTGAAAGGATAACTGCTCAAGTTCATCAACAGAATATTTATAACCCAGGCCGTGCAACAAATCCTAATGATGAGGAGCTGGGTGATGAGGAGCTACTAAACCCACGCCATCCTACTAGGGTGGCGGCACCCATGCAGAGAAGAGATCGTCAAGCACGATTGAGGCCTGATCGCCGAGCTATACAAATTCCTTTTGATGAAGATGAGGACGATCTGGACGGACCTGGTGCCACAGGAGCCATTATTCTTCCACCCTTGGCACCTGGAGCAAAGTTCAATATCACTAGCACTATGATTCAGCTTTTGCAACTCAAGGGATTATTCGGTGGACTTGTGGGTGATGATCCGAATATGCATCTAGTCAACTTTATTTCTACATGCAAGTCATTCAACAATCCTGGCTTTGGACAGAATGCAATTCGACTGCGCTTATTTCCATTGTCTCTGTCTGGGGAGGCAACTCTATGGTTGAATGGGCTGACTCCTGATTCTATTGCTAATTGGAGGCAATTGAAAGACGCTTTCCTAGAAATATTCTTTCCGCCATCCAAAAGAGCATAGTTGAGAGATGAGATCACAAATTTTCGGCAGCTTCCAACTGAAGCCCTCCACGAAACATGGGAGAGGTTCAAGACGAAGCTTATGCGGTGCCCAAATCACCATATGACCAATGTCCACTTGATGGAGATATTATACAGATCTTTGAATTCGGTGACTAAGCCAGTGGTAGATAATGCAGCAGGTGGATCATTTATGGACCTCACCTTTGTGCAGGCAAGCAATATGCTAGATCGGATGACAAAGCAAAGTAGAGCTTGGTATACCTGGGATTCTGAGGTAGCAAGCTCTACTGTATCTTTTGGAATGACTGTAGAGAAGAGGCGAAGACAAGAGGATCGTGACCAAGACATGGCTCACATGAAAATGCAGATGGATCTTCTTAAAAAGCATCTATTATCAGGGAAGACCAAAAAACTCAAAGCTGTTGCATCAAAAGGAAGAGAGGAATCCGATTTCGAGGAAGAAGCCAACTACTTGAACAATCAGGGGGTTTTCCGAGGCAATGCCCAAGGAAACCAAGGTTGGAACTATTATGATAATTCAGGATATAAGGACCGTGATCAAGGTAGTTGGAAGGATAAGACTGAAAGGAGTGGTTTGCATGTTCCTCCGGGAAGACGTGATGCCGCTGCATCTGGTTCTGGAAATATGTCAAAGGAAGATATGATGGCTAAACTATTGAAAGGAGTAGAGGCAACTAATACGGGAGTGAATGAGGTGAAGAACGACTTGTCCTCAATGAAGCAATTGGTTGACTCGCATTCCACTTCAATAAAACAGCTGGAGCAACAATTGAGTCAATTATATGCGGCATTCAATCAAAGAAAGGCTGGCACTTTACCTAGCAACACTGTGCAAAATCCAAGGAACGATGGATCATGCATGGCTATTACTACCAGGAGTGGTAAGGTGCTGGAAAATTCATCCCAAAGCAAGCAAGTGGCCGAAAATAAAGAAGACGAGGACGCCATAGACAATGACCAAGACGTCACCCCTAGTGGTTTGCAGCCGAAAAAGACCAAAATTCAAAAGCAAGAGGAGAAGAAAGCCATGGAGAAAACAATTCCATATCCACCACCACTTTTTCCTCAAAGATTAAAGAAGATTGTGGATGATACAAAGTTCAGAAAATTCATGACGATGTTAAAGCGGCTGACCATTAATGTTACGTTAGTAGAGGCAGTAGAGCAAATGCCTGGGTACGCAAAATTCATGAAGGACCTTTTAACAAAGAAGCGGGCGGTAAGCTATGAGCCGGCAGATAATGTTCACCAGTGCAGTGCAATCGCTACAAGATCGCTAGTTCGGAAAAAGGCCGACACTGGTGCCTTCACTATTCCTTGCACTGTTGGCTATTTGAAATTTGCCAAGGCATTGTGCGATCTGGGTGATAGCATCAATTTGATGCGACTATCCATCTACAGGAAGTTGGGGTTAGGCGATCCGACACCAACCAATATGAGGCTCGTGATGGCTGATAGGTCGGTAAAACGACCTGTGGGTATCTTGAATGATATGTTGGTGAAGGTTTCTTCTTTCATCTTTCCTGCAGACTTTGTTATTCTGGATTATGAGGCGGATTCTGAAGTTCCCATAATCTTAGGACGTCCTTTCCTTGCAACTGGAAGTGTGCTTATTGACATAAGAGCTAATGAGCTTCTGTTTCGGTTGAATGACGAAGTGGTCCGCTTTGATATATGCAAAGCAATAAAGCAACCCAGCCATATGGATGTGTTCTCCGTAGCTTATGAGGATAAGAAAGCATTATCTGTAGAAAAGTCGTTTATTGTTGATTCACTATCTAAGGTGCTGTTGAATTTTGAGTGTGAGGAGGCTGAAGAACATAAAGAAACCACTTATGCTCTAACAGGAACAAAATCATATTCTCATGCTCCTAAGAAGTTGGACCTTGATCTTACAAATCAGCCTTCACAAACAACGAAGACTTCCATTGTAGAGCCACCAATGCTAGAATCGAAAGAGCTCCCCAATTACCTAAGGTATATGTTCTTGGGATATGGAAATACACTTTCGGAGAGTGTTGCGGATGATTTAAGTGAATAGCATGTAGAGGCTCTCATCTCTGCTCTGATGAGGTACAAGAGAGCTATGGGTAGGAAGATTGATGATATAATTGGTATCTCTCCTAAGGTATGTATGCACAAGAGTCATATCGAAGAAGATTGCGTGCCTACAAGTAAGTATCAGCATCATCTGAATCCATTCAAAAAACGATGCCCCATCTATCTCGATGAAGACTAAGTAATCGAGGTAGCTATGTCGTGCCGCGACAATAAATCAACCGCTTGGTGGGAGGCAACCCATCATTTTTAAATGTTCTTGTTGTTTTTGATTTCTTAGGATTTTGTCGAGCCACGACCAAAACTAAGGCGCTTGATGGGAGGCAACCCATCGTTCTAATCGTGTTTGTTGTTAAGTAAATGTAGATGCAAAGAGGTGTCAAAGAGGAGGTCGGTTTCAAATTTTGATTTGGACGTATTGCATTTTTAAGGTGGTAAGTTAGGAATGAAGAAGAAAAAGGCTATGGATTGGACATTGCTCATGAAAATATAGGCATCGAAAAAGGCTAGGCATAGGTAAAACTAGGCCACGAACAAGGCAAGGCCTATACTATGGCCTAAGGTCTCGGAATCTAGTGTGCAAAGGCATAGGCGCCGCCCATGCTCAAGTATGCTATAGCATAGGCACCTCCTATGCTAAAGCATTTAGTCTCAGAATCTCATATGCCATGCTAAAGGCGCCGCCTATGGTCACTAAAGGCTTTGCATTAGGCGCTGCCTATGCAAAAGCATTCTGCTCAACTAGGCAAAGCCTTAGGCGTCGCCTATGGTCACTTTTGACTCCAAATCCGATTTTAAATGGGTCAAAACCCGACCCAACCTTTTTATATAAATATAAGACTTAGTCTTGAACAATAAACACATTGGAAACCTAGCTTATGCGCCGCCTATAGCCTCCAAATCTTCTCAAAAATTTTCCTTTTGTTCTTTTTCTTCACAAGAACATCATCCAAGGTCATCAACCAAGTAAGTACTTCTTTGTTCTTCATTTATATTCCGTAAGTACTACATTACTACATCTATTATGAATTACTAAATCTTGAAGTAGTATTGGTGATTTGAATATGATTGAATTGTTGTGACACAACTAAGTGAGTAAACGAATACGTAAGGATAATCTTAACTTGTTCCCAACTTGAATTTGATTTTGATGTATTGTCATACTTTCTCGGAATTGACATGGTCACTAAAATTGCATAATCTTGTCACTTGCATACTTATATGTTGGAATGACTGGTTCATCGAGATAAGAATTATGGTTGACTACCAACATGTGAGGTTGTGATTATTTCTAGATGCTATACCTTGATTCAATCTCTATGTAGTAGTCTTGATATATCAAACATGAAAGTATTGCCAAGATTACAAGAAGTATGACAGCACTGATTATATTGTTGGAACATATCACCTAAATGTATGTCGATGAAGTCTTAGTAATCGATATCATTCACTTAATTAGTTTGTGTCAACAAATTAAGTGTGGGGTGGTGCTACTATTGTCTGAATCTTCCGAGATGAAGCTAACATGCTTAGCTAGTTTTTTTTTCGTTTTTTGTTTTTTCTAGCAAAGTTTTTTTTCGTTTAGAATTTTTTTTTTTTTTACTTAGCTTTGTATGAAATTATTCTAATAGGCAGCATGAGATTATAACAAGAGTACGTGCTAAAATCATGACTATTGAGACGTTTAGGCTCTAATTATGACTCACTATGTGATATTGTGTGGATTAATTCCTTCATCTGTTGGGGCAAGAGTCTATGCTACTCCCAATAAAGTCGACCATGTGCCTTGTGTGTGTGAGGATATAGTATATTCTATGCTTGTGGCTGATGCTAGAACTTGCCTGGTATGTATGTAAAGCGAAAATAAGGAGTGCAATTCTAGGAGATTATTTAGGCATTTCTTTGATAACCTATACTTGTTTGAGCCTAATCCATTTTTTCAAGACCATAATTTGATCCAAATTCCTAAGTGCTTTAAAGTGTAAAGTCATGTGACAAAATAAGAGGAAAATTGGGTGAGTATGATGCTTTACAATGTAATGGTGCTTGAATTTGTTATAAAAAAAGAATTGCTATCATAAGAGGTGATATGAAAAGAAAAAAAAAGGGAAAGGAAAACTGAAAAGTTAGTTATGTTTAAAATTGAAAAACAAAGGTGGAGAAAAGGGGTGCTAGAATAAAAGAAAGTAGAAAGGTTGTTTGAAAGAAAAGTGTTAATGGCATAATGTGATGTATTAAAGCGCTTAGGAACATAGTCACTATTTCTGGCCAAAATAGTCCTACCCGTCCCTTAGCCTACATTACAACCAGCAAAAGACCTATTTGATCCTAAGCTTGGCATTTTGATATTTAGTGGAGCATTACACTAAGGGCAAGCCTATGGTCATCAGTTGCAACATATGAATTCTTTGTGAGAGTGAGAGCAAGGATAATCCTACACCCATGTTCAAAATATATACAATATTTGTGAGTGATTATGGGTAACATATGGTGAGACACACATGGTTGATGAGTTTTGGGTAGTCGTGTATGATTATTGGTACCTTAACCATTGAATGTGAATTAACCACCATCACGAGTCTATGTTGGAGATTAAATTGTTCCTACTAATGATCGTAAAACTACTCTTTGTTGATAATTGTTGTGCTTGTCTTGACGAATATTTTGTGTTGATACTGTGAAACCCTAAGTTGATGTTTAGACGGACATGATATTTTGTTCGAGGACGAACAAAGCTTCAAGTGTGGGGTGTTGATGATAGGCAAATTTACACGCCTATAGTGCTATATTTTACCCATATGTTAGCTAAGTTTTGAGAACAAATTATATAATTCATGAACTTTTAGTCCTTTTCTTGTAAGTGAGCCTAACGAACATGATTAGCAAAGTTTCAGGTATAAGTGATGCAGAATTCAGCATTTTATGGATAACTTGACGCCAAAGGAAGCTTCACGAAAGAAGGAGAGCAGCATTTGGACGCCTATGGACTGAAAGTGATGCATGGAAAACCTGTCCCGGGCAAAAACAACATTTTTGAAGACTTTGGGGACTAGCAGTAACCTATTAGGATTAAGATAATAATGCAGTAATTTATTAGGATTAGGATAATGATACATTAACCTAGTACAATTGGGTTAAGTATTTCATTAGCTTAGTAGGATTTGGTTAAGTATTTCATTAGCTTAGTAAGAATAGGATATGAGTATTATAAATACCCTATTTTGCTAGAGATTTTTATACATTCCACAATTTCTAACAATTCCCCCATTCCATCAATTCCCATCCATCCACCATCCATCCATCCATCCATCAAAACAATTCTCTTTATTAATTCATTGTTGACATTATTTTTCATCTATTTAATTCTTATTTTCCACAATAAGAGAAACGTTACTTTGCAAGGGAGTTCATGCCTAAACGCCTACCACACTTTACTACACGAAATCTTTATTGTGGTATAATAACAATGTCTATTGTGATTTCCTTCGCACTTATGGGTAACTAAACTTCTTTGTTGGGGTTATGGAAGCCTTATGAGATACTATCTAAGGCTATGAGTTTGTGAATTCGTGACACGTGTGTTGCTTATATCATTATTCTCTTCATCTTAATGCAAATTCTTGTGACTGCAGACGCATAGAATAACGCCATTATAGCATTAACTTGTTCGAAAGAAAAGTTATATGTCTGGAAAAGAGATAATGTCAAGGTAATAGGTTCCCATCCCCTATTAAAAAGTTAGTGCCGTAACTGGATTAACCTCTTGGAGAATTCGTACCGTTAGATACGCTTTAAGCTCGAAAGAGTTAAAGTGAAATAATCCTCGAATAGGTCGAAAGAATCCTGGATTTACCATCGAATACAGTTCTCTATAAGCACGTGCATGTCTGAATTCCGCATAACTCATAGCCAATAGAGACGTACAACTCATAAGGTGGACATACCCCCAACTCTTCAATTCTCATTGTTTTACAACTTAATAACTATTCTTTCTGTTTACTTTGCTATTTCAGTTTTTACTTTATATTTTGATTACACATTACAATCCCCCCTTTTTACGAGACTTGCACTAAAATTCTAGTAATCCTTGTATACTTGTTCACCAAGCTATTCCCTGAGGGATTGATACCCAACCCAGTTGGGTTCTATATTTGCTAACGACCGCTTTACACTCCTACGAGAGCTGTAGATTGAGCGTTATCAATGTTGTGGGATAAAAATTGACTGGGATATGCCAGGGAGGTTGTAGATCGTCCCAGTATGGTCTGTATAATTTTTTGTGGCCATTTGGGCGAACAAACGGGCGAAAAGCGCAAATGGGGTATTTTGGGGCCAAATCAGTGTCCTATAGCCCATAACTTTGGGGGTGGGCCTATGTTTTGGGTGTGCTATAAGCCAAAAATCAACCAGGTTATGCCAGGGAGGTTGTCAAATGGGTGGACAAACGGGCGAAACAGCGTGAACGGGGCATTTTTGGGCCAAATTGATGGGCTATAGCCTATGATTTCAAGGGTAAACCCGAGGTACGGGCGTACTGTGGGAGAAAAATTACTCGGGGTATGCCAGGGAAGTTGGGGATCATCCTAGTGTGGTCCGTTTAATATTTTGTTGACATTTGGGTGGCCAAACGGGCAAAACGGCGCAAATGGGGCATTTTCGAGCTAAATCGATGTGTTATAACCTACATTTTGGAGCAGGGCCTGGGGTCTGGGTATACTGTGGGCAAAAAATAGATTGAGGTATGTTTAGGAGGTTAGGGATCATCCCAGTATGGTCCTTTTAGATTTTCGTGGCCATTTGGGTGAACAAACAGGAGAAATGGCGTGACCAGGGCATTTTTGAGCCAAAATGGTATGCTATAGCCCACATTTTTGGGGATGGGACTGGGGTCCAAGCTTGCTATGGGCTAAAAATCGGTCGGGGCATGCCAGGGATGTTGGGGATCATCCTAATATGGTTTGTTTAAATTTTTGTTGTTATTTGGGTGAACAAATGGGAAAAAACAGTGTGAACGACATATCTTTGTATCAAATCAGTGTGCTATAGCCCATGGTTTTTGGTGTGGGCCCTGGTTTCAGGCGTGCTATGGGCCAAAAATTGATTGAGGTGTGTCAGGGAGGTTGAGGATCATCCTAGTGTGGTTCGTTTAATTTTTTGTGGCTATTTGAGTGGACAAACAGGTGAAACAGTATGAACGAGGCATTTTTGGAGGAAATTATTGTACTATAGCCCACGGTTTTGGGGATAGGCCCGAGGTTCGGGTGTGCCATAGGTTAAAAAGCAATCGGGGCATGCCAGGGAGCTTGGGAATCCTACCCGCATTGTTCGTTTAATTTTTACTGGCCATTTGCGTGGACAAAGAGGCGAAATGGTGTGAATAGGGTATTTTAGGGCCAAATCGATGTGCTATAGCCCACGAATTTGGGGGTGGACCAGGTTTCGTGGCTATGTGGTGGAGAAGCGGGTGAAACGGTGTGAACGAGGCATTTTGTGGCCAAATCGGTGTCCAATAGCCTACGGTTCATACAAACGGGCAAAACGGTGCGAACAGGGTATTTTCGAGCCAAATTGGTGTTCTATATTCCACGATTTTGGGGATGGGCCCAGGGTCTGGGTATTCAGTTGACTAAAAATCGATCGAGATATGCCAGAGAGTTTAGGGTTCATCCCAGTGTGGTCCGTTTGATTTTTTTTGTCCATTTGTGTGGACGTATAACCAAAACAGCATGAAAGGGGCATTTTTGGGCCCTATCTGTGTACTATAACCCACGGTTTTTGGGGTGGGCCTAGGATTCGGGTGTGCTATGGGACGAAATTGACCTGGGTATGCCAGAAAGGTTGGGGATCATCCTAGTATGGTTCCTTTGATTTTTTGTTGCTATTCGGTTGGATAAACAGGCAAAACAGCACGAACGGGGCATTTTTGGGCCTAATCTGTGAGCTATAGCCCATGGTTTTTGGGGTGGGCCCGAGGTCTGGGCATGCAGTAGGCTAAATATTGATTGGAGAATTCCAGGGAGGTTGGGGATCCTCCCAATGTGGTCCATTTAATTTTTCATAGCCATTTGGGTGGACAAACAGGCAAAACGGCCTGAACGGGCATTTTTGGGCCAAATCTGTGTGCTATAGTCCATGATTTTAGGGGTGGGCCCAGGTTACGGGCGTGCTAGAGGTTGAAAATCGATCAGATCATGCCATGGAGGATGAGGATTGGCCTAGTGAGTTTTGTCTAATTTTTTGTGCCTATTTAGGTGGATAAATGGGTGAAACGACGCGAACGGGGTGTTTTCTGGCCAAATCGGTGTGCTATAGCCCACAGTTTTGGGGGTTGGCCTAAGGTCTGAGTGTGCTGAGGGCTAAAAATTGACCGGCGCTTTCCAGGAAAGTTGGAGATTATCCCAGTATGGTCCGTTTAATTTTTTGTGGCCATTTGGGCGCACAAACGGGCGAAACGGCATGAATGTGGCATTTTCAGGCTAAATCGGTATGCTATAGACCACTGTTTCGTGGGTAGGTCGAGGGTCCGAGTGTGCTGTGGACTGAAAATGCACCGAGGCATGCCAGAGAGGTTGGGGATCATCCTGGTGTGGTTCTTTTTAGTTTACATTGGCCATTTCAATTGACAAACGGGTGAAACGACGCGAATTGGGTAATTTTAGGCTAAATCAGTGTGCTATAGCCCACGGTTTTTGGGGTGGGAATGGGGATCGAGCGCGCTGTGGGCTGAAAATTAGTCGAGATGTGCCTGGGTGGTTGGGGATCATCTTTGTATGGTTCCTTTAATTCCTTGTGGCTATTTGGGTGGACAAACGGGGGAAAAGGTGCGATCGACACATTTTTGGGCCAAATAGGTATGCTATAACCTACGGTTTTGGGGGTGGGCTCGGGGTTCGATCATTTTGTGTGATAAAAATTGGCTGGGGTATGCCAGGGAGATTGGGGATCATCCCAGTGTTGTCCTTTTAATTTTATATGGCTATTTGGGTGGTCAAACGGGGGAATCGGTGTGAACGGGGCATTTTCGGGCCAAATTTGTAAGTTATAACACACTGTTTTAGAGGTGGCCCTGGGGTTCGGGCGTGCTTTGGGCCAAAAATCGATCGAAGAATGCCAGAAAGGTTGAGGATCATCCCAGGATGGCCCGTTTAACTTTTCGTTGCCATTTGTGTGGAAAACTGGGCAAAGCAGTGCAAACTGGGCATTTTTGGGCCAAATCGGTGTGCTATAGCCCACGGTTTTTGGGGTGGACCCGGGGTTCGAACGTGCTGTGGGCCAAAAATTGAATAGGGTATGCCAGGGAGTTTAAGGATCATCCCATAATGGTCCGTTTAATTTTTTATGGCCATTTGGGTGGACAAACGGGCAAAACGACGCGAACGGGGTATTTTCTGCCCAAATCTATGTGTTATAGCCCATGGTTTTAGGGTTGGGCCCAGTGTCTGGACCTGTTGTGGGCTAAAAATTTACCAAGGCATGCCAGAGAGGTTGGAGATCTTCCAAGTGTGGTCTATTTAATTTTTCATGGATATTTAGGTGGACAAAAAGGCGAAACGACCCGATCAAGACATTTTTAGGCTAAATTAGTGTGCTATAGCCCACGGTTTTGGAGGTGGGCTCGGGGTCTGGCATACTGTGGGCCAAAAATTATCTGGGATATGCTAGGAAGGTTGGGGATCAGCCCAGTGTGGTCCGTTTAATTTTTTGAGGCCATTTGTGTGGGAAAATAGGTGAAATAGTGCGAATGGGGTGTATTCAGGCCAAATTGGTGTACTATTGCACATGGTGTCGGGGGTGGGCCCAAGGTTCGAGTGTGTCGTGGGACAAAAATTGATTAGGGCGTGTTAGGGAGGTTGGGGATCATCCCAGTGTGGTCTGTTTTATTTTTTGTGGCCACTTCAGTGGACAAACGGGCAAAACGACATAAACAGGCCATTTTTGAAGCAAATCAATGTGCTATAGCCCACGGTTTTGGGGGTGGGCCCGGGGTTCGGGCTTGCTCTGCAATAAAAATCAACTAGGGCGTGCCACGGAGGTTGGGGATCATCCCAGTATGGTCTGTTTAATTTTTTGTGTCCATTTGGGTGGACAAACGGGCAAAACGGCACAAACGGGGCATTTTTCGTACAAAATCGGTGTTTTATAGCACACGGTTTTGAGGTTGGGCCCGGGTTTCGGGCGTGTTGTCGGCCAAAAATTGATTGGGGTTTGCCATGAAGGTTAGGGATCATCCCAGTGTGGTCTATTTAATTTTTTATCGCTATTTAGGTAAACAAACGGGTGAAACGACCCGAACGAGCCATTTTTAGGCCAAATTGGTGAGCTATATCCCACGGTATTAGGGGTGGGCCCGGGGTCCGGGCGTTCTGCGGGTTGAAAATCTATAGAGGTATGTCAGAAGGTTGAGGATCATCCCAATATGGTCCATTTAATTTTTTTTGGCTATTTGGGCGGACAAACGGGCAAAATGGTGTGAACATAGCATTTTCAAGCCAAGTCGGTGTGTTATAGCCCACGGTTTTGCAGGTGGCCCGGGGTACGGGTGTTCTAGTGGTCGAAAATCGACCGAGGCATTCAAGGGAGGTAGGAATCACCCCAGTGTGGTCCATTTAATTTTTTGTGGTAATTTGAGTGGATACACGGGTGAAATGGCACGAATGGAGCATTTTTGGGCCAAATAGGTTTGCTATAGCCCACAATATCGATGGTAGGCCCAGGTTCTGAGAGTGTTGTGGGCCAAAAATCTATCGGGGCTTGCTAGGGAGGTTGGGATTGTCCCAGTTTTGTCTGTTTAATTTTTTATAGCGATTTGGGTGGACAAATGGGCGAAACGGTGTGAACGGGGTATTTTCAGCGTGCTGTAGGTGGAAAATTGATCGGGGCGAGCAAGGAAGGTTGGGGATCATCCTAGTGTGGTCCGTTATTTTTTTTATGGCAATTTAGGTGGACAAACGGGCGAATTATCATGAATGAGGCATTTTATGGCTATATCAATGTGCTATAGCTAACGATTTTGGGAGTGAGCCCGGGGTTCAAGCGTGCTGTGGGTCAAAAATTGATCGGGGCATACTAGGGAGGTCAGGAATCGTACCATTATGGTCCGTTTATTTTTTTATGGCTATTTGGGTGGACAAACGGGCGTAACGGCGCCAATGGGTATTATCGGCCTAAATCGATTTGTCATAGCCCACGATTTTAGGGGTGGGCCCAGGGTCTGGGTATGTTGTGTGCTGAAAATCAACCAGGGCATGATAGGGTGGTTGGGGGTCTTCCCAGTGTGGTCCGTTTAGTTTTTTGTGCCAATTTGGCTTGAAAAATGGGCAAAATAGTCCGAACAGGGCATTTTTCGGCCAAATTAGTATGTTATAGCCCACAATTTTGGGGGTGGGCCTAGGGCCCGGTGTGGTGTTGGCCAAAAATTGATCGAACCATGACAGGGAGGTTGGGGATAGTCCCAGTGTGATCCGTTTAATTTTTCAAGGACAAATGGGTGAAACAACACGAATGGGGTATTTTCAGGCCAAACTGATGTGCTATAGCCCACGACCCGTTTAATTTTTCATGGCAATTTGGGTGGAGAAAAGGGCAAAATTGTACGAATGGGGTATTTTCAAGCCAAATCGGTGTGCTATAGCCCATGCTTTAGGGGGTGAGCTTAGAGTATGAGCGTGCAGGGGGCTAAAAATCAACCGAGGCATGCCAGGGAGGTTGGGGATCGTCCTTGTGTGATCCATTTAATTTTTCATGGACATTTGGGTGGACAAACGAGTGAAAAAGCATGAACGGGGTATTTTGATGCTAATTCGGTGTGCTATAGCACATGATTTTGGGGGTGGCCTGGGCTCTTGGCAAGCTGTGGGCCAAAAATCAACCGGGGCATGCCAGAGAGGTTGGGGATCATCCCAATGTTGTCCGTTTAATTTTTCATAGCCATTTGAGTGGATAAACAGGAGAGTATAGTCCATTGATTTTTTTGTGGTTATTTGGATAGATAAATAGGCGAAACAACACAAATAGCACATTTTTGGGCCAAATAGATATGCTATAGCCCACGATTTTAAGGGAGGGCCCAGAGTTTTGGTATGTTGTGGGCTGGAAATTGACCAGGGAATGGCAAGGAGGTTGGGGATCATCCCAGTGTGGTTCATTTAATTTTTGTGGCCATTTAGGTGGACAAAGCAGGCGAAACGGCACGAATAAGGAATTTTCGGGCCAAATCGGTGTGCTATTACCTACGATTTCGGGGGTGGGCCCGGTGTTCGATGGTGTTGTGGAACTAAAATCAAATGGGGAAAGACAAGGTGACTGAGAATCATCCCAGTATGGTCCATTTAATTTTTTGTGACCATTTCATTGGACAAACGGGCGTAACTGCATGAACGGGGCATTTTCGGGATAAATCGATGTGCTATAGCCCATGGTTTTAGGGGTTGGTCCGGGGTCCAGGCGTTCTGTGGAACAAAAATTGATTGGGGCATGCCAAAAAGGTTGGGGATCATTCCAGTGTGGTCCGTTTAATTTTGTATGGCCATTTAGGTGGATAAAAGCGTAAAAAGGCGCTAACGGGGCATGTTGGGGCCAAATCGATGTGCTCTAGCCCACAGTTTTAAGGGTGGCCTCGAGGTCTAGGAGTTCTTTTGCCGAAAATTGACCGAGGTATGCCAGGTAGTTTGGGGAACATCTTAGTGTGTTATAGCCCATGGTTTTGGGGTTCGACTCAGGGTCTGAGCGTGCCAAGGAGGTTGGGGATTGTCCCAGTATGGTTCGTTTAATTTTTTGTTGCTACTTGGGTAAACAAATGGTCAAAACGGTGCAAAAGGGGCACTTTTGGGCTAAATCTGTGTGCTATAGTCCACGATTTTAGGGGTGGGCCCGGTGTTCAGGCGTGCTTTGGGTCGAAAATTGATCGGGGCATGCCAGGGAGGTTGGGGATCATCCCAGTGTGGTCCGTTTAGTTTTTCGTAGCCATTTGGGTGGACAAACGGGAAAAAATGCGCGAACGAGGCATTTTCAGGAAAAATTAATATGCAATAGCCCATGATTTTGGGGGTGGGCCTAGGGTCCGGGCGTGCTGTGGGTCAAAAATTCACCGACGTGTGCTAGGGAGGTTAGGCATCGTCCCTGTGTGGTTCGTTAAATTTTTTGTGGCCATTTGGGTGGATAAATGGGGAAACAGCGTGAACAGGGCATTTTAATGTCAAATCGGTGTGCTATAGCCCACGATTTTAGGAGTGGCCCAAGGTTCGGGCGTACTATGGGCAAAAATCAAATGGGGCATGCTAGGGAGGTTAGGGATCATCCCATTAAGGTTCATTTAATTTTTTGTGTCCATTTGGGTGGACAAATGGGCGAAATGGCACGAACAAGGCATTTTTGGGTCAAATCGGTTTGCAATTGCCCACGGATTTGGGGGTGGGCTCGGGGTTCGGGCATGCTGTGGGCCAAAAATTGATCGGTACATGCCAGAGTGGTTGAGGATCATCCCAGTATGGTACGTTTAATTTTGCTTATCAATTTAGGAGGAAAAACAGGCAAAAGAGCGCGAACGGGGCATTTTTGGGTCTAAATCGGTATGCTATAAACCACAGTTTTGGGGGTGGGCCCGAGGTTCGGGGGTGCTAAGGCTAAAAATTAACCAGGGCATGCCAGGAAGGTTGAGGATCATCCTAGTATGGTCCGTTTAGTTTTTCGTGGCCATTTGTGTGCGCAAACGGGAAAAATGGCAAGAACAGACCATTTTTGGGCTAAATCAGTGTGCTATAGACCACGATTTCTGGGGTAGGCCTAGGGTCAGGGTGTGTTGTTGGCTAAAAATCAACCGGGGATTGCCAAGGAGGTTGGGGATCATTCCAGCGTAGTCCGTTTAATTGTTTGTGGCTATTTAGGTGGACAAAGTAGGCGAAGCGACGCGAACAGGGCATTTTCGGTCCAAATCGGTGTTCTATAGCCTACGATTTTGGGGATGGGCCCAGTGTTGGATCGTGCTGTGGAACTAAAATTGAACAGGGCATGCTAGGGCAATTGGGGATCATCCCAGTATGGTTCGTTTAATTTTTTCTTCGCCATTTCATTAGACAAACAGTTGAAAGAGCATGAACGGTGCATTTTTGGGCTAAGTCGGTGTGCTATAGCCCACGTGTTTAGGGGTGGGCCCAGGGCTCGAGTGTGATGTTGACCAAAGATTGACTAGGGCATGCCAGGGAGGTTGGGGATCATCCCAGTGTGGTCCATTTAATTTTTTGTGGCCATTTAGGTGGACAAACGCGTGAAAAGATGCTAATAGGGCTTGTTGGGGCCAAATTGATGTTCTATAGGCTACGGTTTAGAGGGTACGACTGGGGTCCGGGCGTGCTGTGTGATAAAAATAGACCGGGGTGTGCCAGGTAGGTTGGGGAACATCTTAGTGTGGTCCTTTTAATTTTTCATCACCATTTGTGTGGACAAACGGCTAAATAGCGTGAATGGGGTATTTTTGGGTCAAATCGGTGTGCTATAGCTAGCGATTTTGGGGGTGGGCCCAGGGTCCAGACATGTTGTGGGTCAAAAACTGAACGGTACATGCGAGGGAGCTTGGGGATCATCCCAGTGTGGTTCGTTTAATTTTTTGTGTCCATTTGGGTGGACAAATGGGCGAAATGGCACGAATAAGGCATTTTTGGGTCAAATCGGTTTGCAATTGCCCACGGTTTTGGGGGTGGGCTCGGGGTTCGGGCATGCTGTGGGCCAAAAATTGATCGGTACATGCCAGAGAGGTTGAGGATCATCCCAGTATGGTCCATTTAATTTTGCTTGTCAATTTGGGAGGAAAAACAGGCAAAAGAGCGCGAACGGGGCATTTTTGGGTCTAAATCGGTATGATATAAACCACAGTTTTGGGGGTGGGACCGAGGTTCAGGGGTGCTAAGGTTAAAAATTAACCGGGGCATGCCAGGAAGGTTGAGGATCATCCTAGTATGGTCCGTTTAGTTTTTCATGGCCATTTGTGTGCGCAAACGGGAAAAATGGCAAGAACAGACCATTTTTGGGCTAAATCAGTGTGCTATAGACCACGATTTCTGGGGTAGGCCTAGGGTCAGGGCGTGTTGTTGACTGAAAATCAATCGGGGATTGCCAAGGAGGTTGGGGATCATTCCAGCGTAGTCCATTTAATTTTTTGTGGCTATTTAGGTGGACAAAGCAGGCGAAGCGACGCGAACAGGGCATTTTCGATCCAAATCGGTGTTCTATAGCCTACGGTTTTGGGGATGGGCCCAGTGTTGGATCGTGCTATGGAACTAAAATTGAACAGGGCATGCTAGGGTAGTTGGGGATCATCCCAGTATGGTCCGTTTAATTTTTTCTTGGCCATTTCATTAGACAAACGGGTGAAAGAGAATGAACGGTGCATTTTTGGGCTAAGTTGGTGTGCTATAGCCCACGGGTTTAGGGATGGGCCCAGGGTTCGGGTATGCTGTTGACCAAAGATTGAATAGGGCATATCAGGGAGGTTGGGGATCATCCCAGTGTGGTCCATTTAATTTTTTGTGGCCATTTAGGTGGACAAACGCGTGAAAAGATGCTAACAGGGCTTGTTGGGGCCAAATTGATGTTCTATAGGCTACGGTTTAGAGGGTATGACTGGGTTCCGCGCGTGCTGTGTGATAAAAATAGACCGGGGTGTGCCAGGTAGGTTGGGGAACATCTTAGTGTGGTCCTTTTAATTTTTCATCACCATTTGTGTGGACAAACAGCTAAATAGCGTGAATGGGGCATTTTTGGGTCAAATCGGTGTGCTATAGATAGCGGTTTTGGGGGTGGGCCTAGGGTACAGGCATGTTGTGGGTCAAAAACTGACCGGTACATGCGAGGGAGCTTGGGGATCATCCCAGTGTGGTTCGTTTAATTTTTTGTGTCCATTTCGGTGGACAAATAGGCAAAATAGTGCGAATGGGGTATTTTCAGGCAAAATCGATATGCTATAGGCCACAGTTTCGGGGGTGCGCCCGAGGTTCGGGCTTTTATTTAATTTTCTGTGGCTATTTGGGTGGACAAATGAGCGAAAGGGTGCGAACGTTGTAGTTTCTAGACTAATCGATGTGCTATAACCCTCGATTTTAGGGGTGGGCCCATGGTTCGAGCTTGTTGTGGGCCAAATATTTATTGGGGTGTGCCAGAGAGGTTGGGGATCATCCCAGTATGGTCTGTTTAATTTTTTGTGGCCATTTGATTGGACAAACGGGTGAAATGGCGTGAATGGGGCATTTTTGAGCTAAGTCGGTATGTTATAGCCCATGGTTTCAGGGGTAGGCCAGGGGTACAGGTGTGCTATGGGTCAAAAATTGACCGAGGCATGCCAGGGAGCTTGGGGATCATCCCATTGTGGTCCGTTTAATTTTTCATGGCCATTTGGGTGGATAAAAAGGCAAAACGGCACGAACGGGATATTTTTGGGCTAAATCGGTGTGCTATAGCCCACGATTTTGGGGGTGGGCCTCGGGTCCGTGCGTGTTGTAGGCCTAAAATTTATTTGGGCATGCTAGGGAGGTTGGGGATCATCCAGTGTAGTCTATTTAATTTTTCCTGGCCATTTAGGTGGACAAATGCGTGAAGCGGTGCTAATGTGGCATGTTGGCGCCAAATCGATGTGCTATAGGCCATAGTTTTGAGGGTGGGCCTAGGGTCTGAGCGTGTTGTGGCCTAAAAATCAACCGGGGCATTCCAGGTAGGTTGGGGAACATCTAAGTGTGTTCCGTTTAGTTTTTCATCGCCATTTGTGCGGATAAACGGATAAAACGGCACGAATGGGGCATTTTTGGGTCAAATCGGTGTGCTATAACTGACGGTTTTGGGGGTAGGCCCAGGGTCCAGACGTGCTGAGGGTCGAAAATTAACCAAAGTGTGCGAAGGAGTTTGGGGATCATCTCAATGCGGTCCGTTTAATTTTTCTTGTCCATTTGGGTGGACAAACAGGCAGAAGAGCGCAAACAGGGCATTTTTGTTCTCAATCGGTGTGCCCTAGACTACGGTTTTAGTGATGGGCTCGGGGTTTGGGTGTGCTGTGGGCTGTGAAATAAGCGGGGCATACTAGGGAGGTCGGGGATTATCCCAGTGTGGTTCGCATAATTTTTTGTGGCCATTTGGGTGGACAAACGGGCAAAACGGCAAGAACAAGGCATTTTCAGGCTAAATCAGTGTGCTATTGCCTACAGTTTCTGGGGTAGGCCTGGGGTCCGGGCATGTTTGGGAAAAAAATCGACGGGATATGCTAGGGAGGTTGGGGATCATCCTAGTTGTGTTCATTTAATTTTTTGTGGCCCTTTGTGCGAACAAACGGGCGAAACAGTGTAAACGGGGCATTTTCAAGCCAAATGGGTGTGCTATAACCTACGGTTTTAGGGGTGGGCCTGGGATACGAGCATGCTGTGGATCGAAAATCAACCAGGGCATGCCAGGGATGTTGGGGATCATCCCTGTATAGTCTGTTTAATTTTGCATGGCCGTTGGGTGGATAAACGGGAAAACGGTGCGAACTGGGAATTTTCGAACTAAATTGGTGTGCTATAGCCCACGGTTTTGGGAGTGGGCCCAGGGTTCGGGCGTGTTGTCGACCAAAAATTGACCGGAGCATGCAAGGGAGGTTGGGGATCATCCCAGTGTGATCCGTTTAATTTTTTGTGGCCATTTAAGTGGACAAACCCTTGAAACGGCACTAACGGGGAGTGATGGGGCCAAATCTATGTGCTATAGGCCATAGTTTTGAGGGTGGGCCAAGGGTTCGGGCGTTCTGTGGGATAAATATTTATCGAGGTATGCCAGGTAGATTGGGAAACATCTCAGTGTGGTCCATTAACTTTTTCATATCCATTTGGGTGGAAAAATGGATAAAACAGTGTGAATGGGGCATTTTTGGGTCAAATCGGTATGCTATAGCCGACGGTTTTGGAAGTGGGTCAAGGGTCCAAGAGTGATGTGGGTCAAAAATTGACCGAGGCATGTGAGGGAGGTTCGGGATCATCCCAATGTGGTTCATTTAATTTTTCATGGTGGTTTGGGTGGACAAACAGGCGAAATAGCACGAACGGGGTATTTTTAGGCCAAATCAACATGCTATAGGCCATGGTTTCGGGGGTGCACCAGGGGTTCGGGTGTTCTGTAGGCCAAAAATTGACTGAGCCATGCCAGGGAGGTTGGGAATCATCCAAGTGTAGTTCCTTTAATTTTTTGTGGCTATTTAGGTGGACAAACGGGTGAAACGATGCAAATGTTGTATTTTTGGGCTAAATCACTGTGCTATAACCCTCGGTTTTAGGGGTGGGATCATGGTTCGGAGGTGTTGTGGGCCAAAAATTGACCGAGGTGTGCTAGGGAGGCTGGGGATTGTCGCATTGTAGTCCGTGTAAATTTTTGCGGCCATTTGGATGGACAAACGTATGTAACAGCGCGAATGGAATATTTTTGGGCCAAATCGGTGTGCTATAGCCTACAATTTTGGGGGTGCGCTCGAGGGCAGGCGTGCTTTGGGCAAAATATCAATCTAGGCATGCCAAGGAGGTTACAGATCATCACAGTGTGGTCCTTTTGATTTTTTGTGGTGATTTGGGTGGACGAACAGGTGAAACGGTGCTAATAAGGCATTTTGAGTATAAATCGGTGTGCTATAACCTACGATTTTGGGGGTAGGCTAGGGGTCCGGGCATACTATGTGCAAAAAGTTGACCAGAGAATACCAAGGACGTTGGGGATCATCCCAATGTAGTCCGTTTAATTTTTCGTGGCTATTTTGGTGGACAAACGGGCGAAACGGCGCGAACAGGGCATTTTTGGGCTAAATCTGTGTGCTATAGTCCATTGTTTTGGGGGTGGGCTCGGGGTTCGATTGTGCTGTTGGCCAATAATTAATTGGGATATGCCATGGATATTGGGTATAATTCTAGTGTGGTCCATTTAATTCTTTGTGGCTATTTGGGTGAACAAACATGCTAAACGGCACGAACGGGGATTTTTCTGAAAAAATCGATGGGCTCTAACCACAGTTTTAGGGGTGGGCCTGGGGTCCGAGCGCGCTGTGGGTCAAAAATTGAGTAGGTCGATCCAGGGGGAGTGAGAATCATCCCAGTATGGTCTGTTTATTATTTTGTGGCCATTTGTGTGGACTAATGGGTGAAACGGCGTGAACGGGGCATTTTTAGGCCAAATCGGTGAACTATAGCCCACGATTTTGTGAGTGGCCCGGGGTTTGGGCGTGCTGTGGGCTAAAAATTGATCGTGGCATGCCAGGGAAATTGGGGATAATCCTAGTGTGGTTTTTTTAATTTTTTGTGGAAATTTGGGAGGACAAATTGGAAAAACGGCGCAAACAGGGCATTTTTGGGTTAAATCAGTGTGTTATAGCCCATGGTTTTGGGGGTGGACCCGGTGTTCGAGCGTGTTGTGGGATGAAAATTAATCGGGGTGTCCAAAGAGTTTGGGGATCACCCAAGTATGGTCTGTTTAATTTTTTGTAGCCATTTGGGTGGACAAACAGGAAAAACAGTGCGAACGGGGCAATTTCAGGCTAAATCGATGTGTTATAGCCCACGGTTTCGGGGGTGGCCCCGCAGTCTGGGCGTCCTGTAGGTCTAAAATTGATCAGGATGTGACAGGGACTTAGGGATCATCCCAGTGTGGTCCATTTAATTTTTCATGGCCATTTTGGGAGACGAACGGGTGGAACGCTCGAACGGGGCATTTTTTAGCCAAAATGGTGTTCTATAGCCCACGATTTTGGCGTGGGCCTGGGGTTCGGGCGTGTTATGGGACGAAAATTGATTGGAACATGCCATAGAGGTTGGGGATCATCCCAGGGTAGTTCGTTAAATTTTTCTTGGCCATTTGGGGTGGACAAACGGGCGAAAGGGCATCAACAGAGAATTTTTAGGCCAAATCGGTGTGCTTTAGCTAACATTTTTGGGGGTTGGCACGGCTTCTGGGCATGCTGTAGACCAAAAATCGACTGGGGCATGGCAGGGAGGTTGGGGATCATCCCAGTATGGTGCTTTTAGTTTTTTGTGGCCATTTTATTGGACAAACAGGGGAAACGGCCTTAACGGGGCATTTTTAGGCCAAATCGGTGTGTTATAGCCTACGGTTTCAGGGGTGGGCCAGGGGTCCAGGCATTATGTGGGCCAAAATTTGACCAGGGTGTGCCAGGTATGCTGGGAATCATCCCAGTGTAGTCAGTTTAATTTTTCATCACTATTTGGGAGGACAAACGGGCAAAACTGTATGAACAGGGCATTTTCGGGTTAATTCAGTACACTTGAATTTTTAACCCAACCTCCCTTGCATGCCTCGATCAATTTTTAACCCACAGTCACTTGAAACCGAGGCTGACCCCCAAAACTGTCAGGTATAGCACACTGAATTAACCCAAAAATGCCCCGTTCATGTCGTTTTGCCCGTTTGTCCTCCCAAATAGTGATGAAAAATTAAACGGACCACACTAGGATGATTCCCAGCATACCTGGCATGCCTTGTTTAAGTTTTGGCCCACAGCACGCCTGGACCCCTGGCCCACCCCTGAAACCGTAGGGCATATCACACCGATTTGGACCAAAAATGCCCCGTTCAGGCCGTTTCCCCTGTTTGTCCAATAAAATGGCCACAAAAAACTAACTGGGCATGTTATGGACTAAAAATCGACTGGGGCATGCCAGGGAGGTCGGGTTAATTCAGTGTGCTATACCTGACCGTTTTGGGGGTCTGCCCCGGGTTCAAGTGTACTGTGGGTTAAAAATTGATCGAGGCATGCCAGGGAGGTTGGGGATCATCCTAGTGTAGTCCGTTTAATTTTTCGTGCCCATTTGGGTGGATAAACAGGCAAAATGGCACAAACGGGGCATTTTTAGGCCAAATCAATATGCTATAGCCTACGGTTTTAGGGGTGGGCCCGGGGTCCGGGCTTGTTGGTGGCTTAAAATTGATCAGTGCATGCCAGGTAGGTTTGGCATCATCTCTGTCTGGTCCGTTTAATTTTTTGTAGTCATTTGGGTAGACAAATGGGCAAAACGGTGCGAACGGGTCATATTTGGCCCAACTCGGTATGCTACAGCCCATGGTTTTGGGAGTGGGCCTGGGGTTCGGGTGTGTTATGGGCTAAAAATTGATCGGGGCATACCAGGGAGATTGGGAATCATCCCAGTATGGTCCATTATGGAATGCCAGGGAGGATGGGGATCATCTCAGTATGGTCCGTTTAATTTCTTGTAGCTTTTTGGGTATAAATACGGGTAAAAATGCGCGAACGAGGCATTTTCAGGGAAAATTGATATGCTATAGCCCATGATTTTGGGGGTGGACCTGGGGTTTGAGCGCGCTGTGGGTTGAAAATTCATCGAGGCATGCCAGGGATGTTAGGGATCACCCCTGTGTGGTCCGTTTAATTTTTTGTGGCCATTTGAGTGGTCAAATGGGGAAACAGCTTGAACGAGGCATTTTAGCGCCAAATCGGTGTACTATAGCTCATGATTTCGGGGGTTGCCCAGGGTTCGGGCGTGCTGTTGGAAAAAAATCAAATGGGGCATGCCAGGGAGGTTGGGGATCATCCTATAGAGGTTCGTTTAATTTTTGCGGCCATTTAGGTAGACAAATGAGCGAAATAGCGCAAATGCCGCATTTTTGGGTCAAATTGGTGTGATGTAGCCCACGGTTTTGGGAGTGGGATCGGGGTTCAGGTATGTTATGGGCCAGAAATTGATCGGAACATGCCAAGGAAGTTAGGGATCATCCCAGTATGGTCCATTTAATTTTTCCTGTCCATTTGTGTGGAAAAAAGAGGCTGAAGAGTACAAATGGGGCATTTTTGCGCCCAATCGGTGTGCTATAGACCATGGTTTTGGGGGTGGGCTCGGGGTACGGGCATGCTGTTGGCTGAGAATAGAGCGGGGCATATCAAGGAGGCGGGGTACTATCCCAATGTGATCTGTTTAATTTTTTGTGGCCATTTGGGTGGATAAACAGGCAAAGTAGAAAGAACGGGGTATTTTCAGGATAAATCAATATGATATAGCCCACAGTTTCTGGGGTAGGCCTGGATTCTCGGTGTTTTGTGTGACAAAAATTGACCAACGCATGCTAAGGAGGTTGGGGATCGTCCTAGTCATTTTTGTTTAATTTTTTGTGGCCCTTTGTGTGAACAAACGGGTAAAACAGTGCAAACAGGGCATTTTCTCGCCAAATGGGTGTGCTATAACCCACAGTTTCGAGGGTGGGCCTGGGATCCGAGCATGCTGTGGACCAAAAATCGATCGAGGCATGCCAGAGAGGTTGGGGATCAACCCAGTATAGTCTGTTTAATTTTTCTTGGCCATTTGCGTGGACAAACAGGCAAAACAGTGCGAACGAAGAATTTTCGGACCAAATTAAAATGCCATAGCCCATAATTTTGGGGGTGGCCCGGGGTTCGGGCGTGTTGTAGGCCAAAATTTGATCGGGGAATGCCAGGGAGGTTGGGAATTATCCCAGTGTGGTCCATTTACTTTTTTCGTGGCCATTTTGGTGGACATACAGGCAAAACGATACGAATGGGGCATTTTCAGGTCAAAGCGTTGTGCTATAGCCCACGGTTTTGGGGATGGGAGCGGAGTCCTAGCATATTGTGGGCCACAATTTGACCATGGCATACTAGGTAGGTTGGGGATCATCCCAGTGTGGTCTGTTTAATTTTTTATGGCCATTTGGATTGACAAATGGGAAAAACGATATGAATGGGGCATTTTTGGGCTAAATCGGTGTGATATAGCCCACGATTTTGAGGGTGGGCTCGAGGTACAGGTATGTTGTGGTTTAAAAATTGACTGGGGTATGCTAGGGAGGTTGGGGATCATCCCAGTGTGGTCCATTTAATTTTTCGTAGCTATTTGATGGACAAACGGGTGGAACAGCACGAACGAGGCATTTTAGGGCCAAATTGGCGTGCTATTGCCTACGGTTTTGTAGGAGGGCCCAGTGTCCGGGCGTGTTATGGGCCAAAAATTGAGTGGGGCATGCCTGGGATGTTGGGGATCATCCCAGTATTGTCCGTTTAAATTTTTGTGGCCATTTGGGTGGGCAAACGGGTGAAATGGCACAAACGGGGCATTTTTTTAGCCAAATTGGTATGCTATAGCACACGAATTCGGGGGTGGGACAATTTATGGGCTTTCTTTGGGCCCAAAATTGATTGAGGTATGCTAGCAAGCATTGGGATCATCCCAGTGTGGTTTATTTTGATTATTCATGGCCATTTGGGTGGACAAACGGGCGAAACGGTGCGAACGGGGCATTTTCGAGCCAAATCTCTGTGCTATAGCCAATGATTTTAGAGGTAGGCCCGGGGTTCGGGTGTACTGTGGTCCAAAAATTGATCTAGCATGCCAAGGTGGTTAGAGATCGTCCCAGTGTGGTCCCTTTAATTTTTTATGGCCATTTGGGTAGACAAACAGGCAAAATGGGGTATTTTTGGGCTAAATCGATGTGCTATAGCCCACGGTTTAGGGGGTGGGCCTGGGGTTTGGACGTGCTATGGGCCTAAAATTGACTGGGGCATACCAAAGAGGTTATGGATTATTTTGGTTTGGTCCATTTAATTTATCGTGGCCATTTGGGTGAACAAAGTGGACGAAACCGCGCAAACAAGGCATTTTCAGGCTAAATCGGTGTGCTATAGCCCATGGTTTTGGGGGTGGTATATTATCCCAGTGTGGTTCATTTAATTTTTTGTGGCCATTTGAGTGGACAAATGAGCAAAATAGTATGAACGGGGTATTTTTGAGATAAATTGATTTTCTATAGCCTATGGTTTAGGGGATGAGGTCGGGGTCCGAGCGTGCTGTAAGCTAAAATTTGACTGGGGCATACCAGAAAGGTTGGGGATAGTCTCAGTGTGGTCCTTGTAATTTTTCATGGCCATTTGGGAGGACAAACGGGTGAAACAACACGAATGGGGCATGTTTGGGCCAAATTGGTGTGCTATAGCCCACGATTTTGGGGGTGCGCCTAGGGTCCGGGCGTACTGTCGGCTGAAAGTCGACTAGGGTGTGCCAGGGAGGTTGGGAATTATCCCAGCGGGTTTGTTTAATTTTTCGTGGCCATTTGGCGGACCAACGAGCGAAACAGCGTGAACGAGGCATTTTGGGGCGTAATCGGTCTGCTGTAGCCTACGGTTTTGTGGGTGAGTCCTGGGTCCAGGCGTTCTTTGGGCCAAAAATCAATCGGGGCATGCCAGGGAGGTTGGGGATCATCCCAGTATAGTCCTTTTAACTTTTCATCGCCATTCGGATTGACAAAGCTGGCGAAACGATGCACACGGGGAATTTTTAGTTCAAATCGGTGTGCTATAGCCTACAATTTTGGGGGTGGGCCCGGGGTTTGGTTATACAGTGGAACAAAAATCTGCTGAGGAATGCCAGGGCGGCTGGGGATCATTCCAGTGTAGTCCATTTAATTTTTCATTGCTATTTGGGTAGACAAACGGGCAAAACAGCGCAAAAGTGGCATTTTTGGGTCAATTTGGTGTGCTTTAGCCAACGGTTTTGGGGGTGGGCCCGGGGTCCGGGCATGCTGTGGGTCAAAAATCAACAGCAGTGTGCCATGGAGGTTGAGGATCATCCCATTGTGATCCGTTTAATTTTTTGTGGCTATTTCGGTGGACAAACAGGCAAAATGGTCCAAACCGGGCATTTTTAGGCCAAATTGATGTGCTATAGCTCAAGGTTTTGGGGGTGGGCCAGGGGTCCGGGAGTGTTGTGGGCCTAAAATCGATCGAGACATGCCAGGAAGGTTGGAGATCATTCCAGTTGGCCGTTTAATTTTTTGTGGCCATTTGGGTGAAAAAATGGGCGAAAAATAAAAAACCGGGAATTTTTGGGCTAAATTGATGTGCTACAGCCCACGGTTTTGGGTATGGGCCACGGGTCCGAGTGTGTTTTGAGCCAAAAATCAATCAGGGCATGCCAGGGAGGTTGGGGATCATCCCAGTGTCATTCGTTTAATTTTTTGAGGCTATTTGGCTGGACAAACGATCGAAACGGCACAAATAAGGCATTTTTGGGGAAAATTTGTGTGCTATAGACCATGATTTTGGGGGTGGGCCCATTTTCTGGGTGTGCTTTGGGCCAAAAATCGATCGGGGCATGCCAAAGAGGTTGGGATCGTCCCAATATTTGCCATTTAATTTTTCGTAGCTATTTAGCTGGGCAAACGGGCGAAAATGCGCAAACGAGGCATTTTTAGGGAAAATTGATATGCTATAACCCATGATTTTAGGGGTGGGCCCAGGGTTCGAGTGCGCTGTGGGTTTAAAATTCACCGGAGTGTGCCACGGATTTTAGGTATCATCCCTGGGTGGAAAAATGGGGAAATAGTGTGAACGAGGCATTTTAGCGCCAAATCGGTGTGCTATAGCCCACGAATTTAGGGGTGGTCCAGGGTTGAGGCGTGTTGTGGGCCAAAAATTGAATGGGGCTTGCCAGGGAGGTTGGGGATCATCCTGTTGAGGTTCTTTTATTTTTTCGTGACCATTTGGGTGGGAAAAATGGGCGAAATAGCGCGAACGGGGTGTTTTGGGGTCAAATCGGTGTGCTATAGCCCAAGGTTTTGGGGGTGGGCCCGGGGTTCGGGCGTGCTATGGATCAAAAATTTATCGAGATGTGTCAGGGAGGTGGACGATCATTCCAGTGTAGTCCGTTTAATTTTGATTATCTATTTGGGTGGACAAACAGGAAGAAGAGCACAAACGGGGCATTTTTGGGCCCAATCGGTGTGCTATAGATCATGCTTTTGGTTGTGGGCCAGGGGTTCGGGTGTGCTGTAGGCTGAAAACCGACCGAGGCATACCAGGGAGGTCGGCGATTTTCCTAATGTGATTTGTTTAAATTTTAGTGGCCATGTGGGTGGACAAACGGGAGAAACGACACGAACAGAGCATTTTTGTGTCAAATTGGTGTGCTATAGCCCATGGTTTCACGGGTGGACCCAGAATCCGGGTGTCCTGTGGGCTGAAAATTAACTGGGGCATGCTAGGGAGGTTGTGGATCATCTCAGTATGGTCCGTTTAATTTTTCGTGGCTATTTGGGTGGACAAACGGGCAAAACGGCAAGAACGAGGAATTTCTGGGCTAAATCAGTGTGCTATAGCCCACAATTTTAGGGGTAGGCCTGTGGTACGGGCGTGCTGTGGGATGAAAATTGACCGAGACCTGGCAGGGAGGTTGGGGATTGCCCTAGTTGTGTCCGTTTAATTTTTTATTGCTATTTGTGTGAATAAACGAACGAAACAGTGTGAATGAGGCATTTTTGAGCCAAATGATGGTGCTATAACCCACGGTTTTGGGGGTGGGCTTGGGATCCGGGCATGATGTGGGCCCAAAAATTAAAGGGGGCATGCCAGGGAGGATGAGGTTTAGCCCAGTATGGGCCGTTTAATTTTTTGTGGCCATTTGGGTGGACAAACTGGAAAAATAATCCGAACGAGGAATTTTCGGGCTAAATTGGGGTGCCACGGTTTAGGGGATAGCCTGGGGTCCGAGTGTCCTGTGGGCCAAAAATTGATCAGGGCGTGCCAGGGAGGTTGTATATTGTCCTAGTGTGGTCCATTTATTTTTTCGTGTCCATTTGGGTGAACAAACAGGCAAAACACTGCGAATGGGGCATTTTGGGGCCCAATCAGTTTTGAGTTTGGTCCCGAGGTACGGGCATCCTGTTGGTCAAAAAGTGAATGAGGCGTGCCATGGAGATTGGGGATCATCCAAACGTGGTCTATTTTATTTTTCGTAGCCATTTGGTGGACAAACTGGTGAAACGACGCGAACGTGGCATTTTGGTGCCAAATTGGTGTGCTATTGCCCATGGTTTCGTAAGAGGGCCCGGGGTCCGAGCGTGCTGTTGGCCAAAAATCGACCGGGGCTTGCCTAGGAGGTTGTGGATCATCTCAGTATGGTCCTTTAAACTTTTATGGCCATTTCGGAGAACTAATGGGCGAAGCAGCGCGAATGGGGCATTTTCGGGCCAAATTGTTATGCTATAGCCCACGGTTTTGGGGGTGGCCTGGGGTCCAGGTGTACTGTAGGCCAAAAGTTGATTGAGGCATGCTAGGGTGGTTAGGTATCATTCCAGTGTGGTCCGTTTAATTTTTCATAGCCATTTGAGTGCATAAACAGGCAAAATGGCGCAAACAGGACATTTTTGGGTAAAATTGGTGTGCTATAGCCCACGGTTTTGGGGGTAGGCCTATTGGGAAACGTCCTATTATGGTCCATCTAATATTTTGTGGCCATTTGGGTGGATAAACAATCAAAACAGCAAACGGGGCATTATCAAGATAAATTGATGTGCGATTGCCCATAGTTTTGGGGGTGGGCTCAGGGTTCGAGCGTGTTGTGGGATACAAATGGACCGGCATATGCCAGGGAGGTTGGGGATCATCCCAGTATGATCCATTTAATTTTTTGTGTCCATTTGGTTGGACAGACGGGAGAAACGGCTCGAACGAGGTATTTTTGGGCCAAAACAATGTGCTATAGCCCACGATTTTGAGGGTGGGCCCAGGGTTCGAGCATCATATGGACTAAAAATTGATCGGGAGATGCCAGGAAGGCTGGGGATCATCCCAGTATAGTCCTTTAAATTTTTAGTGGCCATTTGGGTGCACAAATGGGCGAAAGGGCGCAAACAGGGCATTTTCAGGCCAAATCAGTCTGCTATAGCCCAAGGTTTTGGGGGTGGGCCTGGGGTCCGGGGGTGCTGTAGACCAAAAATTGATCGGGGCGTGTCATGAAGGTTGGGGATCATCCTAGTATGGTCTGTTTAATATTTTGTGGCCATTTGGGTTGATGAACGAGTGAAACGGAGCGAACTGGGCATTTGAGGGCAGAATCAGTGTGATATAGCCCATGGTTTTGAGGGTGGGCCTAGGGTCCAAGCGCGATATGGGCCAAAAATCGAACAAAGAGTGCCAAGGAGATTGGGGCTCATCTCAGTGTGGTCTACTTAATATTTCATCGCCATTTGGGTGGACAAATTGGAGAAACGGTGCGAACGGGATTTTTTAAAGACAAATCGATGTGCTATAGCCCACGGTTTTAGGGATACGCTCGGGGTCCGGGCGTGCTATGGGCCAAAAATCGATCGGGGCATGCCAGAGATATTAGGGATCATTCCAGTAAGGTCCATTTAATTTTTCGTAGGCATTTGGGTGGACAAACGGGTGAAACGGAGTGAATGGGGCATTTTCGGGACAAATCGATGTGCTATAGCCCACGGTTTTGGGGGTGGCTCCAGGGTCCGGTTGTGTTATGTGTCTAAAATTAACCGAGGTTGGGGATTACCCCATTGTGGTTCATTTAATTATTCGTGGACATTTTGGTAGACAAATGGGTGGAACGGGTGGAACGGCTCGAACGGGGCATTTTCGAGCAAAAACGATATTCTACAGCCCCTGATTTTGGGGTGGGCCTGGGGTTCGGGTGTGCTATGGGTTAAAAATTGATCGAAATGTGCCAGAGAGGCTGGGTATCCTCCCTGAGTGGTCTGTTAAAGTTCTCATGGCCATTTGTGTAGACAAACGGGCGAAAGGGCATGAGCGGGGCATTTTTAGGCCAAATCGGTATGCTATAGCTCACAGTTTTGGGGATGGGCTCGGGGTATAGGCATGATATGGACCAAACATTGATCGTGGCATGCCAGGGAGTTTTGGAATCATCCTTGTGTGGTTCGTTTAATTTTTCTTGGCCATTTGGACTGACAAACGGTCAAAACGGCGTGAACAAGGCATTTTCGATCGGGGCCTAAATTGATCGGGGCATGACAGGTAGGTTGGGTCTCATTCCAGTGTGGTCTGTTTAATTTTTCTTAGCCATTTTGGTGGACAAACGGGCGAAACAGTGCGAATGTGGCATTTTTTGGCCAAATAGGTGTGCTATAGCCCATGATTTGAGGAGTGGGCCTGGGGTTCGGGTGTGTTATGGTCCAAAAATCCATCGGGGCATGCCAGGGATGTTGGGAATTGTCCCAGTGTGGTACATTTAATTTTTCGTGGCTATTTAGAGGACAAACGATCTAAACAGCACAAACGGGGTATTTTTGGGACAAATCTGTGCTATAGCCCATGGTTTTGGGTGTAGGCCTAGGGTCTAGGCGTGCTTTGGGCTGAAAATCGCCCGTGGATCATCGTAATGTGGTCCTTTAATTTTTTGTAGCCATTTGGGTGGATATCCGGGCAAAAATTCGCCAATGAGGTATTTTCAGGGAAAATTGATATGCTATAGCCTACGATTTTGGGGGTGGGCCTAGGGTTCGGGCGCGCTATACGTCAAAAATTTATCGAGGCATGCTAGGGATATTAGGGATCACCCCTATGTGGTCCGTTTAATTTTTCATGGCCATTTGGCTGGACAAATGGGGAAATAGTGTGAACAAGGCATTTTAGCATCAAATTGGTGTTCTATATCCCACTATTTCGGGGGTGGCCCAGGGTTCGGACGTGCTGTAGGACGAAAATCAAATGAGCCATTCCAGGGAGGTTAGGGATCATTCCACTAAGGTTCATTTAATTTTTCTTTGCCATTTGGGTGGACAAATGGGCGAAATGGCGCGAATTGGGCATTTTTGGGTCAAATCGGTGTGCTATAGCCCACGTATTTAGGGATAGGCCCAGGGTTCGGGTGTGGTGTGGGCCAAAAATTAATCAGGATGTGCCAGGGAGGTTGGGGATCATTCCAGTGTGGTCCGTTTAATTTTTCTTGTCCATTTAGATGGAAAAACAGACAGAAGAGCATAAATGGGGCATTTTTGCGCCTAATCGGTGTGCTATAGACTACGGTTTTAGGGGTAGGCCCAGGGTTCAGGCGTGTTAGGGGCTGAGAATCAAGTGGGGCGTACAGGCGAGGCCGAGAATTGTCCCAGTATATTCCGTTTAATTTTTCATGGCCATTTGGGTGGACAAACGGGAAGAATGGGGCATTTTCAGGATAAATCAGTGTGTTGTAGCCCACAGTTTCTGGGGTAGACCAGGATTCTGGGCGTGTTATGGGACATAAATTGACCGGTACGTGCCAGGGAGGTTGGCGATTGCCCTAGTTGTATCCATTTAATTTTTTGTGGCTATTTGGGTGAACAAACGGGTGAAATAGTGCGAACAGGGCATTTTCGTGCCAAATGGGTGTGCTATAACCCACGATTTTAGGGGTGGGCCTAGGATTCGGGCATGCTGTGGGCTGAAAATCGATCGAGGATGCCAGGGAGGTTGGGGATCATCTCAGTATAGTCCGTTTAATTTTTCATGGCCATTTTGGTAGACTAACGGGAAAAATGGTGCGAACGAAGAATTTACGAGCCATGTTGGTGTGCTATAGCCCAAGGTCTAGGGGGTGGCCTGGGGTCCGGATGTTTTGTGGGCCAAAAATTGATCGGGGCATGCCAGGGAGGTTGGGTATTGGCCCAGTGTGGTCTGTTTATTTTTTCGTGGCCATTTGGGTGAGTAAACAGGCAAAACAATGCGAACGGGGCATTTTCGGGTCAAATCGGTGTGCTTTAGCCCACAGTTTTGGGAGTGGGACCGGAGTCCTGGAGTATTGTGGGCCAAAAGTCATCCAGGGCATGCCAGGTAGGTTAGGGATCATCCCAGTGTGGTCTGTTTAATTTTTCGTGGCCATTTGGTTGGACAAACGGACGAAACGGCACAAACGAAGCGTTCCACGGAGGTTGATGATCATCCCAGTTTTGTCTAGGGGGTTGAGGATCATCCCGGTGTAGTCTTTTTAAATTTAAATTTTTAGTGTTTATTTGGGTGGAAAAATGGGTAAAATGGTGTGAATAGGGAATTTTCAGGCCAAATCGGTGTGCTATAGCCCATGGTTTAAGGGGTGAGCCCGGGGTTTGGGCATGCTGTGGGCTGAAAATTAATCGAGGCATGCCAGGAAGATTGAGGATCATCCCAGTGTAGTTCGTTTAATTTTTTGTGGCCATATGGATGGAAAAATAGGCAACGCGAATGGGGCATTCTCGGGCCAAATCAGTGTGCTATAGCCCACGATTTCGGGGTGGCCGAGGTCCGGGCATGCGATAGGCTGAAAATTGACCGGGGCATGCCAGAGAGGTTGGAGATCGTTCCAGTGTGGTCCGATTATTTTTTCGTGGCCATTTGGGTGGACAAGCAGGCCAAATTAGTGTGCTATAGCCCATGGTTTTTGGGGTAGGATCAAATCGGTGTGCTATAGCCCACGGTTTTTGGGGTAGGATCGAGGTCCGAGCGTTCTGTGGTATGTTTAAATTTTTGAGGCCATTTGGATAGACAAATGGGCAAAATAGTACGAACGGGGCATTTTCGGGCCAAATCAGTGTGTTATAACCCACGGTTTTGGGGGTAGGCTCGGCGTCTGGGCGTGCTGTTTGCTAAAAATCTACCAAGTATGCCAGGGAGGTTGAGTATCATCCCAGTGTTGTCCGTTTAATTTTTCGTGGCCATTTGTCTAGACAAACAGGCGAATCGGCACGAACGAGGTATTTTTTTGCCAAATCGATGTGCGATAGCCCACGATTTCAGGGGTGTGCCCGGGGTTCGGGCGTGTTGTGGGCCAAAAATTGATTGGGGCATGCCAAGGAGGTTGGGGATCATCCTAGTATGGTCCGTTTAATTTTTTGTTGCTATTTGGGTAGATAAATCGGGCGAAACAATGCAAACGGGGTATTTTTGGGCTAAATTAGTATGCTATAGATCACATTTTTGGGGATGGGCTCGGGTTTCGAGCGTTCTGTGGGACGAAAATCGACCGGGGAATGCCAGGGAGGTTGGGGATTATCCCAGTGTGGCTTGTTTAATTTTTGGTCACTATTTGGGTGGACAAACGGACAAAACGGCATAAACGGGGTATTTTCGGGCCAAATCGATGTGCTATAGCCCACGATTGTGGGGGAGGGCTGGGGGTGCAGGCGTTCTATGGACCAAAAATCGGCCAAAGCTTGCCAAGGAGGTTGGGAATCCTCCCAATGTGGTTTGTGTAATTTTTTGTGGCTATTTAGGTGGACAAATGGGTGAAACGGTTTTAACGGGGTATTTTAGGGCCAAGTCGAGGTGCTGTAGCCCAAGGTTTCGACGGTGGACCTGGGGTCCAGGCTTGCTGTAGGAAAAAAATCAATCGGGGCTTGCCAAGTAGGTTAAGTATCATCCCAGTGTGGTCTGTTTAATTTTTCATGGCCATTTGGGTGAACAAACAGGCAAAACGGTGTGAATAGGGCATTATCGGGTCAAATTGGTTTGCTACAGCCTCTGGTTTTGGGGGTAGGCCCGGGGTCCGATGTGCAGTGGGACAAAAATTGACCTGGGCAAGCCAGAGAGATTGGGGATAGTCCCAGTGTGGTTCGTTTAATTTTTTGAGGCCATTTGGGTGGAAAACAGGCAAAATGGTGCAAACGGGGCATTTTTGGGGTGAAATTTGTGTGCTATAGCCCTTTGTTTTGCGGGTGGGCTCAGGGTACAGGCCTACTATGGGTCAATTATCGATCGGGGCATGCCAGGGAGATTAGGGATCATCCCATTGTGGTCCATTTAATTTTTTGTGGCTATTTTGGTGGACAAACAGGCGCAATGGTGCACACGAGAAATTTTTGAGCTAAATCAGTGTACTATGCGGTTTTGGAGTTGACCGAGGGTACGAGAATGATGTGGGTCAAAAATTAATTGGGGCATTCCAAGGAGGTTGGAGATCCTCCCAGTTTGGTTTGTTTAATTTTTTGTGGCTATTTGAATGGTCAAACGGGTGAAAAGACACGAACGGGGCATTTTTAGGTCAAATCGGTGTGCTATAGCCCACGGATTTAGGGGTGGGCCCGGGGTTCGGTCATGGTGTGGTCTTAAAATCAACCAAGGTGCACCAGCTAGGTTGAGGATCTTCCCAGTATGGTTCGTTTAATTTTTAATGGCCATTTGGGTGGATAAACAGGCAAAACAATGCGAACAGGGAATTTTCAAGCTAAATTGATGTGCTATAGCCCACAATTTTAGGGGTGGGCCCAGAGTAAGGGCGTGTTGTGGGTTGAGAATTGACCGAGGCATGCCAAAGGTGTTAAGGATTATCCTATTGTAGTCTGTTTAATTTTTTGTGTCCATTTTGGTAGACAAACGGGCAGAACGAC
>CM061557.1:15292662-15531749 GCA_030864225.1 Capsicum baccatum var. pendulum | reverse complement strand
TGAAACGGTGCGAACGGGGCATTTAAGGGCCATATCGATGTGCTATAGCCCATGGTTTAGGGGGTGAGCCTATCGTACGGGCGTTCTGTGGGAAAAAAATCAACCGAGGTATGACAAGTTTATTGGGGATCATCCCAGTGTAGTTTTTTTAATTTTTTGTGGTTATTTTGGGCTAAATCGGTGTGCTATAGCCCACGGTTTCGGGGGTGGGACGGAGTTTCGAGTGTACTATGGATAGAAAATTGACTGGGGCATGGCAAGGAGGTTGGGGATCATCCATGTGTAGTCTATTTAATTTTTGGTGGCTATTTGGGTGGAAAAAAGGGCAAAAAGGCACGAATGGGGTGTTTTTGGGCCAAATCCGTGTGCTATAGCCCATGGTTTTGAGGGTGGGCAAGAGGTCCTGGCGTGCAGTGGGCCGATAATCTAACGAGGCATGCCATGAAGGTTGGGGATCATTTCAGTGTGGTCCATTTAATTCTTTATAGCCATTTGGGTGGACAAATGGGAGAAGTGATGCAAATGGGGCATTTTCTAGAAAAATTGGTGTGCTATATCCCATGGTTTTTGGGGAAAGCCCGGGGTCCGAGCGTACTATGGGTTAAAAACTGACCAAGGCATGCCAGGGAGATTGGGTATCATCCCAGTATGGTTCGTTTATTTTTTTGTGGCCATTTGGGTGGACATACAGGCAAAACAACACGAACAGGGCATTTTTGGGCAAAATTGGTGTTCTATATCCCATCGTTTTGGGGGTAGACATGGGTCCGGGCGTGCTGTGGGAAAAAAATTGATTGGGGCATGCCAAGGAAGTTATAGATCGTCCCAGTGTGGCCCATTTAATTTTTTGTGGCTATTTGGGTGGACAAACGGGTGAAACGGCACGAACGGGAGATTTTAGGGACAAATCGATATGCTATAGCCCACGGTTTTGGGGGTCGGCCCGGGGTTCAGGCGTGTTGTTGGTTAAAAATCAACCGAGCCATGCCAGAGAGGTTAGGGATCGTTCCAGTGTGGTCCGTTTAATTTTTTATGGCCATTTCTGTGGACAAACATGCAAATCAGCGTAAACGGGGCATTTTGGGGCCAAATTGATGTGCTGTAGCCCATGGTTTAGGGGGTGATCCCATTGTACGGGCATGCTGTGGACCAAAAATCAACTGAGGTATGTCAGGTAGGTTAGGGATCATCCCAGTATAGTTCATTTAATTTTTTGTTGCTATTTTAGGCTAAATCGGAGTGCTATAAACCACGGTTTTGGGGGTGGGACAGGGTTTCGAGTGTATTGTGCATAGAAAATGGGCTGGGGTGTGCCAAGGAGGTTGGGGATCATCCTAGTGTAGTCTGTTTAATTTTTTGGGGCTATTTTGTAGGACAAAGGGGAGAAAAGGTACGAACGGGATATTTTCTGGCCAAATCGGTGTGCTCTAGCCCACGATTTTGGGGGTGGGCCCGGGGTACAGGCGTGCTGTGGGACAAAAATCAATCGGGGATTTCTAGGGAGGTTGGGGATCATCCCAGTATGGCTTGTTTAATTTTCTATCTCCATTTTGGTGAAACGACGGGTGAAATGGCGTGAACGGGTATTTTTGGGCTAAATCTGTGTGCTATTGCCCATTGTTTCGGGGAGGGGCAAGGGGTCCTGGCGTGCAGTGGGCCGATAATGGAATAGGGCATGCCATGGAGGTTGGGGATCATTTCAGTATGGTCCATTTAATTCTTCCTGGCCATTTGGGTGGACAAACGGGGGAAATAATGCGAATAGGGCATTTTCTAGAAAAATTGGTGTGCTATATCCCACGGTTTTTAGGGCGGCACGGGGTCTGAGGGCACTGTGGGTTAAAAATCAACCATGGCATGCCAGGGAGATTGGGAATCATCCCAGTGTGTTCCGTTTGTTTTTTCGTGGCCATTTGGGTGGACAAAGAGGTGAAACGGCATGAACGGGGCATTTTTGGGCTAAATCGGTGTTCTATATCCCACGATTTTGGGGGTGGCCAGGGGTCCGGGCGTGTTGTGGGACAAAAATTGATTGGGGCATTCCAAGGAGGTAAGGGATCATCCCAGAGTGGTCCATTAAATTTTTCTTGGCTATTTGGGCGGATAAACCGGTGAAATAGGACGAACGGGGCATTTTTGGGACAATCAGTATGCTATAGCCCACGGTTTTGGGGGTAGGCTCGGGGTTCGGGCGTGTTGTGGGCCAAAAATCGATAGGGCCATGGAAGGGAGGTTGGGGATTGTTCCAGTGTGGTCCGTTTAATTTTTTATGGCCATTTGGGTGGACAAACATGCAAAACGGCGCAAACGGGGAATTTTCAGGCCAAATCAATGTGCTATAGCCCTCGATTTTGGGGGTAAGCCCAGGGTCCGAGCATGCTGTGGGCCAAAAATTGACAAGGGAGTGCCAGGGAAGTTGGGGATTATCCCAATATGGTCTATTTAATTTTTTGTGGCCATTTGGGAGGATAAACGGGCAGAACGGCTCGAAAGGGGCATTTTTGGGCCAAATCATTGTGCTATATCCCACGATTTTAGGGGTGAGCTCGGGGTTTGGGTGTGTTGTCGGCCGAAAACTGACCGAAATGTGCTAGAGAGGGTGGGATCGTCTTAGTGTGGTCCATGAAATTTTTAATGCCATTTAGGTGCACATACAAGCAAATCACCGCGAACGGGGCATTTTCATGTGAAATCGATGTGCTATATCCTACGAATTCAAGGGTGGGCACAGGGTTCAGACATGTTGTTGGTCAAAAATTTATCGTAGTATGCCATGGAGGTTGCGGATCATCCCAATATGGTCTGTTTAATTTTTTGTGGCCATTTGGCAGACAAACGGGTGAAATAGCACAAACGGGACATTTTTGGGGCCAAATTGGTGTGTATAGCCCACGGTTTTGAGGGTAGACCCAGGGTCCAGGCGTTCAGTGGGTGAAAAATTAATTGGAGCATACCACGGGGGTTAGGGATTGTCCCAGTGTGGTTCATTTAACTTTTTATGGCTATTTGGGTGGACAAGCGGGAGAAATAATGCATACGGGGTTTTTGGACCAAATCGGTTTGCTATGGCCCACGATTTTGGGGATGGGCCTGGTGTCCGGGTGTGTTGTGGGACAAAAATCAATTAGGGCATGGAAGGGAAGTTGTAGATCATCCCAGTGTGGCCATTGAATTTTTTATGGCCATTTGGGTGGACAAACATGCAAAACGGCGCAAACGGGGCATTTTCAGGCCAAATCAAAGTGCTATAGCCCTCGATTTAGGGGGTAAGCCTAGGATCCGAGCATGCTGTGGGCCAAAAATTGACAAGGGAGTGCCAGGGAAGTTGGGGATTATCCCAATATGGTCCATTTAATTTTTTGTGGCCATTTGGGAGGATAAACGGGCAGAACGGCTCGAACGGGGCATTTTTGGGCCAAATCATTGTGCTATATCCCACGATTTTAGGGGTGAGCTCGGGGTTTGGGTGTGTTGTTGGCCGAAAATTGACCGAAATGTTCTAGAGAGGGTGGGATCGTCTTAGTGTGGTCCGTGAAATTTTTAATGCCATTTAGGTGCACAGACAAGCAAATCACCGCGAACGGGGCATTTTCATGTGAAATCAATGTGCTATATCCTACGAATTCAAGGGTGGGCACTGGGTTCAGACATGTTGTTGGTCAAAAATTGTTCGTAGTATGCCAGGGAGGTTGCGGATCATCCCAATATGGTCCGTTTAATTTTTTGTGGCCATTTGGCAGACAAACGGGTGAAATAGCACAAACGGGACATTTTGGGGCCAAATTGGTGTGTATAGCCCACGGTTTTGAGGGTAGACCCGGGGTTTAGGCGTTCAGTGGGTGAAAAATTGATTGGGGCATTCCAGGGGTGTTAGGGATCATCCCAGTGTGGTTCATTTAACTTTTTATGGCTATTTGGGTGGACAAGCGGGGAGAAACAATGCATACGGGGTTTTTGGACCAAATTGGTTTGCTATGGCCCACGATTTTGGGGATGGGCCTGGTTTCCGGGTGTGTTGTGGGCCAAAAATCAATCAGCGCATGGCAGGGAAGTTGGAGATCATCCCAGTGTGGCCCATTTAATTTTTTGTGGCTATTTGGGTGGACAAACGGGTTAAACAACGGGAATGGGGTATTTTTGATCTAAATCTATGTACTATAGCACATAGTTTCTGGGTTTGGCTCGGGGTCCAGGCGTTCTATGGGTCAAAAATCAATCAGGGTATGCCAGGTAGGTTGGGGAACATCCTAGTGTGGTTCGTTTAAGTTTTCGTGGCCATTTGGGTACACAAATGGGCAAAAAGGAGCGAACGGGGCATTTTTGGATCAAATCGGTGTGCTATAGCTGACGATTTTGGGGGTGGGATCGGATTTCAAGCGTGTTGTGGGATAGAAATACACCGGGACTTGCCAGGGAAGCTGGGAGTCATCCCAGTATGGTCTGTTTAATTTTTTGTAGCCTTATGTATGGACAAACGGGCAAAATGACCCGAATAGGGTATTTTCGGGCCAAATTGGTGTGCTATAGCCCCCAATTTTAGGGGTGGGCCCAGTGTCCTGGCATGTTATGCATCGAAAATTGATCGGGGCATTCCACGGCGATTGGGGATCATCCCAGTGTGGTTCGTTTAATTTTTCGTAGCCATATGTGTAGACAAACGGGTAAAATAGCCCGAATAGGATATTTTTGGGCCAAATCGGTGTGCTATAGCCCTCAATTTTTGGGGTGGGCCCAAGGTATGGGCATGTTATGCATCAAAAATTAACTGGGGTATGCCAGGGTGATTGGGGATCATCCCAGTGTGGTCCGTTTAATTTTTCGTGGCCATTTGGGTGAAAAAATGGGAGAAACGGTGCAAATGGGACATTTTCGGGCGAAATCGATGTGCTATAGCCCACGATTTCAAGGATGGTCCAGGGGTTTGGGCGTACTGTGGACCAAGAATTGACCGAGGCATGCCAGGGAGGTTGGGGATCATCCCCCTATGGTTCGTCTAATTTTTCGTGGCCAGTCGGGTAGACAAACGAGCGTAACAGCATGAACGAGGCCTTTTCGAGCAAAATCTGTGTGCTTTAGCCAACATTTTTTAGGTTGGGCCCGGGCTCAGGATGTGCTGTGGGCCAAAAATTGATTGGGGCTTCCCAGGAAGGTTGGGGATCATCCTAGTGTAGTTACTTTAATTTTACGTGGCCATTTGGGTGGACAAACGGGTGAAACAGCATGATCGGGTCATTTTTAGGCCAAATTAGTGTTCTATAGCCCACAGTTTTAGGGGGGGCGGGGTCCGACTTGCTGTCGGCCAAAAATTGATTGGGGCATGCCTAGGAGGTTAGGGATCATCCCAGTATGGTCTGTTTTATTTTTGTAGCCATTTGGGTGGACAGACGAGCGAAACAGCGGGAGGTTTTGGGGGTGGGCCTAGGGTCCACGCGTGCTGTGGTCTAAAAATTTACTAGCGCATGCCAGGGAGTTTGGCGATCATCCCAATGTGGTTCATTTAATTTTTTTGGCAATTGGGTGGACAAACGGGCAAAACAATGCGAACAGGGCATTTCAGGAATAAATCGATGTGCTATAGCCTATGATTTTGGGGTGGGCCCGGGGTCCGGGGTCCGGGGTCCAGGGGTGCTTTTGGCTGAAAATCAAACAGGGTGTGCCAGGGAGGTGGGGATCATCCCATTGTGGTCCATTTAATGTTTCGTGGCCATTTGGGTGGTCAAACAGGCGAAACGCCATGAACGGTGTATTTTTGGACCAAATCAGTGTGCTATAGCCCACAGTTTTGGTGGTGGGCCCAGGGTTTGGGCATGCTGTGGGCCAAAAATCGATCGAGGTATGCCAGGGAGGTTAGGTATCATCTCATTATGGTTCATTTTATTTATCGTGGCCATTTCGATGGTCAAGTGGGAGAAACGACGTGAACGGGGCATTTTAGGGCCAAATCAGTGTGCAATTGCCCACAATTTAGGGGAAGGGGTGTGTTGTGGGCTAAAAATCGATCGAGGCATTCCAGGGAGGTTGGGATTGTCCCCGTTTAGTCCATTTAATTTTTTGTTGCCATTTGGGTGGACAAACAGGAAAAACATAGCGAACGAGGCATTTTCGGAGCAAATCGATGTGTTATAGCCCATGGTTTTGGGGGTGGGTCCGGGTTCAAGGTGTGTTGTGGGTGTAAAATCGATCAGGGCATGCCAGGAAGGTTGCGATATTTCCAATATTATCCGTTTAATTTTTTATGGCCATTTGGGTGGATAAATTGGCGAAACGACGTGAACGGGGCATTTTTGGGCTAAATCAGTGTGCTATAGCCCATGATTTTGGGGTTTGGCTCGGGGTATGGGCGTGCTACTTACCAAAAATCAACTTGGGTATACCAAGGGGGTTAAGGATCATCCCAGTGTGGTCCATTAAATTTTTTGTGGCCATTTGGGTGCACAAACGGGTGAAAGGGTACAAACGGGGCATTTTTAGGCCAAAATGGTGTGTTATAACCCACGGTTTTGGGGGTGGGCCAAGTTCCGGGCGTGCTATTGACCAAAAATCAACTTAGGCATGCTAGAGAGGTTGGGGATCATCCCAATACAGTCCATTTAATTTTTTGTGGCTATTTGGGATGATAAACGGGCAAAATGAAAGGAACGGGGCATTTTTTAGTCAAATCGGAGTGCTACAACCTATGGTTTTGTGGGTGGGCCTGAGGATCGGGCGTTCTGTGGGCCAAAATTTGATTGGGGTATGCCAGGAAGGTTGGATATCATCCCAGTATGGTTTGTTTAATTTTTTGTGGCAATTTGGGTGGACAAATAGGCGAAACGGCATGAACAGGGAATTTTTAAGCCAAATAGATGTGCTATAGCCCACGGTTTTGGGGTGGGCTCGGTGTTTGAGCATGCCAAAAATTAACTGTAGCATACCAGGGAGGTTGGGAATCATGCAAGTGTGGTTCATTTAATTTTTTATGGCCATTTTGGAGGACAAACAGGCAGAATAGCTCGAATGGGGCATTTTCGAGCAAAAATGGTGCGCTATAGCCCACGGTTTTGGGTGTGGGCCTGGGTTTAGGATGGTTTGGGGTCAAAAATTGACTGGGACATGCCAGGGAGGCTGGATATCATCTCAGTATGGTCCGTTAAATTTTTCATGGCCATTTGAGTGTACAAATGGGCGATGGGGCACGAACAGGGTATTTTCAGGCCAAATCGATATGCTATAGCCCACAATTTTGAATGTAGGCCTGGGTTCGGGTGTTATATGGACCAAAAATTGACTGGGGCATGACAGGGAGGTTGGGGATCATCCCAGTGTGTTTCGTTTAACTTTTTCTGGCCATTTGGGCAGACAAACGGGTGACACGGTGCGAACCGGGCATTTTGGAGCCAAATCGATGTCCTATAGCCCATGGTTTAGGGGGTGAACCCATCGTACGGGCGTGCTGTGGGATAAAAATTGACCGAGGTATGCCAGGTAGGTTGGGGATCATCCCAGTGTAGTTTTTTAAATTTTTTGTGGTTATTTTGGGCTAAATCGGTGTGCTATAGCCCACAGTTTTGGGGGTGGAACAGGGTTTCGAGTGTACTATGGACAAAAAATTGATTGGGGTATGTCAAGGAGGTTGTGGATCATCCCAATGTAGTCTATTTAATTTTTGGGGGATATCTGGGTGGAAAAGGGGGCCAAAAGGCGCGAACGGGGTGTTTCCGGGCCAAATCTGTGTGCTATAGCCCACGGATTTAGGGGTAGGCCCAGGGTACGGGTGTGCTGTGGGACAAAAATCGACCGGGGCATTCTAAGAAGGTTGGGGATCATCCCAGTGTGGTTCGTTTAATTTTTTCTGGCCATTTTGGTTGCAAAACGGGTGAAATGGCGTGAACGGGTATTTTTGGGCTAAATCTGTACGCTATTGCCCACTGTTTTAAGGGAGGGCAAGGGGTCATGGCATGCAGTGGGCCGATAATCGAATGGTGCGTGCCATGGAGGTTGGGGATCATTTCAGTATGGTCCATTTAATTCTCCGTGGCCATTTGGGTGGACAAACGGGAGAAGTGACGCGAATGGGGAATTTTCTAGAAAATCGGTGTGCTATATCCCATGATTTTTGGGGCGGGTCCGGGGTTCGAGCGCAGTGTGTGTTAAAAATCAACTAAGGCATGACAGGGAGATTGGGTATCATCCTAGTGTAGTCTTTTTAATTTTTCGTGGCCATTTGGGTGGATAAACAAGTGAAACGGCGCGAACAGGGCATTTTCATGTGAAATCGATGTGCTATATCCTACGAATTTAAGGGTGGGCCCTGGTTTTAGGCATGTTGTGGGTCAAACATTTACCGGAGTGTGCCAGGAAGGTTGGGGATCATCCCAGCGTGGTCCTTTTAAAGTTTTGTGGCCATTTGGGAGACAAACGGGTAAAATAGCGCGAATGGGACATTTTGGGGCCAAATTGGTGAGTTATATCCCACGGTTTCGAGGGTAGACCCGGGGTCCAGGAATGCTATGGGCAAAAAATTGACTGGGGCATGCCAGGGGGGTTAGGGATTTTCCCTGTGTGGTTCATTTAATTTTTTATGGGTATTTGGGTGGACAAATGGGAGAAACGACGTGTACGGGGTTTTTGGACCAAATCGATGTACTATGGCCCACGATTTTGGGATGGGCCTGGTGTCCGGGTGTTTTGTGGGTCAAAAAGTCGATTAGGGCATGGAAAGGAAGTTGGGGATCATCCCAGTGTGGTCTATTTAATTTTTTGTGGCTCTTTGGGTGCACAAACGGGCGAAAGGGAGCGAACGGGGCATTTTCAGGCCAAAATGGTGTGCTATAGCCCACGGTTTTGGGGGTGGGCCGAGGTTCGGGCGTGCGATTGACCAAAAATCAATTGAGGCATGCCAGGGAGGTTGGATATCATCCCATTATGGTCCATTTAATTTTCTGTGGTTATTTGGGATGATAAACGGGCAAAATGAAAGGAACGGGGCATTTTTGGGTCAAATCAGAGTGCTATAGCCTATGGTTTTGGGGGTGGGCCCGAGGATCTGGCATGTTGTGGGCCAAAAATCTATTAGGACATGTCAGGGAGGTTGGAGATCATCCCAGTATGGTCCGTTTAATTTTTTGTGGCAATTTGGGTGGACGAATAGGAGAAATGGCACGAACAGGGCATTTTTGAACCAAATAGATGTGCTATAGCCCATGGTTTTGGGGGTGGGCCCAGTGTTTGAGCATGTGAAAAATCAACCATGCCATGCCAGGGAGGTTGGGGATCATGCAAGTGTGGTTCGTTTAATTTTTCATGGCCATTTGGGTGGACAAATAGGCATAACGACTCGAATGGGGCATTTTCGAGCAAAAATGGTGTGCTATAGCCCACGGTTTTGGGGATGGGCCTGGGGTTAGGGTGTTCTGTGGGCCAAAAATTGACCGAGACGTGCCAGGAAGGATAGGGATCATCTCAGTATAGTCCGTTAAATTTGATGTGGCCATTTGGGTGTACAAATGGGTGAAAGGGCACGAACAGGGTGTTTTCATGCCAAATCGGTGTGCTACAGCCCACAATTTCGAGGGTGGGCCTGGGTTCGGGCATGATGTGAACCAAAAATTGACTGGGGCATGCCACGGAGGTTGGGGATCATCCCAGTGTGTTTTTTTTAATTTTGTCTGGCCATTTGGGTGGACAAAAGAGTGAAACAATGCAAACGGGGCATTTTGGGGCCAAATCGATGTGCTATAGCCTATGGTTTGGGGGTGAGCCCATCGTATAGGCGTTATGTGGAACAAAAATCGACCGAGGTATGCCAGGTAGGTTGGGGATCATCCCAGTGTAGTTTGTTTAATTTTTTGTGGTTATTTTTGGCTAAATCGGTGTGCTATAGCCCACGGTATTGGGGGTGGAACAGGGTTTCAAGTGTACTGTGGACAGAAAATTGACTGAGGTATGACAAGGAGGTTGGGGATCGCCTCAATATAGTCTATTTAATTTTTGGGGGCTATTTGGGTGGAAATGGGGGCAAAAAGGCGCGAACGGGGTGGTTCCGAGTCAAATCCGTGTGCTATAGCCCACGGTTTTGGGGGTAGGACCAGGGTAGGACATGCTGTGCGACAAAAATCGACCGTGGCATTCTAGGGAGGTTGGGTATCATCCCAGTGTCATCAATTTAATTTCTTGTGGCCATTTTGGTTGAAAAACGGGTGAAATGGCACGAACGGGTATTTTTGGTCTAAATCTGTGTGGTATTACCCATTGTTTCGAGGGTGGGCAAGGGGTCCAGGCATGCAGCGGGCCGATAATCGAACAGGGTGTGCCATGGAGGTTGGGGATCATTTCAATGTGATCCATTTAATTCTTCGTAGCGAACGGGGCATTTTCTAGAAAAATCGGTGTGCTATATCCTATGGTTTTTGGGGCGGGCTCGGGTCCAAGCGCACTGTGGGTTAAAAATTGACCAAGGCATACCAGGGAGATTGGGTGTCGTCCCACTGTGGACCTTTTCATTTTTTATGGCCATTTGGGTGGAGAAATAGGCAAAACGGTGCGAACAGAGCATTTTCGGGCTAAATCGGTGTTCTATATCCCATCGTTTTGGGGGTGGACAGGGTTCCGGGCATGCTGTGTGACAAAAACTGATTGGGGCATGCCAAGGAAGTTAGGATCGTCCCAGTGTGGTCCATTTTATTTTTCGTGGCTATTTGGGTAGACAAATGGGTGAAACAGTACGAATGGAGCATTTTTGGGACAAATCGGTATGCTATAGCCCACGGTTTTGGGGGTAGGCCCGGGGTTCGGGTATGATATTTTCAAAAAAATTGACCGGGCCATGCCAGGGCGGTTGGGATCATTCCAGTGTGGTCCGTTTAATTTTTTATGGCCATTTGGGTGGACAAACATGCAAAACAGCGCGAACAGGGCATTTTGGGGCCAAATCGATGTGCTATAGCCCATGGTTTAGGGGGTGAGCCCACCGTACGGTCGTGCTGTGGGCGCAAAATCAACCGAGGAATGCCGGTAGGTTAGGGATCATCCCAGTGTAGTTTATTTAATTTTTTGTTGCTATTTTGGGTTAAATCGGTGTGCTATAGACCACGGTTTCGAGGGTGGGACAGGGTTTCGAGTGTAATATGGATAAAAAATTGATTGGGGCATGGCAAGAAGGTTGTGGATCGTCCCAGTGTAGTTTGTCTAATTTTTTGGGGCTATTTGGTAGGACAAAGGGGTGAAATGGTGAAATTGGGGTATTTTTGGGCCAAATCGATGTGCTATAGTCCACGGTTTTGAGGGTGGGCCCGAGATACGGGCGTGCTGTGGGACAAAAATCGACCGAGTTATGCCAGGTAGGTTGGGGATCATCCCAGTGTAGTTTGTTTAATGTTTTGTGGTTATTTTTGACTAAATCGGTGTGCTATAGCCCACGGTTTTGGGGGTGGGATAGGGTTTCGAGTGTACTGTGGACAGAAAATTGACTAAGGCATGCTAAGGAGGTTGGGGATCGCCCCAATGTAGTCTGTTTAATTTTTTAGGGCTATTTGGATGGATAAGGGGGCAAAAAAGTGCGAACGGGGTGTTTCCGAGTCAAATCCGCATGCTATAACCCACAATTTTGGGGGTAGGCCCAGGGTACGGACATTCTGTAGGACAACAATCGACTAGGGCATTCTAGGGAGGTTGGGGATCATCCCAGTATGGTCTGTTTAATTTTTTGTGGCCATTTTGGTTGAAAAATGGGTGAAATGGCGTGAACGGGTATTTTTGGGCTAAATCTATGTGCTAATACCCATTGTTTCGAGGGTGGGCAAGGGGTCCTGGCGTGCAGTGGGCCGATAATTGAACCATGGAGGTTGGGGATCATTTCAGTGTGGTCCATTTAATTCTTCATGGCCATTTGGGTGGACTAACGGGAGGTGACGCGAACGGGGCATTTTTTAGAAAAACCGGTGTGCTACATCCCATGGTTTTTGGGGCGGGCTTGGGTCCAAGTGTACTATGGGTTAAAAATTTACCAAGGCACACCAGGGAGATTGGGTATCGTCCTAGTGTGGTCCTTTTAATTTTTTGTGCCCATATGGGTGGACAAACAGGCGAAACGGTGCGAACAGGGCATTTTCAATCTAAATCGGTGTTCTATATCCCATGGTTTTGAGGGTGGATAGGGGTCCGGGCGTGCTGCGGGACAAAAACTGATTGTGGCATGCCAAGAAAGTTAGGGATCATCCCAGTGTGGTCCATTTTATTTTTCGTGGCTATTTGGGGTGACAAATGGGTGAAACGGTACGAATGGGTCATTTTTAGGACAAATCGATATGCTATAGCCCACGGTTTTGGGGGAAGGCCCAGGGTTCGGGCGTGCTGTTTTCCAAAAATTGATCGGGCCATGCCAGGGAGGTTGGGGATCATTCCAGTGTGGTCCGTTTAATATTTTGTGGCTATTTGGGTGGACAAACATGCAAAACAGCGGGAACAGGGCATTTTGGGGCCAAATCGATGTGCTATAGCCCATGATTTAGGGGGTGAGCCCATCGTACGGGCGTTTTGTGGGACAAAAATCAACCGAGGTATCCCATGTAGGTTAGGGATCATCCCAGTGTAGTTCATTTAATTTTTTGTTGCTATTACGGGCTAAATCGGTGTGCAATAGACCACGGTTTCGGGGGTGGGACAGGGTTTCGAGTGTACTGTGGATAAAAAATTGACTGGGGAATGCCAAGGAGGTTGGGGATCATCCCAGTGTAGTCTGTTTAATGTTTTGGGGCTAGTTGGTAGGACAAAGGGGCAAAAAAGTAAAATAAGGGTATTTTCGGGCCAAATCGGTGTGCTATAGCCCACAGTTTTGGGGGTGGGCCCGGGGTACGGGCGTGTTGTGGGATAAAAATCGTCTGGGGAGTTCTATGGAGGTTGGGAATCTCCCAGTGTGGTTTGTTTAATTTTCTGTGGCCATTTTGGTGGGAAAATGGGTGAAATGGCGTGAACTGGTATTTTTGGGTCAAATCTGTGTGCTATTGCCAATTGTTTCGAGGGTGGGGAAGGGGTCCTAGCGTGCAGTGGGCCGATAATCGAACGGGGCGTGCCATGGAGGCTGGGGATCTTTTCAGTATGGTCCATTTAATTCTTCGTGGACATTCTAGAAAAATTTGTGTGCTATATCCCACGGTTTTTAGGGCAGGCCAGGGGTCCGAGCGGACTGTGGGTTAAAAATTGACCAAGGCATGCCAGGGAGATTGGGGATCGTCCCGGTGTGGTCCATTTATTTTTTTGTGGCCATTCGGGTGGACAAACAGGTGAAACGGTGCGAACGGGGCATTTTTGGGCTAAATCGATGTTCTATGTCCCATGGTTTTGGGGGTGGCCAGGGGTCTGGGCGTGTTGTGGGACAAAAATTGATTAGGGCGTGCCAAGGAGGTTAGGGTTTGACCTAGTATGGTCCATTTAATTTTTTTGTGGCCATTTGGATGGACAAACGAGTGAAATGGCACGAACGGGGCATTTTTGGGACAAGTCGATATGCTATAGCCGACGGTTTTAGGGGTAGGCTCTGGGTTTGGATGTGCTGCGGGCGAAAAATCAACCGGGCTATGCCAGGGAGGTTGGGGATCATTTTAGTGTGGTCCGTTTAATTTTTTGTGGCCATTTGGGTGGACAAACATGCAAAACGGCACAAACGGGGCATTTTCAGTCCAAATCAATGTGCTATAGCCCACGATTTAGGGGGTAGGCCCAGGGTCCGGGCGTGCTGTTGGCCAAAAATTGATAGGGGCATACCAGGGAGTTTGGGGGTTATCCCAATATGGTCCCTTTGATTTTTTCGTGGCCATTTGGGTGGTCAAATAGGCGGAACAGCTCGAATGGGGCATTTTTGGGCCAAATCATTGTGCTATATCCCATAATTTTAGGGGTGGGCCCAGGGTTTGGGTGTGTTGTCAGCGGAAAATTGACCGGGATGTTCCAGAGAGGGTGGGATCGTCCTAGTGTGGTCCATGAAATTTTTCATGGACATTTGGGTGCACAGACAAGCGAATCATCACGAATGGAGCATTTTTATGTGAAATCAATGTGCTATATACTACGAATTCAAGGGTGGGCCCAAGGTTCAGGCATGTTATTGGTCAAAAATTGATCGGAGTATGCCATGGAGGTTGGGGATCATCCCAGTGTGATCTGTTTAATTTTTCGTCGCTATTTGGGGGACAAACGGGTGAAATAGCGTGAACGGGACATTTTGTGGCCAAATTGGTGTGTTATAGCCCACGGTTTCGAAGGTAGACCCGGGGTCCAGGCGTGATGTGGGAGAAAAATTGACTGGGGCATGCCAGGGGGGTTTGGGATCTTCCCAGTGTGGTTCAATTAATTTTTTATGGCTATTTGGGTGGACAAATGGGAGAAATTATGCGTACGGGGTTTCTAGACCAAATCGGTGTGCTATGGCCCACGATTTTAGGGATGGGCCTAGTTTCAGGCTGTGTTGTCGGCCAAAAATTGATTGGGGCATGGCAGGGAAGTTGGGGATTGTCCCAGTGTGGTCTATTTAATTTTTTGTGGATATTTGGGAGAACAAACGGGTGAAACAGTGAGAACGGGTATTTTCGGGCCAAATTTATGTGCTATTGTCCATGGTTTCTCGGTTAGGCCCGGGGTCCGAGCGTGCTATGGGCCAAAAATCAATCGGCGCATACCAGGTAGTTTGGTGATCATCCTAGTGTGGTTCGTTTAATTTTTCATGGTCATTTGGGTACAAAATAGGCAAAAATTCGCTAACGGGCATTTTTGGATTGAATTGGTGTGCTATAGCCTACGATTTTGGGGGTGGGCCCGGGGTTCGAGTGTGTTGTGGGCTAAAAATAGACTGGGAAATGATAGGGAAGTTGGGAGTCATCCCAGTATGGTCTGTTTAATTTTTTGTAGCCATATGTGTAGACAAATGGGCAAAACGGCCCGAACAAGGTATTTTCGGGCCAAATCGGTGTGCTATAGCCCCCAATCTTAGGGGTGGGCCAGGGTTCGGGCATGTTATGCATCAAAAATCGACTGGGGCATGCCAGGGCGATTGGGGATCATCCTAGTGTGGTCCGTTTAATTTTTCGTAGCCATATGTGTGGACAAACGGGTAAAATAGCCCGAATAGGGTATTTTCGGGCTAAATCAGTGTGCTATAGCCCTCAAGTTTGGGGGTGGGCCCAGGTTCTGGGTATGTTATGCATCAAAAATCACAGGGAAATTGGGGATCATCCCAATGTGGTCCGTTTAATATTTCGTGGCCATTTGGGTAGACAAATAGGAGAAACAGTGCAAACGGGGTATTTTCAGGCCAAATCGATGTGCTATAGCCCACGATTTCAGGGATGGTCCAGGGGTTTGGCCGTACTGTAGATCAAAAATTGACCGAGGCATGGTAGGGAGGTTGGGGATCTTCCCACTATGGTTCGTCCAATTTTTGTGGCCATTTGGGTAGAAAAATGAGCGAAACAGCATGAACGGGGCCTTGTCGAGCAAAATCTGTGTGCTTTAGCCCACATTTGTTTAGGGTGGGCCCGGGTTCAGGACGTGTCGTGCACCAAAAATTAATCGAGGCTTGCCAGGAAGGTTGGGATCATCCCAGTATGGTCCATTTAATTTTGCGTGGCCATTTGGGTGGACAAACGGGCAAAACGGCATGAACGGGTCATTTTTAGGCCAAATTAGTGTTCTATAGCCCACGGTTTCAGGGGTGCTGGGGTCCAACTTTCTTTTGGCCAAATATTGATTGGTGTGTGCCAAGGAGGTTGGGGATCATCCCAGTATGGTCCATTTTATTTTTGTGGCCATTTAGGTGGACAAACGAGCGAAAAAGCGGGAGGTTTTGGGGGTGGGCCTGGGGTCCACGCGTGCTGTAGGCTAAAAATTGAACAGCGTATGCCATGGAGGTTAGCGATTATTCCAGTGTGGTCCATTTAATTTTTGTGGCATTCGGGTGGACAAACGGGCAAAACAATGCGAACGGGGAATTATAGGGATAAATCGGTGCGCTATAGCCTATGATTTTGGGGTGGGCCCGGGGTTCGGGGGTGCTTTTGGCTAAAAATCAAACAGGACATTTCGGGGAGGTTGCGATCATTCAAGTGCAGTCCATTTAATGTTTCGTGGCCATTAGGGTGGTCAAACAGGTGAAACGACATAAACGGTGTATTTTTGGATCAAATCGGTGTGCTATAGCCCACAGTTTTGGTGGTGGGCCCAGGGTTTGGGCATTCTATAGGCCGAAAATCAATTGAGCCATGGAAGGGAGGTTGGGGACCGTCCTAGTATGGTCCATTTTATTTATCGTGGCTATTTCAATTGTCAAGCGGGAGTAACGGGGCATTTTAGGCCAAATCGGTGTGCAATTCCCCACAATTTGGGGGGGCTAGGGGAACAGGAGTGCTGCAAAAAATTGGTCGAGGCATGACAGGGAGGTTGGGATTGTCCTCGTATGGTCCATTTAATTTTTTGTTTCCATTTGGGTAGACAAACGGGAAAAATAGAGCGAACGAGGCATTTTTGGAGCAAATCAATATGTTATAGCATATGGTTTTGGGGGTGGGTCCGAGTTTAGGGTGTGTTATGGGCGTAAAATCGATCGGGGTATGCCAGGAATGTTGGTATAGTCCCCATATCATCCATTTAATGTTTTATGCCCATTTGGGGGGATAAATTGGTGAAACAACGTGAACGGGGCATTTTTAGGCTAAATCAGTGTGCTATAGCTCATGATTTTGGGGTTTGGCCCGGGGTATGGGCGTGCTATATGCCAAAAATCAACCTAGGTATGCCAGGTGGGTTGAGGATCATCCCAGTGTGGTCCATTAAATTTTTCGTGGCTATTTGGGTGCACAAATGGGCGAAAGGGCTCAAACGGGGAATTTTCAGGCTAAAATGGTGCGCTATAGCCCACGGTTTCGGCGGTGGGCTGAGGTCCGGGCGTGTTGTCGACCAAAAATCAACTGAGGCATGCCAGGGAGCTTGGGGATCATCCCAGTATGGTCCATTTAATTTTTTGTGGCTATTTGGGATGATAAACGGGCAGAACGAAAGGAACGAGGCATTTTTGGGTCAAATCTGTGTGCTATAGCCTATGGTTTTAGGGGTGGGCCAAAGGATCAGGTGTGCTGTGGGACGAAAATCGATTGGGGCATGCCAGAGAGGTTGGAGATCATCCCAGTATGGTCCGTTTAATTTTTTGTGGCAATTTGGGTGGACAAATAGGCAAAACGACACGAACAGGGCATTTTTTAGCCAAATAGATGTGCTATAGCCCATTGTTTTGGGAGTGGGCCCAGTGTTCGAGTATGCCAGGAGGTTGGATATCATGCAAGTATGGTTCGTGTAATTTTTCATGGCTATTTGTGTGGTCATACAGGCAAAACAGTGCGAACGGGGCATTTTTGAGCAAAAACGGTGTGATATAGCCCACGGTTTTGGGGGTGGGCTTAGGGTCCAGGCGTGACGTGGGTTGAAAATTGATTGGAGCGTGCCAGGGAGGTTTGAATCATCCCTATGTGGTCCTTTTAAATTTTTGTAACCATTTGAGTGGACTAACGGGTGAAACAGCGCGAACGGGGCATTTTAGGGCCTTATCATTGTGCTATAGCCCACAATTTCGGGAGGGCCCCAGGGTCCGGGGGTGTTGTAGGATGAAAAATGAATGGGGCATACCAGGGAGATTGGGGAACATTCTAGTGTGGTCTGTTTAATTTTTCGTGGCCATTTTTGTACATAAATGGGTAAAAAGGCGCGAATGAGGCATTTTCGAATTGAATCGGTGTGCTATAGACTACGGTTTTGGGGGTGGGCCTGGGGTCCAAGCATGATTTAGTTCGAAAATCAACCGAGGTATGCTAGGGAGGTTGGGGATCATCCCAGTGTGGTCCATTTAGTTTTTCGTTTCCATTTGGGTGGACAAATAGGTGAAACGATGCAAACGGGGCATTTTCGGGCTAAATCGGTGTGCTATAGCCTATGGTTTTGGGAGTGGGCCCGGATTTCAAGCGTTTTGTAGGCTAAACAAAGATTGGGACATGCCAGGGAAGCTGAGATTCATCCCAGTATGGTCTATTTAATTTTTTGTAGCCATATGTGTGGACAAACGGGCAAAACAACTCGAACAGGGTATTTTCGGGCCAAATCGGTGTGCTATAGCCCCCAATTTTGGAGGTGGGCCCAAGGTCTGGGCATGTTGCACGTCGAAAATTGACCGGGGCATGCCAGGGCAATTGGGGATCATCCCATTGTTGTCCATTTAATTTTTGTGGCCTTTGGGTGGACAAATAGGAGAAACGGTGTAAACGGGGTATTTTTGGGCCAAATCGATGTGCTATAGCCCACGGTTTGAGGGATGGTCCAGGGGTTTGGTCGTGCTGTAGACCAAAAATTAACCGAGGAATGCCAGGGAGTTTGGGTATCATTCCACTATAGTCTGTCTAATTCTTCGTGGCCATTTGGGAAGACAAATGAGCGATACAGTGCGAACGGGGCCTTTTCGGGCAAAATCTGTGTGCTTTAGCCCACAATTTTGGGGGTGGGGCCAGGGTCAGGATGTGCTGTGGGCCAAAAATTGATCATGGATTTCCAGGAAGATTGGAGATCGTCCCATTATGGTCCGTTTAATTTTTTGTGGCCATTTGGGTGGACTAACGGGCGAAACGGTTCGAACGATGCATTTTCAGGCCAATCGATGTGATATACTCATGGATTCGACGGTGGGCCTGGGTTCCAAGAGTGCTGTGGGATGAAAATTGATTGGGGTAGCCAGGGAGGTTTAGGATCATCCTATTATGTTTTTTTTTTAATTTTTTGTGGCCGTTTAGGTGGACAAACAGGCGAAACAGCACGAACGAGCCATTTTCGGTCCAAATCGGTTTGGTATAGCCCACGTTTTTGGGGGTGGACTTGGGGTCCGGGTATATTGTGGGATGAGAATCAATCAAGGCATGTCAGGGAGGTATGGTATCATCCCAGTGTGGTTCATTTAATTTTTTGTGGCTATTTGGGTTGGCAAACGGGCAAAACGGCTTGAACGAGGCATTTTTGGGCCAAATTAGTGTGCTATAGCCTACGATTTCATGGGTGGTCGGGGTCCGACTTGCTGTCGGCCAAAAATTGATCGGGGCATGCTAAGGAAGTTGGGGATCTTCCTAGTATGGTCCATTTTATTTTTTGTGGCCATTTGGGTGGACAAACGAGAAAAAAAGCGCGAATGGTGCATTTTTTGGCCAAATTAGTATGCTATAACCTATGGTTTTTGGGGTGGGCCTGGGGTCCAAGCGTGCTGATTGACCAGTGCGTGTCAGGGAGTTTGGCAATCGTCCCAGTTTGGTCCATTTAATTTTTGTGTCATTTGGGTGGACAAATGGGCAAAATGATGCGAACGGGGCATTTTAGGGATAAATCGGTGCGCTATAGCCCATGATTTTGGGGTGGGCCTGGGGTCTGGTGTTGCTCTGGGATTAAAATCGAACAAGGTGTGCCAAGGAGGTTTAAATCATCCCAGTGTGGTCCATTTAATTTTTTCTGGCCATTTAGATGGACAAACAGGCAAAATGCCATGATAGGTGCATTTTTGGGCCAAATCGGTGTGCTATAGCCCACGGTTTTTGTGGTGGGCCCAGGGTTCGGGCATGTTGTGGGAGAAAAATTAATCGAGGAATGCCAGGGAGGTTGGGGATCCTACCAGTATGGTCCACTTTATTTATTGTGACCATTTTGATGGTCAGGCGGGAGAAACGACGTGAACGGGGCATTTTAGGGCTAAATCGGTGTGTAATTTCCCACAATTTAGAGGGTGGGCTAGGGGAACGGGTGTGCTGTGGGCTAAAAATTGATTGGTCCATGATAGGGAGGTTAGGATTGACCCCGTGTGGTCCGTTTAATTTTTTTGTACCATTTGGTTTGACAAATAGGAAAAACGGAGCAAATGAGGCATTTTCGGAGCAAATCGATGTGTTATAGCCCATGGTTTTGGGGGTGGGTCCAGGTTTAGGGTGTGTTGTGGGCATAAAATCAATAGAGGCAAGCCAGGAAGGTTGGGGATATTCCCAATATCATCCGTTTAATTTTTTATGGCCATTTGGGTGGATAAATTGGCGAAATGACGTGAACGGGGCATTTTTGGGCTAAATCAGTGTGCTATAGCCCATGATTTTGGGATTTGGCCTGGGGTATAGGCGTGCTATGTGCCAAAAATCAACCTGGGCATGCCAGGGGGTTGAGGATCATCCTAGTGTGATCCATTAAATTTTTTGTGGTCATTTGGGTGCTCAAACGGGCGAAAGGGCGCGAACGGGGCATTTTCAGGCCAAAATGGCGTGCTATAGCCTACAGTTTTAGGGGTGGGCCGAGGTCCGGGTGTGTTGTTGACCAAAAATCAACTGAGGCATACCAGGGAGGTTGGGTTTATCCCATTGTGGTTCGTTTAATTTTTTATGTCCATTTGGGTGGACAAATGGGCTAATCGGCGTGAACGAGACATTTTTTGGCCAAATTTGTGTGCTATAGCCCATTGTTTCGATGTGGACTCAGAGTCTGGGCTTGCTGTGGGACGATAATAGATCGAGGTGGGCCATGGAGGTTGGGAATCATTCCAGTATGGTCCATTTAATGTTTCTTGGACATTTGGGTGGATAAACAGGTAAAACGGCGCGAACGGGGCATTTTCTAGTAAAATCGGTGTGCTATAGCCCACGGTTTTGGGGGTGGGTCCGAGGTTCGAGTGCTCTGTGGGTCAAAAATCGATCGGGGCATGCCAGGGAGATTGGTGATCATCCTAGTATGGTCCGTTTAATTTTTCATGGCCATTTGGGTGGACAAACAGGCAAAACTGCGTGAATGAGGCATTTTCAGGATAAATCGGTGTGCTATAGCCCACGATTTTGGGGTTGGCCAAGGACCAAGCATGCTGTGGTCAAAAATCAATTGAGGCATGCCAAGGCGGTTGGGGATCATCCTAGTGTGGTCCATTTAGTTTTTTTGTGGCCATTTGGGTGAAAAAATGGGCGAAACAGCAAAAACAAGGCATTTTTGGGTTAAATTGGTGTGTTATAACCCACGGTTCTGGGGGATGGGCTCGGGGTCCAGGTGTGCTATAGTCCGAAAATTTATCGGGGCATGCCTGAGAGATTGGGGATCATTCCAGGGTGGTTCTTTAAACTTTTTGTGGCTATTTGGGATGACAAACGGGCAAAACGAAGGGAATAGGGTATTTTCAAGTAAATCGATGTGTTATAGCCCACGGTTTTAGGGGTGGGCCCAGTGTTCGAGCGTGCTGTGGGACAAAAAATTAATTGGGGCATGCCTAGGAGGTTGGGGATCATCCCAGTATGGCCCGTTTAATTTTACATGGCCATTTGGGTGGACAAACAGGCAAAACGGCTTGAATGGGGCATTTTCAAGCCAAATTGATGTGCTATAGCCCACGGTTTTGGAGGTGGGCCCGAGGTCCAAGCGTGCCAAAAATCGACCATAATATGCCAGGGAGGTTGGGGATCATCCTAGTATAGTTCATTTAATTTTTCATGGAAGTTTGGGTGGAAAAACGGTCGAACGACACAAACGAGGCATTTTCAGACAAAAATGGTGTGTTGTAGCCCACCGTTTTGGGGGTGAGCTCGAGGTTTGGGCGTTCTGTGGGCCAAAAATTAACTGGGATATGCCAGATAGGCTGGGTATTGCCTCAGTGTGGTCTGTTAAATTTTTTGTGGCCATTTGGATGTACAAATGAGAGAAAGGGCACGAACGGGGCATTTTCAGGCCAAATCGGTGTGCTATAGCCTACGGTTTCGGGGGTGGGCCAGGGTTTGGTCATGATGTGGACCAAAAATTAACTGGGGCATGTTAGGGAGGTTCGAGATCATCCCAGTATGGTTTGTTTAATTTTTTGTGGCATTTGGGTGGACAAACAGGTGAAACGGCGTGTACGGGGCATTTTTAGGTCAAATCGGTGTGCTATAGCCCATGATTTAGAGGGTGGGCCCATGCTTTGGGATGCTGCGGGTCAAAAATTGATCGAAGCATGCCAGTGAGGTTGGGAATCGTCCCAGTATGGTTTATTTAATTTTTCATGGCCATTTGGGTAGACAAATGGGACAAACGACGCGTAGAGTGTTTTTCCATCCAAATCGATGCTGTGGCCCATAGTTTTAGGGATGGGCCCATTGTTCGGGCGTGCTATAGGCTGAAAATTGATTGGGGCATGATAGGGAGTTTGGGATCGTCCCAGTGTGGTTCATTTAATTTTTTGTGGCTATTTGGGTGGACAAACGGGTGAAACAGAACGAACGGGGCATTTTCGAACCAAATCGATGTGCTATAGCCCACGATTTCAGGGGTGGGCCCGGGGTTCCGGCGTGCTGTCGGCCAAATATTGATCAAGATGTGCCAGAGAGGATGGGATCGTCCTAGTGTGGTCAGTTAAATTTTTTGTGGCCATTTGGGCGCACAAACGGGTGAAACATCGTGAACGGGGCATTTTCATATGAAATCGATGTGCTATAGCCCACAGTTTCGAGAGTGGGCCTGGGGTTGAGGCATGTTATAGGTCAAAAATCAATCGGAGTGTGCCAAGGAGGTTGGGGATCATCCCAGTGTAGTCTGTTTAATTTTTGAAGGCCACATGTGGGATAAACGGATGAAATGATGTGAACGAGGAATTCGGGGCCAAATCAGTGTGGTATAACCCACAGTTTTGAGGGTGGACCAGGGGTCCGGGCGTGTTGTGAGCCAAAAATTGACTGGGGCATGCGAGGGTGTAGGGATCATCCCAGTGTGGTTCATTTAATTTTTTGTGGCCATTTTGGTGTACAAACGGGATAAACAGCGCGTACGGAGTTTTTGGGACAAATCGGTGTGCTATGGCCCATAGTTTCAGGGATGGGCTTGGTGTCCGGGTGTGTTGTGGGCCAAAAATTAATCGAGGCATGGTAGGGAAGTTGGGGATCATCCCAGTGTGATACAATTAAGTTTTCGTGGCTATTTTTGTGGACAAATGGGTAAAACGATGCAAACAGAGCATTTTTAGGCCAAATCGATGTGCTATAGCCCATGGTTTCTAGGTTGGGCCCGGGGTCCATGCGTACTACGGGCCAAAAATCAATTGGGGTATGCCAGGTTGGATAGGGATCATCCCAATATGGTTTGTTTAATTTTTCGTGGACATTTGGGTGGACAAACAGGCAAAACTACGTGAATAGGATAATTTTAGGCTTAATAGGTGTGCTATAGTCCACAGTTTCAGTGGTGGGCCCAGGGTTCGAGCGTGCTATGGGTGAAAAATCGATCGGGGTATGCCTGGGAGGTTGGGGATCATTCTAATACGGTTTATTTAATATTTTGTGGCCATTTGGGTGGACAAACGGGCAAAACGGTGTGAACGGGGCATTTTTGGGGTTAAATCTGTGTTATAGCCCATGGTTTTGGGGGTAGGCCCGAGGTACGGGCGTGCTTTAGGCAGAAAATTGATTGGGGCGTGCCAGGGATGTTGGGGATCATCCCAGTGTGGTCCGTTTAATTTTTTGTGGCTATTTGGGTGGACAAATGGGCGAACTAGCAGAAATGAGGCTTTTTCACAGAAAATCGGTGTGCTATAGACTACAGTTTTGGGGGTGGGCCTGGGGTCCGAGCGCGCAGTGGGTCAAAAATTGATCGGGGCATGCCAGGGAGGTTGGGGGTCGTCTCTATATGGTCCATTTAATTTTTTATGTCCATTTGGGTGGACAAACGGGTGAAACGGTACGAACGGGGTATTTTAGGGCCTAATCGGTGTGCTATAGCCCACGATTTCAGGAGTGGCCCAGGGTCCGGGGGTGTTGTGGGCCAAAAATTGAATGGGGCATGCCAGGGAGGTTGGAGATCGTCCTAGTGTGGTCCATTTATTTTTTTTTGGTCATTTCGGTTGATAAATGGCAAAAAGGTGCGAACGGAGCATTTTCAGATCAAATCGATGTGCTATAGCCCACGATTTTAGGGGTAGGCCCAGGTTCGGGCGTGCGGTGGGATGAAAATTTACTGGGGCATAACAAGGAGGTTGGGGATAATCCCAGTATGGTCCGTTTAATTTTTTATGTCCATTAGGGTGGACAAACAGGCAAAACAACACGAACGGAGCATTTTCAGGTCAAATCGAAGTGCTATAACCCGCGGTTTCGGGGGTGGGCCCAGGGTCCAGGCGTACTATGGGACAAAAATCAATCGAGGAATGCTAGGAAGGTTGAGGATCATCCAGTGTGGTCTGATTAGTTTTTTTTGCCATATGGGTGGACATAAAGGCCAAACAATGCAAACGGGGAATTTTTGGGCCAAATCGGTTTGCTATAGCCCACGGTTTTGGGGGTAGGCTCGGAGTTCGACCGTGCTGTGGGCAGAAAAATCGACCGAGATATGCCAGGGAGGCTGAATCATCCCAATGTGATCCGTTTAATTTTTTGTGGCCACTTCTGTAGACAAACGGGCAAAACGGCCCAAACGGAGCATTTTTGAGCTAAATTGGTGTGCTATAGCCCACAGTTTTAGGGTGGGGCCCAGGTATGCTGTGGGCCAAAAATCAATCTAAGAATGCTAGGGAGATTAGGGATCATCCCAGTGTGGTCCATTTAAATTTTTGTGGCCATTTAGGTGGACAAACGGTAGAAACACCGCAAACGGGGCATTTTTTAGCCAAATGGATGTGTTATAGCCCACGGTCTTGGGGATGGTCCCGGGGTTTGGGCGTGCTGCGAACCAAAAATTGACCAGGATGTACCCAGGAGGTTGGGAATCATCCCACTATAATTTGTATAATTTTTTGTGGCCATTTGGGTATACAAATGGGTGAAAAAGCGTGAATGGGGCCTTTTCGAGAAAAATCTGTGCTATAGCCCACGGTTTCAGGGATGAGCACGGGGTCCGGGTGTGCTGTAGGCCAAAAATCAATTGAGGCTTGCCAGGGAGGTTGAGGAACATCCCAGTGTGGCCTATTTAATTTTTCCTGGCCATATGGGTGGACAAACGAGCGAAAGGGGCATTTTCAGGCCAATCGGTATGCTATAGCCCACGGATTCGAGGGTGGGCCCGATATCTGAGCGTGCTATGGGCCAAAAATTGATTAGGGTGTTCTAGAGAGGTTGGGGATCATCCCAGTGTGTTCTGTTTAATTTTTCGTGTCCATTTGGGTGGAGAAACAGGCAAAATAAGGTGAACGGGGCATTTTCGAGCCAAATCGGTGTGCTATAGCCTACGGTTTTAGGGGTGGGCCTAGGTTCCAAGCGTACTATGGTCTTAAAATCAATCGGGGTAAGCCAAGGAGGTGGGGGATTATCCCAGTATGGTTCGTTTAATTTTTCATGGCTATTTGGGTTGACAAATGGGCAAAACAGCACTAACGAGGCATTTTCGGGCCAAATCAGTGTGCTATAGCCCACGGTCTTGGGGGTGGGCCAGGGTCCAGCGTTCTGTGTGCCAAAAATTGATTGGAAAGTGCCAAGGAGGTTTCCAATCATCCCAGTATGGTTCATTTAATGTTTTGTGGCTATTTGGGTGGACAAACGATCGAAACGACTCGAATGGTGCATTTTCTAGCCAAATTAGTGTGCTATAGCTTACGGTTTTGGGGGTAGGCCTAAGGTCCAGGCGTGCTGTGGGCTGAAAATTGACCAGGGCATGCCAGGGAGGTTGGAAATCGTCCCCATGTGGTCCGTTTAATTTTTATGGCATTTGGGTTGATAATTAGGAAAAACGACGTGAATGGAGCATTTTTGAGCCAAATTAGTTGCTATAGCCCATGATTTTGTGGTTTTGCCCGGGGTTTGGGTGTGATGTGGGCCGAAAATTGATCGGGGCATATCAGGGATGTTGGAAATCGTCCCATTATGGTCTGTTTAATTTTTTGTGGCAATTTGGGTGGACAAGCGGCGAAGCGGCGCGAACGAGATATTTTCGAGACAAATCGATGTGCTATAGCCCATGGTTTTTGGGGTAGTCCCAGTGTACAGTTGTACTTTGGGGAAAAAATTGATTGAGGCCTTCCAGGGAGATTGGGGATCATCCTAGTTTGGTTCGTTTATTTTTTTCGTATCTATTTGGGTGGATAAACGGACCAAACGGCGTAAATGGGGCATTTTCAGGCCAAATCGGTGTGCTATAGCCCACGATTTTGTGTTTGGGCTTGGGTTTCGGGCATATTATCGATGAAAAATCAAATCGGCTAGGGAGGTCGATGATCATCCCAGTGTGGTCCATTTAATTTTTTGTGTAGATTTGGGTTGACTAACAGGAGAAACGGCATGAACAGGGCATTTTTGTGCCAAATCAGTTTGTTATAGCTCATGGTTTTGGGGGTGGGCCTAGGATTCGATCAATTTATTAGCTGAAAATCAATCCGAGCATGCCATGGAGGTGCTAGGTAGCTTGAGGATCTTCCTAGTGTGGTATGTTTAATTTTTTGTGTCCATTTGGTTGGATAAATGGGTGAAACGGCACAAACAAGGCATTTTCGGGCTAAATCGAAGTGCTATAGCCCACGATTTATGGGGTGGGATCACGGTCTGAGTGTGCTACAGGCCCAAAATTGACCGGGGCATGCCAAGGAGGTTGGGGATTTTCTCAATGTGGTCCGTTTAAAATTTTGTGACCATTTGGGTCGACAAATTATGAAACGGCACGAACGGAGAATTTTTGGGCTAAATCGATGTACTATAGCCCATTATTTCAAGGGTAGGCTCGGGGTCTGGGCGTGTTGTGGTCCAAATATCGATCGGGGCATGCCAGGGAGGTTGGTATTGTGCTTGTGTAGTTCATTTAATTTTTTTGGCTATTTTTGTACGAATGAGAGAAACGGTGAGAACGGAGTTTTTTCGGGCCAAATCGGAGTGCTATAGACCATGGTTTCGGGGATGGTCCCGGGGTCCAGGCGTGCTGAGTGCCAAAAATTAATAAAGGACTGCCAGGGAGATTGGGGATCATCCCAGTGTGGTTTTTTTATTTTTTTTGTGGCTATTTGGGTGGATAAACAGACCAAACAGCGCAAATGGGGCATTTTCAGGCCAAATCGGTGTAATATAGCCAAAGATTTTGTGTTTGGGCTCGGGGTTCGGGCATATTATCGGTGAAAAATTGAATTGTCTAGGAAGGTCAATGATCGTCACAGTGTAGTCCATTTAATTTTTGTGTACATTTGGGTTAACTAACAGGAGAAACGACATAAACGAGGCATTTTCAGGCTAAATCGGAGTGCTATAGCCCACGATTTATGTGGTGGGATCAAGGTCTGAGCATGCTATATGCCCAAAATTGACCGGGGTATGCCAAGGAGGTTGGGGATTTTCTCAATGTGGTCCGTTTAAAATTTTGTGACCATTTGGGTCGACAAATGGTGAGACGGCATGAACAGAGAATTTTTGGGCGAAATCGATGTACTATAGCCTATTATTTCAAAGGTGGGCTCGGGGACTGGGCGTCCGTGGTCCAAATATCGATCGGGGCATTCCAGGGAGGTTGGGGATTGTCCTTGTATAGTGCATTTAATTTTTTGTGGCTATTTTTGGATGAATGAGAGAAATGGTGCGAACGGAGTTTTTTCGGGCCAAATCGGAGTACTATAGCCCATGGTTTCAAGGATGGGCCGGGGGTCCAGGCGTACTGAGTACCAAAAATTGACCGAGGTGTGCCAGGGAGGTTGGGGATCGTCCCAGTATGGTACACTTAAATTTTTTCTGGCCATTTGGATAGATAATCAGGAGAACGGTGCAAATGGGGCATTTTCGAGCCAAATCAATGTACTATAGACCATGGTTTTGGGGGTGGGCCCAGGGTCAGGGTGTGTTGTGGGCTAAAAATCTATTGGACCATGATAGGGAGGTTGGTGATCATCCTAGTGTGGTCCGTTTAATTTTTTAGATCCATTTGGATAGACAAATGGGTGAGACGGTGCAAACAGGGCATTTTCAAGCTAAATCAGTGTGCTATAGCCCACGGTTTCTGAGGTGGGCCCGAGATTTGGGCGTGCTATGGGTCTAAAATCGACCGAGACATGCCAGGGAAGTTGGGAATTATCCCATTATGGTTCGTTTAATTTTTTGTGGACATTTGGGTGGTTAAACGAGCAAAACGGCATGAATGGGGAATTTTCGAGCCAAATCAATGTGCTATAGCCCACGATTTTAGGGGTGGGCCCCGAGTTTATGACGTGCTATGGGAAAAAACCAAGCAGGGGATGCCAGGGAGGTTGGGGATCACTCAGTATGATCCATTTAGTTTTTCATGGCCATTTGGTTGGACAAACTGGCAAAATGACATGAATGGGGCATTTTCAGGCCAAATCGGTGTGCTATAGCCTACGGTTTTGGGTGTGGTCCTTGGGTTCGTTTGTGTTGTTGGTTGAAAATTGATCGAGGTGAGCTAGGGAGATTAGGGATCGTCCCTATGTGGTCCATTTAATTTTTCATGGCTATTTGGGTGGACAAACGGGAGAAATGGTGCGTACGGGGCATTTTTGGGCCAAATCCTTGTTCTATAGCCATGATTTTGGGGGTAGGCCCGAGATAAGGGCGTGCTATGGATCAAAAATCAATTGGGGTATACCAGGGAGGTTGAAGATAGTCCCATTGTGGTCTATTTAGTTTTTCTTGGCTATTTAAGTGGACAAACGGGAGAAACGGCACGAACGGGGCATTGTCGGGCCAAATTGGTGTGCTATAACCCATAATTTTACGGGTGGACCCGGGGTCCAAGCATTTTATGTGATGAAAATCAATCGAGGCATATCAAGGAAGTTGGGATCATCCCAGTATGGTTTGTTTAATTTTTTGGGGCCATTTAGGTGGACAAACGGGTGAAACAGCACGAGCAAGGCATATTCGGGCCAAATTGGAATGCTATAGCCCACAGTTTTGGGGATGGGCCCTGGGTTCGGGTGTACTGTAGGTCAAAAATTGATCGGGACATGCTAGGAAGGTTGGGGATAGTCCAAGTATGGTTCGTTTACTTTTTCATAACCATTTGGGTGGACAAAGGGGCAAAATGGCGCAAATGGGGAATTTTTGGGCAAAATCGGTGTGCTATAGCCCACTATTTGGGGGGTGGGCCTAGGGTACGCATGTGCTGTGGGCCAAAAATCGAACGAGGCATGCTAGGGAGGTTGGGGATCATCACGGTGTGGTTCATTTAATTTTTCTTGGCTATTTTCATAGACAAATGGGCAAAACGGAGCGAACGGGGCATTTTCGGGCTAAATCGGTGTGCTATAGCCCATGGATTTGGGGGTGGTCCTAGGGTCCAGCCATGCTTTGGGCCAAAAATTGATCGGGGTATACTATTGAGGTTTGGGATCATCCCAGTATGGCCAATTTAATTTATTATGGCTATTTGGGAAACAAAAGGGGGAAAGGCACAAATGGGGCATTCTCAAGATAAATCGGTGTGCTATAGCCCACGGTTTTGGGGGTGGAGATCGGGTATGGGCATGTTGTGGGACACAAATTGATCGATGCATGCCAAGGAGGTTGGGGATCATTCCAGTGTGATCCATTTAATTTTTTGTGGCCATTTAGGTTGACAAACGAGCGAAACGGTGCAAACGGGGCATTTTTAGGAGAAATTGGTGTGCTATATCCCATGAATTTAGGGGTGGGCTCGGGGTTCAGTCATGCGGTAGGTCAAAAATCAACCGGGGTATTCTAGGGAGGTTGGGAATCATCTTTGTGTATCTGTTTAATTTTTCATGGTAATTTAGGTAAATAAACGGGCGTAACAATGTGAACGGGGCATTTTTGGGCCAAATCGGTGTGCTATAGGCCACAGTTTAGGGGTGGTCCTAGGGTCTGAGTGTGTCATGGGCCAAAAATTAACTGGGGAGTGCCAGGGAGGTTGAGGATCGTCTCAGTGTGGTCTGTTTAATTTTTCGTGGCTATTTGGGAGGACAAACGGGAGAAATGGCACAAACGAGGCATTTTTGGGCTAAATAGGAGTGCTATAGCCCACGATTTATTAGGTTGGATCAGGGTTTGAGCGTGACATAGGCCCAAAATTGACCGGGGCATGCCAAGGAGGTTGTGGATTTTCTCAATGTGGTTCGTTTAAAATTTTGTGACCATTTGGGTCGACAAATGGTGAAATTGCATAAACGGAGAATTTTTGGGCTAAATCGATGTACTATAGCCCATTATTTCAAGGGTGGGCTCGGGGTCTGGGCGTGCCGTGGTCCAAATATTGATCGGGGCATGCCAGGGAGGTTGGGGATTGTCCTTTTGTAGTGCATTTAATTTTTTGTGGCTATTTTTAGACGAATGAGAGAAACGGTGCGAATGGAGTTTTTTCGTGCCAAATCAGAGTGCTATAGCCCATGGTTTCGGGGATGGGCCCGGGGTCCAGGCGTGCTGAGTGCAAAAAATTGATCGAGGCCTGCCAGGGAGATTGGTGATCGTCCCAGTGTGGTTTGTTTATTTTTTTGTGGCTATTTGGGTGGATAAACGGACCAAATCGCGCAAACGGGACATTTTCAGGCCAAGTCGGTATGCTATAGCCCACGATTTTGTGTTTGGGCTCGGGGTTTGGGCATATTATCGGAAAAAATAAAATCGGCTAGGGAGGTCAATGATCGTCCCAGTGTGGTCCATTTAATTGTTTTTGTACATTTGGTTTGACTAACAGGAGAAACGACATGAATAGGGCATTTTCGTGCCAAATCAGTTTGCTATAGCCCATGGTTTTGGGGGTGGGCCTAGGATCCAATTATTTTATGAGCCGAAAGACGATCCGGGCATACCAGGGAGGTGCTAGGAAGGTTTAGAATCTTCCCATTGTGGTCTGTTTAATTTTTTGTGGCCATTTGGTTGGATAAACAGGTGAAACGGCATAAACGAGGCATTTTCAGGCTAAATCGGAGTGCTATAGCCCACGATTTATGGGGTGGGATCAAGGTCTGAGCATGCTATAGGCCCAAAATTGACCGGGGTATGCCAAGGAGGTTGGGGATTTTCTCAATGTGGTCCGTTTAAAATTTTGTGACCATTTGGGTCGACAAATGGTGAGACGGCACGAACAGAGAATATTTGGGCGAAATCGATGTACTATAGCCTATTATTTCAAAGGTGGGCTCGGGGTCTGGGCGTCCGTGGTCCAAATATCAATCGGGGCATTCCAGGGAGGTTGGGGATTGTCCTTGTATAGTGCATTTAATTATTTGTGGCTATTTTTGGATGAATGAGAGAAACGGTGCGAACGGAGTTTTTTTGGGCCAAATCGGAGTGCTATAGCCCATGGTTTCAAGGATGGGCCGGGGTTCCAGGCGTACTGAGTACCAAAAATTGACCGAGGCGTTCCAGGGAGGTTGGGGATCGTCCCAGTATGGTACGCTTAATTTTTTTCTGGCCATTTGGATAGATAATCAGGAGAACGGTGCAAATGGGGCATTTTCGAGCCAAATCAATGTACTATAGCCCATGGTTTTGGGGGTGGGCCCAGGGTCAGGGTGTGCTGTGGGCTAAAAATCTAATGGACCATGCTAGGGAGGTTGGTGATCATCCTAGTGTGGTCCGTTTAATTTTTTAGATCCATTTGGATAGACAAATGGGTGAGACGGTGCAAACAGGGCATTTTCAAGCTAAATCAGTGTGCTATAGCCCACGGTTTCTGAGGTGGGCCTGAGATTTGGGCGTGCTATGGGTCTAAAATCGATCGGGACATGCCAGGGAAGTTGGGAATTATCCCATTATGGTTCGTTTAATTTTTTGTGGACATTTGGGTGGTTAAACGAGCAAAACGACACGAATGGGGAATTTTCGAGCCAAATCAATGTGTTATAGCCCACGATTTTAGGGGTGGGCCCCGAGTTTATGGCGTGCTATGGGAAAACACCAAGAAGGTCATGCCAGAGAGGTTGGGGATCACTCAGTATGAACCATTTAGTTTTTCATGGCCATTTGGTTGGACAAACTGGAAAAATGACATGAATGGGGCATTTTCAGGCCAAATCGGTGTGCTATAGCCTACGGTTTTGGGTATGGTTCTTGGGTTCGTATGTGTTGTTGGTTGAAAATCGATCGAGGTGAGCTAGGGATATTAGGGATCGTCCCTATGTGGTCCATTTAATTTTTCATGGCTATTTGGGTGGACAAACGGGAGAAATGGTGCGTACGGGGCATTTTTGGGCCAAATCCTTGTTCTATAGCCATGATTTTGGGGGTGGGCCCGGGATAAGGGCGTGCTATGGATCAAAAATCAATTGAGGTGTAACAGGGAGGTTGAAGATAGTCCCAATGTGGTCTATTTAGTTTTTTATTGGCTATTTAAGTGGACAAACGGGAGAAACGACACGAACGGGGCATTGTCGGGCCAAATTAGTGTGCTATAACCCACAATTTTATGGGTGGACCCGGGGTCCAAGCATTTTATGGGATGAAAATCAATCGAGGCATATCAAGGAAGTTGGGATCATCCCAGTATGGTTTGTTTAATTTTTTGGGGCCATTTGGGTGGACAAACGGGTGAAACAGCACGAACAAGGCATATTCGGGCCAAATTGGAGTGCTATAGCCCACAGTTTTGGGGATGGGCCCTGGGTTCGGGTGTACTGAAGGTCAAAAATTGATCGGGGCATGCCAGGAAGGTTGGGGATAGTCCAAGAATGGTTTGTTTACTTTTTCATAACTATTTGGGTGGACAAAGGGGCAAAATGGCGCAAATGGGGAATTTTTGGGCAAAATCGGTGTGCTATAGCCCACTATTTTGGGGGTGGGCCTAGGGTACGCATGTGCTGTGGGCCAAAAATCGAACGAGGCTTGCTAGGGAGGTTAGGGATCATCACGGTGTGGTCCATTTAATTTTTCTTGACCATTTTCATAGACAAATGGGCAAAACGGAGCGAATAGGGCATTTTCGGGCTAAATCGGTGTGCTATAGCCCATGGATTTGGGGGTGGTCCTAGGGTCCAGCCATGCTTTGGGCCAAATATTGATCGGGGTATGCTATTGAGGTTTGGGATCATCCCAGTATGGTCCATTTAATTTATTATGGCTATTTGGGTAGACAAAAGGGGGGAAAGGCGCAAATGGGGCATTCTCAAGATAAATCGGTGTGCTATAGCCCACGGTTTTGGGGGTGGGGATCGGGTATGGGCATGTTGTGGGCCAAATATTGATCGAGACATGCCAAGGAGGTTGGGGATCATTCCAGTGTGATCCATTTAATTTTTTGTGGCCATTTAGGTTGACAAACGAGCGAAACGGTGCAAATGGGGCATTTTTAGGAGAAGTTGGTGTGCTATATCCCATGATTTTAGGGGTGGGCTCGGGGTTCGGTCATGCTGTAGGTCAAAAATCAACCGAGGTACTCTAGGGAGGTTGGGAATCATCTTTGTGTATCTGTTTAATTTTTCATGGTAATTTAGGTAGATAAACGGGTGTAACAATGTGAACGGGGCATTTTTGGGCTAAATCGGTGTGCTATAGCCCACAGTTTAGGGGTGGGCCTAGGGTCCGAGTGTGTCATGGGACAAAAATTAACTGGGGAGTGCCAGGGAGGTTGAGGATCGTCTCAGTGTGGTCTGTTTAATTTTTCGTGGCTATTTGGGAGGACAAACGGGAGAAATGGCACGAATGGGGCATTTTCGAGCCAAATCGATGTGCAGCCTACGATTTTGGGGGTTACCCCAGGGTCCGGGCATGCCGTGGGTGAAAAATCAATCGGGGTATGCAAGGGAGGTTGGATTATTCTAGTGTGGTTCGTTTAATTTTTTGTGGCCATTTGGGTTGACAAACAAACAAAAAGGCATAAATGGGATTTTTTTGGGCCAAATTGGTGTGCTATAGCCCACGGTTTTTAGGGTGGGCATAGGGTCCGGGATTGCTGGGTCAAAAATAGACAGTGGCATGCCAGAAAGGTTGGGGATTATCCCAGTGTGGTCTTTTTAATTTTTTGAGGCCATTTGGGTGGACAATAGGGTAAAACGGCGCGAATGGGGCATTTTCGGGCCAAATCGGTGTGTAATAAGCCCATGGTTTTGGGGATGGGGCCTGGGGTTAGGGCTTGATGTGGGATAAAAATCGATCGGGGCCTGCAAGGGAGGTTAGGATCATCCCAACATGGTACATTTAATTTTTCGTGGCCAATTGATGGACATACGAGCGAAACGGCACAAATAGGGCATTTTAAAGCCAAATCAGTGTGTAATAGCCCACGGTTTTGGGGGTGGGCCTGAGGTTCAGGCGTGCTGTGGTTCAAAAATAAATTGAAGCATGCCAGGGAGGTTTTTCATGATCCCTTTATTATCTGTTTAATTTTTCATGGCTATTTGGGTGAATAAACGGGCAAAACAGCGTGAATGGGGAATTTTTAGGCCTAATCAGTGTGCTAGAGACCACCATTTTAAGAGTGGGCCTAGGGTTCTAGCATTCTATAGGACAAAACTCAATCGGGGTGGGCCAGGAAGGTTAAAGATCGTCCCAGTGTGGTTCGTTTAGTTTTGTGTAGTAATTTCGGCGAACAAACGGGCGAAACGGGACAAACGGGTCATTTTTAGGCTAAATCGTGTGCTATAGCCCAGGGTTTTGGGGGTAGACCTGAGGTTCGGGTGTGCTATGGGTTGAAAATCGATTGAGGTATGACAGAGAGGTTGGGGATCATCCCAGTGTGGTTTGTTTAATTTTTTGTGGTCATTTAGGTAGACAAACAGGCAAAATGGTGCGAACGGGGCATTTTCAGGACAAATCCTTGTGCTATAGCCCACTGTTTCGGGGGTGGTCCTGGATTCTCTGTGTGTTGTGCGCTGAAAACTAAACGGCACAAACGCGAAATTTTTAGGCTAAATCGGTGTGCTATAGCCCATGATTTTGAAGGTGGGCACGGGGTCTGGCGTTGTGTGGGCAGAAAATCGAATGAGGCATGCCAGGGAGGTTGAGGATCATCCCAGTGTGGTTTATTTAATTTTTTGTGGCCATTTGGGTGGACAAACAGGAAAAATAGCATGAACTGGGCATTTTCAGGCTAAATCAGTGTGCTATAGCCTACGATTTCGAGGATGGGCCTAGGGTCTGTGCGTGCTATGGGCCGAAATCAATCAGTGCATACCAGGGAGGTTGGGGATCATCCTAGTGTGATCTATTTAATTTTTTTGTGGTCATTTGGGTGGAGAAACGGGCGAAATGGCCCAAACAGGGCATTTTTGGGAAAGATTGGTGTGCTATAGCCAACGGTTTTGGGGATGGACCCGGGGTCCGGGCGTACTATGGGTTGAATATCGACCAGGGAATGCTAGGGAGTTTGGGTATCATCCCAGTATGGTCCGTTTAATTTTTTGTGGACATTGGGTAGATAATGGGCAAAACAGCATGAATGGGGCATTGTAGGGCCTAATCTTTATGATCTAGCCCACGATTTTGGGGGTGGGCCCGGGGTCCGGGCGTGCTATCAGATAAAAATAAACTGGGGCATTCCAAGGAGGTTTGGGATCTTCCCAGTGTGGTATGTTTAATTTTTCATGAATATTTGGCTGGACATACGGGCAAAATGGCACGAACGGGGCAGTTTCAAACTAAATTGGTGTGTTATATAGCCCATGGTTTCGAGGGTGGGCCTGGGGTCCGGGCATGCTATAGGATGAAAGTCGACTGAGGCCTTCCAGGAAGGTTGGGTATCATCCTATTGTTGTCCGTTTAATTTTTCATGGTCATTTGGGTGGATAAAGGGGTGAAACGACATAAATGGGGCATTTTCAGGCCAAATTGGTATGCTATATCACACAGTTTTGGGGGTAGGGCTGGTGTCCAAGCGTGCCTTGGGTCAAAAATTGATTGGGGCATGCCAGGGAGGTTGGGGATCATCCCAGTGTGGTTCGTTTAATTTTTTGTGGCCATTTAAGTGGACAAACGGGCGAAACAGTGCGAACGGGGCAATTTCAAGCCAAATCGGTGTGCTATAGCCCACGGTTTCGGGGCTGGGCTCAGGGTTCGGGTGTGCTATGGGTCAAAAATGGACCAAGGTCTTCCAGGGAGGTTGGGGATTGTCCCAGTATGGTATGTTAAATTTTTCGTGGCCATTTGGGTGGACAAACGAGTGAAATGGTGCGAACGGGGCATTTTCGAGCCAAATCTATGTGTTTTGCCAGCGTGGTTTGTTTAATTTTCTGTGACCATTTGGGTGCACAAACAGTGCATTTTTGGCCAAATTGATGTGGTATAGCCCACGGTTTCAAGGGTAGGCTCGGGGTCTAGGAGTGTTGTTAGCAAAAAATTGACCGGGGCATGCCAGGGAGGTCGAAGATCATCCCAGTATGGTCCATTTAATTTTTTGTGGTAATTTTGGTGGACAAATGGGCAAAATGGTGAGAACAGGGCATTTTCGGGCCAAATTGGTGTGCTATAATCTACAATTTTGGGCACGAGCCTGGGTTCGAGCGTGCTATGGGCTAAAAATCAACCGGGGCATGCCAGAGAGGTTTGGGATCTTCTCAGTGTGTTCCGTTTAATTTTTTGTGGCCATTTGGGAGGACAACAGGTGAAATGGCATGAATGGGGCATTTTTGAGCTAAATCGATGTGCTATAGCCCACAGTTTAAGGGGTAGGCCTAAGGTTCGAGCATACTATTCACCAAAAATTAACCATGGCATGTCAAGAAGGATGGGGATCGTCCTAGTGTGGTTCATTTAATTTTTCGTGGCCATTTAGGTGGATAAACGAGTGAAATGGCGCAAACGGGGCATTTTTAGCTCAAATCGGTAGGCTATTGCACACAATTTTGGGGGTTGCCCGGGTTCCAAGTATGCTGTAAGCCACTAATTGATCGGGGCATGTCAGGGAAGTTAGGGATCACCCCAGTGTGGTATTTTAATTTTTTGTGGCCATTTTGGTGGACAAACGAGCGAAATGGCACCAACGCAACATCTTCGGGCCAAATCGGTATGCTATAGCCTATGGTTTTGGGTGTGGGCTCGGGGTTCGGGCGTGCTATGGACCAAAAATCAATCGGGGCATGCCAGGGAGGTTAGGTATTGTTTCGGTATGGTCTATTAAATATTTTGTGGCCATTTGGGAGGATAAATAAGTGAAACAGCACGAACGGTGCATTTTCAAGCTAAATCAGTGTGCTATAGCCAATGGTTTTGGGGGTGGTCCTAGGGTCCGAGCGTACTACATGCTGAAAATTGACCGGGGCATGCCAGGGAGGTTGGGGATCGTCCCAGTTTAGTCCGTTTAATTTTTTATAGCCTTTAAGGTGGACAAATAGGTGAAACGATGTAAATGGGATGTATTCAGGCCAAATCGGTGTGCTATAGCCCACAGTTTTGGGGGGAAGGGGGTGCCAAAGAGATTGGGTATCATCCCAGTATGGTTCGTTTGAGTTTTTGTGGCCATTTGGGCAGACAAACGAGCAAAACGGCATGAACGGGGCAATTTCAGGCCAAATCTGTGTGCTATAGCCCATGATTTTGGGGTTAGGACCAGTATCCGGGCGTGTTGTGGGCAAAAAATTGATCGGGGCGTGTCAGGGAGGTTGGGGATGGTATCAGTGTGGTCTGTTTAAATTTTTGTTGCCATTTGGGTGGACAAACCGGGGAAACAAAGTGAATGGGGAATTTTTGGGCCAAATCGGTGTGCTATTGCCCATGGTTTTGGGGGTGGGCCTATGGTCCGGGCGTGATGTTTACTGAAAATTAAGGGAAGCATGCCAGGGAGGTTAGGAATCATCCCAGTATGGTCCATTTAATTCTTCGTGGTCATTTGGGCAGACAAATTGGCAAAATCGTGCAAATGAGGAGTTTTTCGGCTAAATTGGTGTGCTATAGCCCATGGTTTCGTGGGTGGGCTCAGGGTCCAGGTGTGCTGTAGGCTGAAAATTGACCGGAGTGTGACAAGGAGGTTGAGAATCATCCCAGTATGGTCCGTTTAATTTTTTGAGGATATTTGGGTGGACAAATGGCAGAAACAGCGTGAACGGGGTATTTTCAGGCCAAATCCGTGGGCTATAGCCCACGGTTTCTTGAGTGAGCCCGGGGTCCCAGTATGTTGTGGGTCAAAAATTAATTAGGCCATGTCGTAGAGGTTAATAACCGCACCAGTGTGGTCCGTTTATTTTTTTGTGGCTATTTGGGTGGACAAATGGGCAAAACGGCATGAACAGGGCATTTTTAGGCCAAATCGGTGTGCAGTAGCCCATGATTTTGGGGGTGGGTCCGGGGTCTGGGCGTTCTGTGGGCGAAAAATTAATATGGGCATGTCAGGGAGGTTGGGGATCATCCTAGTATGGTTCGTTTAATTTTTTGTGGACATTTGGGTGGTCAAACTGGCAAAACGGTACGAATAGGGCATTTTCGGGTCAAATCGGTGTGCTATATCCCACGTTTTCAGGGGGCTAGCGGTCCGAGCGTACTGTGGGCTAAAAATTGATCGAGGCATGCTAAGGATCTTGGGGATCATCCCAGTGTGGTCCTTTAATTTTTCATGGCCATTTGGGTGGACAAACTGACAAAATAACGCGAAGGGGGCATTTTTAGGCCAAATCGGTGTGCTATAGCGCACAATTTTGAGGGTGGGCTCGGGGTCTGGGAGTACTGTGGGTCAATAATTGATCGGCACGTGCCAAGAAGGTTGTGGATCGTACCAATATGGTTCGTTTAATTCTTTGTGGCCATTTGGGTGGACGAACGGGAGAAACGATACGAACGGGGCATTTTAATCCAAATCGGTATGATATAGCCCACGATTTCAGGGGTGAGCCCAGGGTCCAGGCATGTTGTGGGTAAAAAATTGACTGGGGTATGCCAGGGAGGTTTTGGATCATCCCAGTGTGGTCTGTTTAATTTTCGTGGCCATTCGAGTGGTCAAAAGGGTAAACCGGTGCGAATGGGGCATTTTCAGGCCAAATCGGTGTGCTATTGCCCACGATTTTGAGGGTGGGCTAGGGGTACGGACGTGCTGTGGGCCAAAAATCTACCTGGGCGTGTCAGGGAGGTTGGGGATCATTCTAGTCTGGTGCATTTATTTTTCATTCCCATTTGGGTGGACAAACGAGTGAAACGCCGTGAACAGGGCATTCAAATCGGTGTGCTTAGCCCACATTTTTGGGGGGCTCGGTTTTCGAGCATATAGTTGGCCAAAAATCGAGCGAGGTGTGCCAAGGAGGTTGGAATTGTACCTATGTGGTCCATTTGATTTTTCATGGCAAGTTGGGTGGACAAATGAGTGAAACGGCATGAAAGGGGCATTTTCGGTCCAAATTGGTGTGCTATAACCCACATTTTTGGGGGTGGGCTTGGGGTCTGGGTATGCTATGGGACAAAAATCTATTAGGGCATACCAGGGAGGTTGGGATCTTCCCAGTGTGGTCCTTTTAATTTTTCATGGTTATTTGGGTGGACAAACGGGCGAAACGATGCGAACGAGGCATTTTTGGGCAGAATCGGTGTGTTATAGCCCATGATTTTAGGGGTGCACCCAGGCGTGGTGTGGGCCAATAATCGATCGGGGCATGCCCGGGAGGTTGGGGATTGTCTCAATGTGGTCCGTTTAATTTTTTTGTGGCCATTTGGGTGGACAAATAGGCAAAATAGTGCGAACGAAGCATTTTGAGGCCAAATCGGTGTGGTATAGCCCACAATTTTAGGGGTGGGCATGGGGTTCGGGTGTCCTGTAAGTTAAAAATCGCTCAGGGCATGCAATGGCGGTTGGGAATCATCCTAGTATTGTCCGTTTAATTTTTTGTGGCCATTTGGGTGGATAAACGAGCCAAGCGGTGCATTTTGGGGTTTAATCGGTGTGCTATAGCCCACAATTTTGGGGGTGGTCCTGGAGTCCAGGCGTTCTGTGGGATGAAAGTCGACTGGGGCGTGCCAGGGGAGTTGGGGATTATCTCATGGGGTCCGTTTAATTTTTTGTGTACATTTGGATGGACAAACGGGCAAAACAAAGCGAATGGGGGTGTTTTTAGGCTAAATCGGTATGCTATAGCCCACGATTTTCTGGTAATCCCGTGGTCCGGGCATGCTATAGGTCGAAAATTGACCGAGGTATGCTAGGGAGGTTAGGGATTGTCCCAGTGTGGTCTGTTTAATTTTTTGTGGCCATTTGGGTGGACAAAGGGGCAAAATGGCATAAACGGGGCTTTTTTGGACCAAATCGGTGTGGTATAACCCACGGTTTTAGGGGTGGGCTCGGGTTCCCAGCGTGTTGTGGATCAAAAATCAATCGAGGCTTTCCAGGGAGGTTGGGGATCGTCCAGTGTGGTCCGTTTAATATTTCGTGGCCATTTGAGTGGACAAACGAGCAAAACAGCGTGAATACGGCATTTTCGGCCTAAATAGGTGTGCTATAACCCACGGTTTCGGGGGTGGCCCTGGGGTTTGGGCCTGTTGTTGGAAAAAAATTGATTAGGGCATGTCAGTGAGGTTAGGTATCATCCCAATGTGGTTCTTTTAATTTTTCATGGCCATTTGGGTGGATAAACGGGTAAAGCGGCGCAAACGGAGTATTTTCGGGCTAAATCGATGTGCTATAGCCAATGGATTTAGGAATAGGCCCGGAGTTCTTGTATGTTGTAGGCTGAAAATTAATTGAGGTGTGCCATTTTCATGGACAAACGAGCAAAACAATGTGAATGGGGCATTTTTTGTCTAAATTGGTGGTCTATAGCCCACGGTTTTGGGGGTAGACCCGGGGTCTGGGCATACTGTGGGAAAAAAATTGACCAAGCCGTGCCATGGAAGTTGGGGATCGTCCTAGTATGGTCCGCTTTATTTTTTTTGGTCATTTGGGTGGACGAATGGGTGAAACAGCGTGTATGGAAATTTTCAAGCCAAATCGGTGTGCTATAGCCCTCGATTTTAGAGATGGGCTCGGGATCTTGACGTTCTATGGGCCGAAAATGGACTGGGGCATGCTAGGGTGGTTGGGTATCATCCCATTGTGGTCCGTTTAATTTTTTGTTGCCATTTGGGTGGACAAATGGGAGAACTGACGCAAATTAGGCATTTTTTAGCCAAATCGGTGTGCTTTACCCTATGGTTTTAGGGGTGGACCTAGGGTTCGGGCATGTTGTGGGCCAAAAATTAATTGGGGCATGCCATGGAGGTTGGGTATCATCCCAGTGTGGTCCGTTTAATTTTTTGTGGCCATTTCGATAGATAAACGGGCAAAACGATGTGAAGGACGTATTTTTGGGCTAAATCGGTGTGTTATGGCCCATGGTTTTGGAGGTGGGCCTGGGGTCTTGGCATGTTATTGGCCAAAAATCGACTAGGGCATGCCAGGGGGTTAAGGACCATTCCAATATGGTCCGTTTAATTTTTCGTCGCCATTTGGGTGGAAAAACGTGTGAAACGGCACAAATAGGTCATTTTTGGGCCAAATCAGTGTGCTATAGCCCACGGTTTTAGGGTTGGGCAATGGGTTCGAGCATGCCGTAGGCCATAAATAGACTGAGGCGTGCTAGGAAGGTTGGGGATCAACCAAATGGGGTCCGTTTAATTTTTTGTGGCTATTTGGGTGGACAAATGGGTGAAACGGCGCGAATGGGGAATTTTCAGGCCAAATCAATGTACTATAGCCCACGGTTTAGGGGGTGGGCCTGGGGTTTGAGCATTTTATGGGCCAAAACTAGATTGGGGTGTGCCAAGGAGATTGGGAATCGTACCAGTGTAGTTTATTTAATTTTTCATGGCCATTAGGGTAGATAAACGGGCGAAACGATGCGAACGGAGCATTTTTGGGCTAAATCGGTGAGCTATAGCCTACGGGTTTGGGGGTGTGCCTGGGGTCCGACTGTGCTGTGGGCCTAAAATCGATCGGGGCATGCCAGGAGGGTTGGGGATTATCCCAGTGTGGTTGTTTAATTTTTCGTGGCCATTTGGGTGGATAAACGGGAAAAACGGCATGAATGGTGTGTTTTTAGGCCAAACCGGTGTGCTATAGCACACGATTTCAGGGGAGGTCTCGGGGTGCGAGTGTGCTATGAGCCAAAAAACAACTGGAGCATACCAGGGAGGTTGGGGATCATCCTAGTGTTGTCCGTTTAATTTTTCGTGGCCATTTGTGTGAAAAAATAGGCAAAACGATGCGAACAGGGCATTCTCGGGCTAAATTGGTGTGCTATAGCCCATGGTTTTGGGGTTTGACCTAGGGTCCGGGCAATCAGTGGGCCAAAAATTGATTGAGGCACACTAGGGAGGATGAGGATCATCCCAGTGTGGTCCGTTTAATTTTTTGTGGCTATTTGGGTGGACAAACGGGCAAAACGACATGAACGGGGCATTTTCAGGCCAAATTGGTGTGCTATAGTCCATGGTTTTAGGGGTAGGCTCGGGGGTTGGGCATGTTGGGCCGAAAATCAACCAGGGCATGCCCGGAGGTTGGGGATCATCCCATTGTGGTCCATTTACTTTTTTTGTCGCCATTTGGGTGGACAAACATCAAAACAGGGTAAACGGGGCATTTTTGAGCGAAATGGAAGTGCTATAGCCCACGGCTTTGGGGTTGGGCCCCTGTTCGAGCGTGCTCTAGGTCAAAAACAGATTGGGGCGTGCTAGGGAGGTTGGATATTGACCCGTTAAATTTTTATTGGATAGTTGGGTGGACATACAGTCGAAACGACATGAACAGAGTAATTTTGGGCTGAATCGATATGCTATAGCTCATGGTTTTGGGGGTGGGCCCGGGGACCGATTGTGCTATAGGCTGAAAATCAATCGGGGCATGCTAGGGAGGTTGGGAATTTTCCTAGTATAGACCATTTAATTTTTCGTGGCCATTTGGGTTGACAAACGGGTGAAACGGCGCGAACAGCGCATTTTTTTTGCCAAATTAGTGTGCTATAGCCCACAGTTTTGGGGATGGGCCCATAGTTCGGGCGTGCTGTGGGCCAAAAATTGACTGGGGAATGCCAGGGAGGTTGAGGATCATCCTAGTGTGATTCGTTTAATTTTTTGTGGCCATTTAGGTGGACAAACGGGCAAAACAGCGAGAACGTGGCATTTTCGAGTCAAATCGGTGTGCTATATCATATGATTTTAGGGGTGGGCGCAAGGTTCGGGCGCGCTATGGGCGAAAAATTGATCGGGGCATGCCAGGGAGTTTTGGGATCAACCTAGTGTGATCCGTCTAATTTTTGTGGCCAATTGGGTAGAGAAACGGGCGAAACAGCACGAACGGGGCATTTACGGGCCAAATCGGTGTGCTATAGCCCACGGTTTCTAGGGTGGGCCCGAGGTCCGGGCATGTTGTGGACTAAAAATTAGTTGGCGTGTGGTAGGAAGGTTGGGATCATCTAGTATAGTCCGTTTAATTTTTTGTGGCTATTTGGGTGGAAAAATGGGCGTAACGGGGTGAACGGGGCATTTTCAAGCCAACTCGGTGTGCTATAACTAATACGGGTACTACCACGAGGATGCATGTTTGTGAGATGTATTGAAACTGAGACTTGGAGTGTGAAAGTGAAGTGCAAATGAGGACTTAAAAAGGGTCAAAAACCGTCCATATAATGCTCTCCAAGGGCACCCACTTGAAGAATTGAGACTAAGGGGTCATTTTGGAAATTTCACACCTTGTTTGTAAACTACTATATAAGGAACCTTTTAGGTCATTTGTTAAGAGACTTGGTTGAATATTTAAAGTTGTAGCACTTGAAACACTCTCTCTTTTGAGAATGGCCCCTATGGCCAAAACTTATAACTAGGAAAATCAACTTGAGTGTGGAATCACTCGTGTTGGATTCAAGCTTGGAAACGTTGGATGCTTGGGAGATCGAGGTCACTCTTGTGCCAAAGTAAGAGTTAGGTATTTGTTGTGTATGATGTTAAAGGTCCAAGAGTGGAATAGACTTTTTGGTTGTTAAGATTATACCTTCAATTTGTCTAACTATCTATCCTTTTGTTTCTTTGTAATTATGTAGTAGTGTTGATGTTGTAACCAGTGTTTGTGTTGTTAATGTGCAATTCTGAAATTTGTCTATTGTTCATCTTGTTCTTGTTGCTGTTTTGGTGTTAAAATACATCTTGTATCTTGTAATCCTTGTGTTGTTATTGTTGGCCGAAAGTTGCTCTCAAAGGGGTCCTCGGGTTCTAGTTGATTTGCGGACTTTTTGAGTAGTTTTTTAGTCTTTCGTTGTTTATCCCGTATCATTTGGTATCAGAGCATGACTTGATCTTGTTCCTACAAGATCAATCTTGGGCTTGCTTATTAGAAAAAAATTTATTGAAAAGCTGAAAATTTTAGAAAAATTGCAATTTGTCCATTGTTGTTGTCTTGGACAAAATTGTGTTCTTGGCTGAGATTTGTTATTGAGTCTAGTTTTAGGAGTCTTTTACTTGTCTTGTTTGTTTGTAGTGTTATTTTTGTTCCTCACTAACACTTTGAGTCGATCCAAACTTGAGCTTGAATTGTTAATATTGTTGTTGTGAAACAAGTGTGGCCGATTGAATGTTGTTGTTGTTCTATCTTTGACCGAGTTGAAGGCCTTGTGTTGGTGTTTTTGTAGATCTTGAAAGATTGTTGTTGTGTTCTTTTTGTTCATCACAACCTTCACCTTTTGTAAAACCGAAAACACAACACAAAGGAGACTTAGTTGATTGTTGTTGCTATCCTTGTGGTCTTGGTCGTGAGATTGTTGAACTTGTTGTGGTGGACTTGTTGTTCTTGGGAGATTGTTGTTGGTTGTTCTTGTTATGGTTTTTGTGCTCTTGAAGTTCTTCACCATATTCATTACCTTATTAATATTAAAGTGAACTTAGATCTTAAAAAGGTGAAAGACAAGGTATAGTATTTGTTAAATCTTGAAAGACCCCCAACCACCAAAAAGTCTTTACATCACATCTCAATCTTTTTCCATAAAACAAGGGTCAATGTTTTAAGGAGAATTACAAGTCTAGTCAAAGACTTTTAAGTCTTGAAATTTGAATTGAAAAAGGAGCACCAAAGACTAGTTTGTATTTCCCTCCATTGAACAATTTCCACCAAAGTCCAAATTGTGAAATTAAAATTAGTCAAGAACCGAACCACTAGTGGACTGCCACATGGACCACCAAATCACCATATACACTATTCACTCAATAATTTTGGCTCAAAAATTTAGATTTCTTAGTTTCATTTTATTGTCTCTTAGTTCATTTGTTGGTTTGAACACTAATTGACAACCTAGTAATCTCCTACTAGCTTGTAAGTTAGTTTTGTGTCCATTTGTTCGTGTTTGCATTTGTTGTGTACTTTTATCTTTTTGAATTCGTTGTTAGTTCTTGACTCAAGTCCTACAAGATTTCATTTGTGTTTCAAACAAAAATCTATTCCGGGACAAGAGTAGACTCGACACTCAATCATTTATGAAGTACAAGCCGGCTTTCAACACTTGTGAAACTAAGTGTGAGGTAAAACCAAGAGTGAGAGTGTGGTGAGGCATTTTTGATCTAACAAGTTTGTTTATTTTCTTTGTTTGTTGTGTCTTTTTGTTAGGTACAATGGTTGCGCATAATTTTAATGCCACATGTGATTGTATCAATGACAATATTGAAGATATGAAATGACACATTGAAATTATATGCCAATTGCTACCCAAACTCTACCCACAAATCCAATTGTCCAAACATTTTGCATTGAGAGCTTCCCGGAGGAAGTTGCTGCCCAACTTGTGAGTAAAACTTACCCACCACTTGAGGATATGTGTAATGTGATTAATGAATCTCAAGTTAGTGAAGGATTTAAAGATGTTGGCCAAGGAAAAAGGAGTGAACCTATGAGCCTATGTTGTTGTAAAGATTCTAATGTTTGTTTGGCTCATAGGATTAATCATGTGCTTGACATATCTTTGAAACTTGATAATGATTCCTTAGAGAGTGAAAGTTCCAAATCTGTCTGCGGGTTAGATTATTCACTCTTTAGGCACAATGTCTTGTTTGAAGATAGTTTATTTACTCCTAATGAACCTAGTGGTGCAAGTGATGTTGACGGAATGGCTTGTCTTGGAAGCTATAGCCTATATGCTAACCCACTATGGTGTGACAACATTCCTCCTCAAGATGAAAATCTCTTCTTGGAATATGAGAGTAATCTTAAGGGTAAGGAATGTGTAGTCTCGGAAATGAGTACTCTTGGTAGTACTCTTGGTGTGCATGATGATCAATTTACTCTTAAATGTAGTTCACTACTTGAGCATGTGAATAGTGTGCTTAAAAATTCTCAAGTTAGTGATGATGTCTATAGAATTGAGCTTGATAATGCACTTGACTCTTTGAATATCTTGTGTGGTAAAAGCATTGCAATTAGTTTTGTTCATAGAGACCATGTGTATAAAAATGTTTTTGTGCGTGAATGTGGGAGTGACATTGTAGGGAAAGGAAGGGCTAGCCTTGGCTTAGGTCCTTGGCTAATTTTTCCATTTGATCCCGGTACCCTATTGGAATGTGGAAATCTCGACACTCTCCACTTAATGCTTGGTCAAGAAGACAAGCAATGTTTGATTATGGGTGCTAAGGAAGGAAGAAAAGGTTCTTCATTATCTCTTTTTGTTGGTGGTGACCACTTTCTTTGTGCCATTAGTACTAAGTTTTTTATGTTCAACATAAAGGATCCATGGATGTACTTTAAGTTTGTTCCACATCGTCATGGCATATTGATATGTGTATTTTGCTAACCCTAACTCTCATGTCATGAGGATGTGTGCTTGTTTGTCTTCGTTTGATTTTGCAAGGCATGGATTCGAGGTCGAATCCTTTTCAAGAAGGGGAGGATGATACGGGTACGACCATGAGGATGCATATTTGTGAGATGTATTGAACCCGAGACTTAGAGTGTGAATGTGAAATGCAAATGAGGACTTTAAAAGGGTCTAAAACCGTCCATATAATGCTCTCCAAGGGCACCCACTTGAAGACTTGAGACTAAGGGGTCATTTTGGACATTTCACACCTTGTTTGTAAACTACTATATAAGGAACCTTTTAGGTCATTTGTTAAGAGACTTGGTTGAATATTGAAAGTTATAACATTTGAAACACTCTCTCTTGTGAGAATGGCCCCCATGGACGAAACTTGTAACTAGGGAAATCAACTTGAGTGTGGAATCACTCGTGATGGATTCAAGCTTGGAAATGTTGGATTCTTGGGAGATCGAGGTCACTCTTGTGCCAGCGTAAGAGTTAGGTATTGTTTGTGTATGATGTTAAAGGTCCAAGAGTGGAATAGGCTTTTGAGTTGTTAAGATTATACCTTCAATTTGTCTAACTATATATCCTTTTGTTTCTTCGTAATCATGTAGTAGTGTTGGTGTTGTAACCTTTTGTTTGTGCTATCAATATGCAATTCCAAAATTTGTTTATTGTTTATCTTGTTCATGTTGTTGTTGCTGTTTTGGTGTTAAAATATACCTTGTATCTTGTAATCCTTGTGTTGTTACTGTTGATCGAAAGTTGCTCTCATAGGGGTCCTCGGGTTCTAGTTAATTTGTCGACTGTTTGAGTAGTTTTTGAGTCTTTCGTTGTTTGTCCCATATCAATAACACATAATTTTGAGGGTGGACTCGGGGTCTGAGTGTGCTATGGGCCAAAAATCGATTGGGGCATGCCATGGGGTTGGGGATCGTCCTAGTGTGGTTCGTTTAACTTTTAATGGTCATTTGGGTGGACAAACAGGCAAAACGGCATAACTGGGGCATTTTCAGGCAAAATCGGTGTGCTATGACCTACGATTTCAGGGGTGTGCTGTGGGCCAAAAATTAACCCGGGCAATCCAGGTAGGTTGGGGATCGTCCCAGTGTGGTCCATTTAACTTTTCATGGCCATTTGGGTGGTCAAACGAGCGAAACAGCGCGAACGAGGCATTCTTAGGCCAAATTGGTGTGTTATATCCCATGGTTTCGGGGGTGGGCCTTAGGTCTGAGCGTGCTGTGTGCCAAAAATCAAATGGGACGTGCCAGGGAGGTTGAAAACCAGTGTGGTCCATATAATTTTTCATGGCCATTTGGATGGACAAACTGGCAAAACAGCATAAACTGGGAATTTTCGGGCCAAATTGGTTTGTTGTAGCTCACGATTTTGATGGTGGGATCAGGGTTCGAACGTACTATAGGCCAAATATTGATTGGTGTATGCCAGGGAGGTTGGGGATCAGCCCAGTATGGTCTGTTTAATTTTTCGTGGCCATTTAGACTGACAATTAGGAAAAACGATGTGAACGAGGTATTTTCGAGCCAAAACGGTGTGCTATAGCCCATAGTTTTGATGGTGGACCCGGGATAAGGGCATACTGTGGGACAAAAATTGATCGGGGTGTGCGAGGGAGGTTAAGGATCGTCCTAATATGGTCCGTCTAATTTTTTGTGGCTATTTGGGTGGATAAACGGACAAAACGGTGCGAACAGAGCATTTTCAGGCCAAATCGGTGTGCTAAAGCCCACGGTTTTTGGGGTGAGCCCGTGATCTAGGCGTGCTATGGGCCAAAAATTAATTGTTCGTGGCCATTTTGGTGGACAAACAGGCGAAACAATGCTAACAGAGCATTTTCGTGCCAAATCGGTATGCTATAGCCCATGGTTTTGGGGGTGTGCCCGGTGTCCAGGCTTTCTGTGGGTCAAAAATTGATCGGCGTATGCCAGGGAGTTTGGGGATCGTTCCAGTGTGGTCCACTGAATTTTTTGCGGACATTTGGGTAAACTAACGGGCGAAACGGCGTCAACGGGGCATTTTCAGGCCTAATCGATGTGCTATAGCCCAAGTGTTTAGGGGTGGGCTTGGGTTCTAGATGTTTTGTGGGCCTAAAATCGATCAGGGCGTTCCAAGGAGGTTAGAGATCGTCCCAGTGTAGTCCGTTTAATTTTTCTTGGCCATTTGGGTGGACAAACGGGCAAAACAGCGTGAACGAGGCATCAAGCTAAATTGGTGTGCTATAGCCCATGGTTTCGGGGGTGGTCCCGGGGTCCGGGCATGCTGTGGGCCAAAAATTGATCGGGGCATGCCAGGAATGCCCGATTTGACACAAAAATGCCCCATTCACACCGTTTCGCCCATTTGTCTACCCAAATGGCCACAAAAAATTAAACGGACCATACTGGGATGATCACCAACCTCCCTAACATGCTCCGATCGATTTTTGGTCCACTGCATGCCCGAAACCTGGGCCCACCCTCAAAACTGTGGGCTATAGCACACCAATTTGGTCTGAAAATTTCCTGTTCACGCTATTTTACAGTTTTGTCCACCCAAATAGCCACATAACTTTAAACGGACAACACTGGGACGATCCCCAACCTTCCTAGTATGCCCCAGCTGATTTTTGACCCACAGAATACCCGGACCCCGGGCCCATCCCCGACACTGTGGGCTATAGCACACTGTGGCCTGAAAATGCCCCGTTCGTGCCGTTTTGCTTGTTTGTCCACCCAAATAGCCATGAATATTTAAATGGACTACACTGAGACGATCCCCAATCTCCCTAGCATGTCCCAATCAATTTTCAACCCACAGCACGCCCGAGCCCACCCCCAAAACAGCGGGCTATAGCACATCAATTTGGCCCGAAAATGCCCCGTTCGCGCCATTTCGCCCGTTTGTCCATCCAAATGGCCACAAAAATTTTAACGAACCACACTGGAAAGATACCCAACCTCCCTGGCACGCCTCGGTCAATTTTTGTCCAACAGCATACCCGAAACCCAGGCCCACCATCAAAATCGTGGGCTCTAGCACACCGACTAGGCCCGAAAATGCCTTATTTTCATTGTTTCGCCCATTTGTCTAGCCAAATGACCATGAAATTTTAAATGGACCACAATGGGATGATCCCCAACCTCCCTGGAATGCCCCGATAGATTTTTGGCCCATAGCACACCCAAACCCTGGGCCCACCCCCAAAACCGTGGCCTATAGCACACCAATTTGCACCGAAAATGCCCCATTCATGCCTTTTTGCCTGTTTGTCCACCAAAATGGCCACAAAAATGTAAATGAATCACACTGGGATGATCTCCAACCTCCCTGGCATGCCCTGATCAATTTTTGGCCCATAGCACACCTGGACCCCGAGCCCAACCCCAAAATTATGGGCTATAGCACACCAATTTGGCCTAAAAATGCTTCGTTTGCGCTGTTTCATCTATTTGTCCACACAAATGGCCATGAAAATTTAAACGGACCATACTGGGATGATATCCAACCTCCCTGGCATGCCACGACCGATTTTCAGCCCATAGCACGGCCGAACCCTTATCCCACACCCAAAACCATGGGCTATAGAACATCAATTTGTCCCAAAAATACTCCATTCATACCGTTTTGCCCGTCTTTCCACCTAAATGGCCATGAAAATTTAAATGGACCACATTGGGACGATCCTCAACCTCTTTAAAAATTTAAACTGTGGGGATCATCCCAGTGTGGTCGATTTAAAGCTTCGTGTCCATTTGGCTGGATAGACGGGCGAAACAGTATGAATGAAGCATTTTCGGGACAAATCGATGTTTTATAACCCATGGTTTTGGGGGTGCCAAAAATTGACCAGGACATATGAGGGAGGTTGGGAATCATCCAAGTATGGTCCTTTTAAATTTTCATGGCCATTTGGATGGACAAACGGGCAAAACATTAGCCAAATTTGTATGCTATACCCTATACCGTGGGCCAAAAATTGATCGAGGCGTGCCAGGAGGTTGAGGATCATCCCAGAGCAGTCCGTTTAAATTTTTGTGGCCATTTGGGTGGACAAACGGGTGAAACAATGTGAACGAGGTATTTTCGGGCTAAATCAATGTGTATAAATCACGATTTTGGAGGTAGGCTCGGAGTTCAGGCGTGTTGTAGACAACAAATCGACCGAGGCATTCCAATGAGGTTGAGGATCATCCCAGTGTGGTACGTTTAAATTTTCGTCGCCATTTGGAGGGACAAATGGTTGAAATGATGCGGACGGGCCATTTTGGGGCCAAATTGATGTCCTATAGGCCACGATTTTAGGGGTGGGCCTGGCGTCCGAGCGTGCTATAGGTCAAACATTGACCTGGACGTTCCTGGGAGGTTGGACATCATCCCATTATGGTTTGTTTATTTATTCAAGGCCATTAGGGTGGTCAAACAAATGAAACAGGGAGAATGGAGAATTTTTAGGCCAAATCGGTGTGCTATAGCCCACGGTTTTGGGGGTGAGCCTGGGGTCCGAAGGTGTCGTAGGCCAAAAATCGACCTGAGCATGCCAGGGAGATTGGGGATCATCCCAGAGTAATCTGTTTATTTATTCGAGGTCATTTGGGTAGTTAGATGGGCAAAACAACGCGAATGGAGAATTTTTAGGCCAAATCGGTGTGCTACAACCCATAGTTTTAGGGTGGGCTCAGGGTCTGAGGGTGCCGTGGGCCAAAAATTAACTTAGGCATGCCAGGGAGGTTGGGGATAGTCCTAGTGTGGTCCATTTATTTATTCGAGGTCATTTGGGTAGTCAAACGGGTAAACTGATGCGAACGGGGCATTTTCAAGCCAAATCGGTGTACTATAGCCCATGGTTTCTGGGGTGAGCCTTAGGTCTGGGGTGTCGTGGGTCGAAAATTGACCTAGGCATCCAAGGTAGTTAGGGATCATCCCAGTATGGTCTGTTTATTAATTCGAGGCTATTTAGGCGGTTTAACGGGTGAAATGGCGTGAATGGGACATTTTCGAGCCAAATCGATATGCGATAATCTACGGTTTTGGGGTGGGGCTTGGGTTCCGAGGGTGTCGTGGGACGAAAATAAACCTAGGCATGCCAGGGAGGTTGGGGATCATCCCAATGTGGTTCGTTTTATTATTTGAGTCTATTTAGGTGGTCAAACAGGCAAAATGGCATGAACGGGGCATTTTTAGGCTAAATCATTGTGCTATAGCCCATAGTTTTGAGGGTGGGCCCAAGGTTCGGGGTGCCATGGGTCAAAAATCGACCTGGGCGTGCCACATAGGGGAGCGTCCTAATGAGAACCTTTGGGGTGGGTGGAGCAATTTGAGTGGTCAAATGGGTGAAACAATGCGAACAAGCCATTTTTAGGCAAAATCAGTGTGTTATATAGCATACGATTTTTGGAGTGGGCCTGAGGTTCGAGAGTAATTTTTGCCAAAAATTGATCGGGATACCTCAGGCAAGATAGAGAGCTGCCTAGTATGGGCCTTTATGGTTTTCGGGGCGGTTTGGATGGTCAAATGAGCGAAACGACATGAACGAACCATTTTCGGGCCAAATCGGTATGCTATGGATTGCAGTTTTTGGGGTGGACCCATGGGTCGAGCGTGATTTTGTCCAAAAATTGATCGAGCTACCCCAGGCAGGCTGAGGGCAGCCTAGGGTGGGCCTTTATGGTTTTCGGGGCGGTTTGGGTGGTCAAACGGGCAAAAGGATGCGTACGAGCTATTTTGGAGCCAAATCAGTGTGCTATAGCCCACAGTTTTCGGGGTGGGCCTGGGGCCAAGTGTGATTTTGGTTAAAAATAGCTCGGGTTGCCCCAAGCAGGCTAGGAAACGGCCTAATGTAGGCTTTTATGGTTTTTGGGGTGATTTGGGTGGTCAAACGAGTGAAACGGCGCGAACGGGCCATTTTGCGGCCAAATCTTTATGATATAGCCCACGTTTTTTGGGGTGGGCCCAGGGGTCGAGCATTAGTTTTGCCAAAAATCGATCGAACTGCCCCAGGCAGGCTGGGAAGCAGCCTAGTATGGGTCACTGGGGTGGGCGGGGCAGTTTTGGTGGTCAAACAGGCGAAACTCCACGAATGGACTATTTTCGGGCCAAATCAGTTGCTATAACCCATGGTTTTTGGGGTGGGCCCGGGGGTCATGCATTATTTTGGCCAAAAATCAATCGGGCTGCCCAGGCAGGTTGGGGAACGTCCTAGTGTGGTCCATTGAGGTGGGCGGGGTGATTTGGTTGGTCAAATGAGCGAAACAGCGCGAACGGGCCATTTTCAAGGCAAATCAGTGTACTATAGCCCAGGAGTGGTCCTGGGGGACGGGTGTGATTTTGGTCAAAAATAGATCGGGCTGCCCCAGGTAGGCTGGGGAGTGGCCTAATAAAGGTCATGGGGGGTGGACTGAGCTGTTTGGGTTGTCAAACGAGCAAAATAGCATGAACAGGCCATTTTTGGGCCTAATCGGTGTATTTGAGGTGGGCCCGAGGATCAAGCATGATCTTTGTCGAAAATCGACCAAGCTGCCTCAGGAAAGCTAGGGAGCAGCCTAATGTGGTTCATTGGGGTGGGCGGGGAAGTATAGGGTGTCAAACGGCCGAAACAACGCGAACGGGTTATTTTCGGACCAAATCGGTGTGCTATAGCACATAGTTTTTGGGGTGGGCCAGGGGCCGGGCGTCTTTTTTGGGCCGAAAATCGATGGGCTTCTCCAGGCAGGCTGGGGAGCGGCCACACACAGCAACATTAGAAAGTTTTATTCTGAGTTGTGAAGAAACTGATAGTAATCCAAACAAGAGTAGTTGTATACATTGGAACAACTCTTGCAACCTAACCAATGTTTGGTCTGTAGAAACTGTACAGAACAACGTGTTACATCTGCCTATCAAAGCCTTTTGGCCCTGCAAGTTTTCCTTGAGGATACTATAAAAGAAACCAATGATATCAAAACTCTTAAAGCTTTAGAAAAGAGGATCAAACGCGTAGTGTACAGAGCAGAAGATAGAGTTTATTCAAGCCTGAGAGACATCATTCTAGCAGGTGGCATGAAGAATTATGAAAGGGCTTGTAAATCATTTTAGGAAGAATTGTTAGAAGTGGAAAAAAAAGTTTACCTTCTTAGCAAAGAGCTGATGCTGATCGAGTTTAACAAGCACGGAAGCAAATCTGCAGAATTAGCAAGAACGTCCTCATTAGGAAAAATAATAGTTGAGGAAAATACTGTTGTCGGGATGAAGGATGACTTCAACACTATACTTGATCGCCTCATTGCACAAACAGATGAGCTAACTGTCCTATCAATTGTTGGTATGGACGGTATGGGTAAGTCAACTCTTGCTAGAAAAATTTATGAGAATTCAACAATCCGTAATAGATTTGATAAACATGCATGGCTTACTATCTCCGAAGAATTTAATGTGAGAAATATGGTTCTTGAACTTGTGTCTTCAATTAATCGTGATAGGACTGATGAGAACGATCTAAAAAAAAGCAATGATCAACTAGTGGAGAGTGCGTATAGAGGTTTGAAGGGTAGAAGGTTTCTAATTGTCATAGATGATCTTTGGAGTACTGAGGCGTGGGACCAAATGCAAAGAATATTTCCAAATGATAACAATAAAAGCCGAATCCTACTAACTACTCGATTTAACTATGTAGCGGATTATGCAAGCCCTGATATTTCTCCTCATGATATGCCTTTTCTAAGTTTTGATGATAGTTGGGATCTATTTACCAAAAGACTATTCCAAGAAGAACCATGTCCTCCTCAACTAGAAGAAATAGGGAAGCATATCGTACAACAATGTTGAGGATTACCTCTCTCGATTGTTGTCGTTGCTGGACTTCTTGGAAAAATGGACGCAGGGAATGATAATTGGAAGAAAGTTGAGGAAAATTTGACTTCCTTCTTTGGTACGGTTTCCGAACAATGCCAAGCAATTCTTTCGTTGAGCTACCGATACTTGCCCCAACATCTGAAGACTTGTTTTCTCTATATTGGAGAGTTTCCTGAAGATATGGAGATTGGCATTTCAAATTTGACTAGCCTATGGAATCACTAGTCACAAAAGAGAAAAGCACACAAAGAACGTTAACACGAACAAACGGACACAAAACTAATATTAGTAGGAGTTTACTAGCTTGTCAATTAGCGTTCGGATCAATCAAACGAAACTATGGAACAATAAAAAGAAACTAAGAAAATCTCACATTTGAGCCAAAATTATTGCGTGAACAGTAACAATGATGACATGGCAGCACATAATTGGTTGCGGTTTCTAACAATTTGTGTTGTCCAATTTCAAGTCTTGGTCAATTTACAATTTAGGAATTGGTGGAATTTGTTTTAAGGAGGGAAATTCAAACAAGTCTTGGAGACTTTTCAAATTCAAGTTTTCAAGACTTGACTTTTACAGTACTTTTCCTTAAAACATGGACCCTTGTTTTATGGAAAATTGTTGGAAAGTGGTTGAGATGTGATTGACTATTTGATGAGTGATGGAAAGTCTTTCAAGACTAACAAAGCTTCACCCCTTTTTCCTTAACCTTTATAAACCTAATGTTCACTTTATATTAACAAGCTATGAAGATTGTGAAGAACTTCAAGAACAACATCAACAATCACCAAAAACAACCAACAACAATCTCCAAAAATACCACAATATTCACACGGCCAACTTCCAATTTTCACAATACAATATCTTCAACACTTGGCCAAGACAACTACAATTTCAAAAAAATGGTTCTTAGGTCACCAATGAACAATAATATCACGTGGGCAAGCTTATAACAACAACAAGATGAAGACCACAAGGCCAAAACATCCCACCACAATAATATTTCAACAACAATTCGGCCAAGCCTTATGTTCACGAAAACAACACCAACAATGTAAACTCAAACTTAGATTTAGACTCAAGAGTGTTAGAGATGAAGAAAACTAATACTAGAAACAACAAAACAAGTAAAAATCTCGGCCAAGACACAACAATAACACAATTTCGGCCAAGAACACAAAATGGACAGATTACTCCTTATCTAGAATTTATTTTTCAGTTTTTCAACTCTTTATATATATATATATATATGTATATTCAACTCTCAAGCCCAAGGAACAAAATCAAAGATGACTCTGATACCAAATGATATGGGATGGACAACGGAAGCCACAAAACAAACACCAAATCAGTCCACTAGTTTGAAGAACCCGTGGACTTATTTGGTGACCACTCTCGAATTCACTACAACAACAAGAAGAAGGAAATATAAGGGTGTGTTTCAACCCCAAAACAGCCACCAAACTAGATTTAACAACAAGAAGATGAAGAACAAGATGAACTTAACAATGGGAATAACAACAACAACACAAACGGGTACAATACGAGATACAAACGTTACAAGATTGCAAGAATAGAAAGGATAGATAGAGTGACATACACTATCTCATGAACTAAGAACCTAAGTGTATTAAAGAACCTAGACCCTTAATGCAATGATAATAGGAACACCTACTCTCTTTGGTGATCACAAGAGAGACCTCAACCTCCTCTAGCACCCAACGTTCTAAGCAAGAATGCAACACTAGTGATTCCACCCTAGTATCACCCTAGTTACAAGTTTCAGATTTGACTCAAGGAAAGAGGAATTTGTCTTTCTATGTTATACAACATTCATCATTCATCAAAATCTAAGACAAAAATAACCTACAATGTTCTATTTATATTAGATTACAACTAGAATACAAAATGACCAAAAGGCCAAAAGACTCAAAATATTGCCCATGGAATGTAGTGTAGTGTAGGCTGATTTTGGTGTGTTTAGGCCCTCTTTTACACTTCACTTGTGCACTTCCTTGGGCGGATTCATTACGCACTCATTCACGTCCATCCTCGTAGTCGTACTTGTATCAACCTAGATGAGTTAATTGATAGAAATCTAATTTTGACTAGTAGACGAAGGGCTAATGGAAGGGTGAGAATTTGCAAAATTCACGATCTTCTACGGCAGTTGTGCATAAGAGAAGCTCAAATTGAGAATTCAGTGCATGTCTTGAAGGATAATTACTGCATTTCTTCAGAAGGCATACATTATCAATGACGATTGATGCTTCCGGTTAATATTAATTGATATGAGTTTGATTATCTTCTGGAGCATGGGAGCGGTACTGCAAGTACAACATGCAGCTTGGTTGTTACGAGCAATCCTAGTGAAACTTGTGTATACATCTCACATTTCAAGCTGCTTAATGTGCTGGATGTGTCTTCAATTTATCAGGATTTCTCTCGCGTAATATCTGAACTTGTACATTTGAGATATGTAGCTGCAACTATTGAGGAAGTTCCTTCACTAGCCAAATTGTGGAATCTACAAACCATAATTCTTCATAATTCTACAACAAGAGATTTGCATCTTCCACAAGAAATCTGGACAATGTCAGAGATAAGACATCTGAAAATTGGATGGAAAATACATATGCCTAATCCTCTCGAGTCAGAAAGTCGTAGTATTGAAGAACAACCTTTGATTCTCAATAACTTGCAAACGCTTGATCTGTTTTCCTCTCCTTTTGTGGCAGAAATACTAAGAAGAACTCCCAATCTAAATAAGCTAAAGATTCGAGGTGTATCTTGTGAGTGGTCTGATTTTATGATTCGTATCTTTCTTCTCGAGTGCCTTGAGACACTACATATATATGCATCAGGATCCCATGTCAATGATAAAGGCAAATTTATGTTATACTATTTCAGCTTGGCTCCCATTGATCTCCAAAGGGAATTTTTTCCGCTTAATCTCAAGCAATTGAGATTAGAAGGTACTAATATTTCATGGGAAGAAATGGTTGTATTGTCTAATTTACCTAATCTTGAGGTACTCAAAGCGCACTTTGGATTCTATGGAACGGATTGGATACTAAATGAAGATGTTGTGTTTCAAAAGTTAAAATACCTACGACTTGAGTATGAATGTCCGGAAAGGTGGGAAATAGCTAGTGATAATTTTCCGATGCTTGAGCAACTAGTCCTGCAAGGCTTTACGAAGCTGGAGATTCCCCCAAGTATTGGAGATATATCAACACTAAAATTAATCCAATTAAAATATTGTGGCTCTAGAATCGAGAGTAGTGCAATGCAAATTCAGCAAGAGCAACAAAGTTATGGAAATTATGAGCTTCAAGTTCAAATTATCTCATAATCACTGAAACTTAGGTATGAGTTGAAACCTCGCCAAATCTTAATATGTTCATGTGATTTTGTCTATATGAGTATGACTATTAGTTTTCTGTTTTTACAAAAAGGCTAGTAAATTTTGATGAAGGGACCTTCAAGATATTGGGATACATTGATGAAGTATGAAGCTTTGTGTAATGATCTTTGAAAAAAGCAAATAGAGTCTACAATTGCATTCAAGTATGATGCCCCATGTTCATGTGAAGAGTCCCAAAGGCTAGTAAATTTTGATGAAGGGACCTTGAAGATATTGGGATGCATTGATGAAGTATGAAGCTTTGTGTAATGATCTTTGAAAAAAGCAAATAGAGTCTACAATTGCATTCAAGTATGGTGCCCCATGTTCATGTGAAGAGGCCCAAGCACCTATTGTCTTTTGTAGTAATTGTTAATACCTTAGTATAAATAAATAGTGAACATTATGTCATCTTTCATTTAGACTTTGTTGAGTATTATCTTTTTAATATTTTGTCTAGCTTTCTATTCTTTAATACTCCTACTTCCTCGAACTATGAACAAATTTATGGGGGGGGGGGGGGGGGGGAATGAAATTCCTAACCTCTATAGAAACGGATGACTTGACCATGCACTATAGTCTTTGTTTGTTCGACTTACTGATTCAAATCTATTGTGCTTTGTTCCGGTTAATGTTTTTTCTATGGTTACTATTATGCTGGATTTAAAGTCTGGTACTTTTTGGAACAACTCCAGTTGGATCAAAGTTTGGAGTCTGCCACTAGTATAAGGACTACACTGTCTTGCATTGCTTGTTATACCAAGTTATTTAAATCAGTATCACTCGGGTTGTGTCGAGGATAAAAATTAAGTCTGGAAACCACAACAGTTGCTACAGCAAGGAGTTTAAAAAGATGCCAGTTTCTAGCTAGGTAGGTGCAGTAGCTTTGTGGCCTTTCCCATTAACTTGTTTTCGTATCTCAACTTAGCTCTATCTTATTGGACTTTCCAGCATATACTGTGTCGAATGTTTTCAAACTATTCTAACCAAACTTCACATCTCCTCACTCAGAGGAAATTGTTTATTCTGGTATCTCTTAACTTATGCATTCGCTGGAGATGCAGTGTGAAAAGTAGACAAATGCGGTCGATTCAAGCCTAAGAGCCATCATTTTAGCAGGTTCTCGAGTATTCCAAGAAATGACTTGCCAAGACACATTGTGATTTCTCTATATATGCTGCTGCATAAATTTATAAGAAAAAGAGTCGTGAAAAAAAGAATTCTTTATGTTTCTGATAATCTACTTTGGACTCAAACATGGTCATTGAAGGAAGAAATAGAAAGTATAATTTATTCAATATTCCTAAGATGAACATGTGAGGTCTCATGTTCTTTTTGTAGTTTTTTGAAAACAGAGCTAAAGATTGAAGATTAATTTAATAGTAAAAGAATTAATTTAATGGAGACAACCGAGAAAGGACTTGTAAAGCCTTCCAAGAAGAATTACAAGAAGTGGAAAAAGAAGTTGGATATCTCAGGAAGGAGGTGATGCAGATCTAGTTTGTTGAGCATGGAACCAGATCTGCAGAAGCAACAACTTCTTCCTCATTAAGATGGTATGCAGCTGACCAAAATGGTACTGTTTTCGGAATGGTGGATGACTTTAACTCCATAATAGATCACCTAATTGTGCAGATAGATGAGCTGACTGTCGTGTCAATTGTTGGTATGGGCTGTATTGGTTAGACAACCCTTGCTAGAAAAGTCTATGATGATTCATCGATTCGACCCCGATTTGATACATGTGCATGGGTCACTGTCTCTGAAGAATATAATGAGAGACAAGTGCTTCTTGAACTTGTATCTTCGATTAGTCGAGATAGGACGTACAACAATCAAGAAATGAGCAATGATCAACCAATGGAGATTGTCTATAGAGGTCTCAAAGGTAGGAGATTCCTAATTGTCACAGATGATATTTGGAGTACTGAGGCTTGGGATCAAATCCAAAGAATATTTCCAAATGATAACAACAAAAGTAGAATCTTATTAACTACTCGGCTCAAGTATGTTGCCGATTATTTAAGCCTTGATTTCCCTCCTCATGATATGTCTTTTCTAAGTCTAGATGATAGTTGGAATTTATTTAGTGAAAGACTTTTTAGAGAAGAATCCTATCCTTCTCATCTAGAAGAAGTAGGGAAGCATATCGTACAACAATGTCGAGGATTACCTCTCTCTATTATTGTCATTGCTGGACTTCTTGGCAAGATGGAGCCAACCCATGATAATTGGAAGAAAGTTGAGGAAAATCTGAACTCATTCTTTGTTTCAATTTATGAGCAGTGTCAAACAATTTTTTCTATGAGCTACAATTGGTTGCCCCAACATTTGAAGGCTTGCTTTCTCTATATAGGAGGCTTTCCTGAAGATGAGGAGATTAGTGTTCCGAAGTTGATTAGGTTATGGATTGCTGAGCAGTTCGTAAAGGAAAGAAAGGATAAAAGCATGGAACTAGTGGCTGAGGAGTATCTAGAAGAGTTAATCCAACGAAGTCTAATTTTGGTTCACAAATGACGGGCTAATGGAAGGATCAAAACTTGTAAAATTCATGATCTTCTGCGTCAGCTGTGCATAAGAGAAGCTCAAATTGAAAATGTTGTGCTTGTCATGAATGATAATGTCCCAACTTACTTAGAAGGCATAGATTATCAACGGCGAGTGATGATTACACTCGGGAAGCACATTTATCTTCCAAGGCACGAGTCTGTTACTACAATACAGCCCGCAGCTTGATTTTTACTAGCTTTTGTCGTAACAACGTCCTTGTTCTTTTGTCTCACATTTCAAGCTGCTTAAGGTGCTGGACGTACTTAATACACCACTGTTTTTTCCAATGTGATACCTGGACTTGTTCATTTGAGATATGTTGCTGCAAAAATTGACGAAGCTCCTTCACTAGCTAAGTTGTGGAACTTACATACCATAATTTTTTTTAGATCCCCGATGACAGACTTGAACCTCCCACTAGAGATCTGGACAATGTCAAAGATAAGACATCCTAATCCTCTAGAGGCAGAAAGTTGTGGCATTGGAGAACAACCTTTGTTTCTCAATAACTTGCAGACAATTGCTCTCCCTTCCTCTTCTTTTGCCGCGGAAATCCTAAGAAGAACTCCCAATCTACAGAAGCTAAAGATTACATCGGAATCTACTGCTCACTGGTCTGTAATTGTTGATAGTCTCAATAGTCTAAAGGGGCTTGAGGCACTACAAATTTCACCACCAACAACCTGTTATCCGATCAGTCTCTCTAGCGATATTTTCCTGACTAATCTCAAGAAGTTGAGATTATACTTTACATTTTTTCCATGGGAAAATATGACCGTGCTAGCTAATTTGCCCAATCTTGAGGTGCTCAAAGCACATTGTGGATTCATGGGAACAGATTGGAGACTAAATCAAGATGATGTGTTTCTAAGATTAAAGTATCTAGAAATTGTGTTCGGATATAAACTGGAAAGGTTCGAAGCAACTAGTGATAATTTTCCAATGCTTGAGAACCTAAGACTGTATGGGTTGCATAACCTCGAGAAAATTCCCCAGAGTATTGGCGAAATAACGACACTACACTTGATCCAAATAGAAAATTGCAGCTCTGCAGAGGTCACTAGTGCAAAGCAAATTCAAGAAGAACAAGAAAGCTGGGGAAATTATGAGCTTCAAGTTCAAATTATCCACTCTGAAAATTAGGTAAACCATTTGATTCATTATTAGCCACATCTTATTTGTGGAAGAGTTAGACTAAAGAAATATTGAAGGAAGGTGAGTAGACATGACATGGAGCAGCTACAACGTACCGAGAGGATGCAAATTAAGGTAGATGGGTAGTAGGTAGGAGTGCGTCTTTGGTATTAGGTTGGTGTGTTTTGTCTTGTTATCTGTGCTAGTTGTCGTAGTGCTTTACTTGTGGTGTCTTGGTCTTAGAGTTTCGGTGATGTTTGTTGTTTCAGGGAGGTAGAATGTGGTACTACTTTGTGGTAGGCTTATTTTGTTGTTATTATCTATTGAGGTCGAGTGCCATCTAAACTATTCATTAGCCTGAAAATGACCATTTCTTCCTTTGATAATTCAAATGTCAACTACTACTTGATAAGGTTTATTTAAGAAAAGTAATAGTACATGCACTGCACTACACACCTTAATTCTAATAAGTACATTATGTTTTAATGCAAATGGTACCGCTAATTTGAATCAGCCAGGTTTCTTCTTGTGAAAAAAAAAAAAGATTAGGACTAAAATCTTAGCTTGGTGAAAATGGCTTACGCTTCTCTTTCTTCGCTTATGCATACGCTGGAGCAACTCTTGCAACCTAACCAACGTTTGGTTTGTGCAAGTTGCATACAGCCACATGTTGAATCCGCGCGTCAAAGTCTTTGCTCTCTACAATTTTTTCTTGAGGATACTACTAAGGAAATCAAAGATACCGAAACTCTGAAGGTTTTGGAAAAGAGGATCGGAGATGTAATTTATAAAGTAGAAGATAAAGTTGATTCAAGCCTAAGAAGCATTATCATTCTAGCAGATTGCAGAGAGAAACGCGAAAGGGCGTGTAGATCCTTCTATGAAGAACTGCTAAAAGTGGAAAAAGAAGTTTATTTTCTCAAAAAGGAGGTGATGTTGATCGAGTTTAGAAGGCATGGCAGCGATAGAAAAGAGTTAGCAAGGACTTCTTCCTCGTCAACAAGGTATTCAACTGGGCCAAACAGTATTGTTGGAATGTAGGATGACTTCAAGACCGTAGTAGATCATCTTACTGCCCAAACAGATGAGCTAACTGTCACACCAGTTGTTGGTATGGGCGGTATAGGTAAGTCAACTCTTGCTACAAGAGCTTATCATGATAAATTTATCGGACATCGATTTGATACATGTGCATGGGTCACTGTCTCTGAAAACTGCAATGAGAGATAGGTACTTCTTGATGTTGTCTCTTCAATTAGACGGATCAATAAGACGGATGAAAGCATTAAAAATATCAATAGTGATCAGCTAGCAGAGATTTCATATAGAAGTCTAAAGGGTAGGAGATTTCTAATTGTCATAGATGATCTTTGGAGTAATGAGGCTTGGGACAAAATGCAAAGACTATTTCCAGATGACAAAAAGAAAAGCCGGATTCTTTTAACCACTCGACTAAAATATGTTGCTGATTATGTAAGTTGCCCTGAATTTCCTCCTCATAATATGTCTTTTCTAACTTCAGATGATAGTTGGAGTCTATTTACCGAAAGACTATTTAGAAAAGATCCATGTCCTCCACAACTAGAACCAATAGGCAAGCATATCATACAACATTGTCAAGGATTACCTTTCTCAATTACTGTCATTGCTGGACTTCTTGGCAAGGTGGATCCTACCCGTGATAACTGGAAGAAAGTTGAGGAAAATTTGAACTCATTCTTTGGTACGGTTTCTGAACAGTGTCAAACAATTCTTTCTTTGAGCTACCGTTACTTGCCCCAACATTTGAAGGCTTGTTTTCTCTATATTGGAGGTTTTCCTGAAGATATGGAGATTAGTGTTTCGAAGTTGATTAGGCTATGGATTCCAGAGCTATTCGTAAAGCCAAGAAGCAATAAAAGGTTAGAAGTGATGGCGGAGGAATATCTACAAGACTTAATTGATAGAAGTCTAATTTTGGCTGGTACACGAAGGCCTGATGGGAGGATAAAAACTTGCAAAATTCACGATTTTCTTCGACAGTTATGCATTAGAGAATCTCCACTTGATAATTTTATGCATGTACTGAATGATAATGACTACACTTTCTCAAAAGACATTGATATTTATCCACGGCGAGTGATGCTTTCATGTCATGTTAGTCATCCAGAACATGGAAGTGGTACTACAAGTACAACCCGCAGCTTGGTTTTTATGAGCTTTTTTGATAAATTTTCCCGACAGTGTCCTTGTTCCATTATCTACAATTTCAAGCTGCTAAAGGTGTTGGACTTTTCATCAATTGATTACGATTTTTGTCGTATAATACCTGAACTTGTACATTTAAGATATGTTGCTGCAAACATTGAAGAAGCCCCTTCACTAACCAAATTGAGGAATTTACGGACCATAATTCTTCGTACTATAGAAAAAAAAGATTTGGATATCCCACTAGAGATCTGGACAATGTCAGATATAAGACATCTGCATCTTGGATGGTCAGTACATATGCCTAATCCTCTCGACGCAGAAAGACATGGTATTGGAGAACAACCTTTGTTCCTCAACAACTTGCAGAAACTTGCTCTATATTCCTCTCCCTTTGAGGCGAAAATCCTAAGAAGAACTCCTAATCTAAATAAGCTGAGGGTTACAATTATTGATAGCACTCAGTGGTCCGATTTTCTTGATTGTCTCTTTCTTCTACAGGGGCTTGAGACACTACATATTCGGGCAGCAGTATCACATGGTCAACGCGTTCTCCATAGGAATATTTTTCTGCCTAATCTCAAGCAATTGAGATTACGCTTCACTAGTTTGGCATGGGAAGATATGGTTGTATTGGCTAATTTACCCAATCTTGAGGTTCTCAAAGCACATTGTGGATTCATAGGGACAGGTTGGAGACTAAATGAGAATGTTGTGTTTCAAAGATTAAAATACCTACGCCTCGAGTGGGAAGATGTGGAAAGGTGGGAAGCAGCTAGTGATAATTTTCTGATGCTTGAGCAATTAGTCCTGGCTATGTTATTTAGGCTGGAGGAGATTCCCCAGAGTATCGGAGAAATAATGACGCTAAAACTAATACAAATAGAATATTGCGGCTCTACAGTCGAGACTAGTGCAAAGAAAATTCAACAAGAGCAAGAAAGCTGGGGAAATGATGAGCTTCAAGTTCGAATTATTAGGTAAGTTAAAAATTCCATCTTTGATTATTAGCAATATCTTGTTGATTAAAATTGTCAATTGTCTTGGAAGTACTAGTTCTTTTAACCCCAACCAAGGAGGATTATCAGTAGTTACTGTCTGAACTAAAACAAACATTACACCAGCATACTTTGTACAACAACTAAAGCATAGTTTGTACAACAACTAAGATGTGTTTGTTAATCTTGATTATGACAATTTAGTTCTCAAGAGATACAAAAAGATGTGTTTGATATACAAAAAGATGTGTTTGTATATACAGAAAGATATACAAAAACTACTATAGGGAGTTCATCTTTGTTTTTTGTATTAAGTTTTACAGTATTTATAGATCCCTGGAATGTTTGATATTTGGCTAATTGATTTGCTTGTGTGCATTACCTTCAAAGAAGTTGGAACTTTATGTTTACCAACAAAACAAACTTTAGTCTTACCAAAGTTTACCTAGTTTAACGTCAAACATGTTTTTTTAGATTATGTACACTCCTTATCCCATCGTAAGTACTAAATAACGCAGGGATCATTAATCCTTGCACTATAATCCCAAAAATAATTTTGTCAGCGAACAAAACGATCCATTAGTGTCTGTATTAAAGATAATGATAAAAAGTCAGTGCACTACACCTTGTCTCACAATTTCTCACAATTAAACTGCTAAACTTTTAATCGTTAATCGCAACATACAACTTTTCTGGAGAATTTATGCATGCAATGATGTAGATGCAACATAGCATTAATTAATATCAAAATTCCACATAAATAGCATTTTAAAGTTGTTTTAGTAGTGTAGTTTTGTCATGGTTATAGATTTTGATGTAGGGGAAGCAAGGTTGGTGAAAAACTGAATTAGTTGTAATAATAGTAGTCTAAAGTAGACAGCATAGTCTGGTCATTTGTCAACAAACTAGCTGTCAATCCATCAACTTAATTTATTAAAGAAAGCACCATTACATGATTGACTAATAAGTCAAGTGGTCACAGAAAAAAGAAAGCAAAGAAACACAAAAATCATAGCAAAGTAATGGCTTATGCGGCTCTTTCTTCACTTATGTATACACTGCAGAAACTCCTGCACTCTAAATCATCTTTGATTTGTGGAACCTCTATACTACAACAACATGTTGAATCTGTTTATCAAAGTCTATTTGATCTTCAAGTTTTTCTTGAGGATACTACTAATGAAGTCAATGATACTGAAAATCTCAAGGTTTTAGAAAAGAAGATCAGAGATGTAGTCTACAAAGCAGAAGAGAGAATTGACTCAAGCTTTAGAAGAATAATCACTCTAGCAGATCGATATAAACGAGAAAGGGCTTGTAAATCCTTCAATGATGAACTGCAAAAGGTGGAAAAAGAACTTGAGTCTCTCAAGATAGAGGTGATGCAGATCGAATTTAGCAAATCAGCAGAAGCAACTACTTATTCATCATCATCAAGAAAGTATTCAACTGAGCAAAATACTTTTGTTTGGATGAAGGATGAATTCAACACCATACTAGATCGCCTCACCGACCAAACAAATGACCTAACTTTCATATCACTCGTTGGTATGGGTGGTATTGGTAAGACAACTCTTGCTAGAGAAGTTTATGATAATCCATCCATTCGTTGTCGATTTGATAAACTTGCATGGGTTACCATCTCTGAAGTATATGATGAGAGACAAATGTTTCTTGAACTAGTCTCTTCGATTATACGGAATAGGACTGATGATAACAATCAAAAAATGAGCAATGATCAACTAATAGAGGTTGCATACAGAGGTCTAAAAGGTAGGAGATTTCTAGTTGTGATAGATGATATTTGGAGTACTCAGGATAGGGACCAAATGCGAAGAATATTTCCAAATGACAACAATAAAAGTCGAATTCTATTAACTACTCGCCTCAACTATGTTGCTGATTATGCAAGTCCTGATTTTCTTTTCTTAGTTTAGATGATAGTTGGAATCTATTTACTGGATACTGTTCAAAACAGATCCATGCCCTCCACAACTAATAAAAATAGGGAAGCATATCATACAACAATGTTGAGGACTACATCTCTCGATTGTTTTCATCGCTGGACTTCTTTGCAAGATGGACCCGACCCATAGTAATTGGAAGAAAGTTGAGGAAAATCTGAACTCATTGTTTGGTACACGGTTTCTGAACAGTACCAATCAATTCTTTCTTTGAGCTACAGTTACTTGCCCCAACATTTGAAGGCTTGTTTTCTCTATGTTGGAGGTTTTCCTGAAGATATAGAGATTATTGTTTCGAAGTTGATTAGGCTATGGATTGCTGAGCTATTCGTAAAGGGAAGAAGTAATAAAAGTTTAGAAGTGGTGGCGGAGGAGTACTTAGATGAGTTAATTGATAGAAGTTTAATTTTGGCTGGTACACGAAAGCCTGATGGAAGGATGATAACTTGCAAAATTCACGAACCTCTTCGACAACTGTGCATTAGAGAAGGTCAATTTGAGAATTTCATGCATGTACTGAATGATAATGACTGCAGTTTCTCAGAAGGCATACATATTTATCCACGGAGAGTGATGCTTCTTTCACTTGGTACTCATTGGAAGCATTTATATGTTCCAAGGCATTGGAGTGGTAATACAACTAATACAATCTACAGCTTGATTTTTACGGGCAATTCTTTTCAAGTATATCGAATGCCACAATTTGTTTCGCACTTCAAGCTGCTTAAGGTGTTGGACGTATTTTCAATCAATTCCAATTTCTCTTGGGTGATATCTAAACTCGTACATTTGAGATATGTTGCTGCAAATATTGACGGAGCTCCTTCACTAGCTAAACTGTTGAATTTACAGACCTTAATTCTTCGGAATCTTGGACCGAAATAAGTCATTTTTTGAATCAATTCACCAAAGTAATTTGTTATTTGAAAATTTTACAAAACTAGTATAATCGTTGTTCCCAATAACGTTTTTTGTTTTAAAAAGGTTAACGGCTCAAATGGAATTGGTGTTAGACATTAGAATATAAAACGTTACTCACAGACCTGCAAAGTTTTAGGACAACAGATTATATAAGTGACGGTATGTATAGAATGTTCAAACACATTTTTACAATTCTAACCAAAGCTTTTGCTTATGTTCTTTATTCTAGAAACGACATTTACAAAGTTTTAATAGGTATGGCTAGCCAATATTTTGTAATGCATTAAAATTATTTTGATGTTTTAATAATTATAATACATATCTTATTTTTGTGTATAGCATAAAAATGGCTAATTTTGAAGAAAATGTGATGGTTGCTTTGTATTGGGGTGGTGAAATAATTTCTGATATGAGCGGATTTAGATACAGCGAAGGTGCTAGAATGATTGTTAGCATGTCTATTTCAACTAGCTACGTTGAACTAGTTGCAATGTCGCATGAAAAAATGAGGACAAACAGTGAAAATATTCAAATGGATATTTCTGGAAAATATCCATGCTCATTTCAAGGAAACATTACAAGGTTTATTGAATTTAAAATAGAGAATGACCAGTCTTTGCTACAATTTCTTGTCATTCCTAAAAATTTTTTGAATAAAATTGATATAAATCTTTTGGAGATGTATGTAAAGACTAGACCAACAAATCATGATAATCTATTTCAAATGAATGGTCAGCATGGTTATCATATGAATTTATTAGCTCAAAATTATGGATTTGCCATGCTCAGTCATCCTCATTTTGCATATACTGCAACCCCTAGTATCCATCAATCACTTCATGCAAGCCCTAACGAACATGAGTATCAATCATATGATGAAGGATTAAGTAGTCAAGGAAACATTGAAAGTGGCCACAGACAATATGAGATCAGGTGGGTGATCTTTACTTTTTTTGAAACTATAAGAAATCTTATGCATCACTACTTCACTAATTCATTATTTTTTTTCCGCAGAGAAGATGAGAATAACTTTGATTTGTGTAATGATGCATATGCTCAAATTTGTGATGAAAGTTCGGAGGAAGATGCACCTTCAGAAGATGATGGAGAAAGTGAAACCTTTGAAAGTGAATCTGATGAAGATACCAATGATAGTGAAGATTTACCTCAAAATGATATTGGTGTAAATCTTCATAATCAATTTGGTCAAAGTGTGTCTGAAATGAAAAATCATGATATACCCTACTTTACAACATTAGAGAATGAAGAAGATATTTTTATCTCTACCCGTGAATCTGAGATGAATTGTTGTTCTGTTTGGTCTGACGATGGCAAAAAAGATTCAAAAAAAGGAATGTGTTTTAGCAGCAAAGATAGATTGAAACGGGTTGTGACAACTTGGAGTTTGCGCAAAAATAAAGAATTCATAGTTGTAACATCAAGCAAGAAACTATGGATTGTCAGATGCAGGTTTCACAAATCATTAGGTTGTCGATGGTTTCTTCGAGGCCGAAAGGTTGGAGGTAGCCTTTGGAAGATAGGAAAGTATTTTGATAATCATAGATGTGAGACTGAAGGGCTTACTACAGGCCATGCTAACCTAGATACCAATTTAATTGCATCTTTGTTTCTAAATCAAATACATAAAAATCCCAAATTGTTGGTAGTACATGTCATTTCTAAGGTTCATGGGATATTTGGTCATCAAGTAACATATATGAAAGCGTGGCTTGGACGTCAACAAACATTTAAATTGGTGTATGGTGATTTTCAGAAATCATTTAGTGAGCTTCCTAAGTTTTTTGCAGCTTTTCAACACTTTAACCATGGAACAATTGTAGAATGGAAACACGAAGAGTCAATGAGTTCGTTAGAGGTAAAAACGTTTAAATTTGTATTTTGGGCTTTCAAGCCATGAATTGATGGATTCCAAACTTGTCGTCCAGTTATTTCAGTAGATGGAACCCATTTGTATGGTAAATATGAGATAAAATTATTAATTGCTGCTAGAATTAATGGAAATGATAACATTCTTCCTCTAGCATTTGCTATTGTTGACAGGGAATCGGAAAAGGCATGGAAATAGTTTTTTAGAAAACTAAGAGCACATGTAATAAAGGATAGAGAAGATGTATCTATTATCTCTGATAGGGGAAAAGGAATCTTAGCTAGTTTATCGAAGTTGTGGCAATTCCAGGAGCCTCGGGCATTTCATCGATTTTTCGTAAGACATCTTAAGAGTAACATTCAATCTTATTTTCCAAACAGAAATCTCAGTGATCATGTAGGATGCTGCATCATCTCATCAAGTAAGGAAGTTCGAAGCTTTGATGTGGGAAATCAGGGAAGAAAATGAAGAAGCATATGAATATCTCATGCAATTTCCATTGGACAAATGGACGATTAGCCATGATGATTGAAAAAGAAGGGGAGTGTTGACAAAAAATCTTTCAGAGTCTTTCAACGGCCTTCCAAAGAAAGCTCGAGGATTGTCTTTCACTGCAATGGTGAGACTTTCATTGGAGAAATAGTTGAACGATATACCCGTCGATCTCAAACAGTGCACCAACTTGTAGAGCAAAAGGAATTATGGACAAGCAGGTTCAAACTAAAGTGGGAGAAGAACTACAAAAGTTCAAAAAGACACTTTTTTTTATTGGAATATATCCACTGGGACATATGAGGTTAGATCTATTCAAGTTGATGGTACTGGTGGTAATCCTTATCGTGTTTCACTAAATGATAAAAAAAATGTGATTGTGGAAAATAGGCTAATTTGCACTTTCCGTGTTCACATGTCATGAAAGTTACTGAAAGAATGGGAGGACTAGCTAGAAATTTTGTTAGCGAGCATTTCACAAAAGAGAATTATGTTTCTACATATTCTGGGTCATTCTCACCGGTTGGGCACGAGGCATATTGGCCATGTCCAAGTTTTTTAATGAGAAGTAATGAATTCTATCATCGTCCTAATCGATAAAGGACAACTAGAGTACCTAATGAGACGGATCGTGGTCCTGCAGTATATGGGCGAGCTTGCGGGTTGTGTATATAGACTGGACATGATAGGCGCCGATGTCCAATTCGTAATCAAACTTAAGTGGGTACTGTTAAACATAGTTTCTGTAATACCCCCAAAAATTTTCTTCGTAAAGATTTCCTGAGAAACGTATCGAGTTCTACGTTTTAGAGCGATCCATTCTTTAACCATGGTACCAAATAATGCACTTCTGTGAGTCAAAAATTATAGAGGCAAAACTGATTCTTTTATGGGCAGAAATTGTTGTAGAGGCCCCAAAGAATGAATCTTTATACGGTTCGAATGTATCCTAAACTATGAGAATAAGCTCAGACATTCACCTAACTACCATTTTGAAACTCTACTGGGGGTAAAATTGCCTTTCTTCTTTAGGACACCAAACAAATACTGGTAAAACACTTGCATTTCTAGCTAGCAGCTGAACCACAACATTAAATTTTACCCCTTAAACCATTTCTAGCCCTTCTCCCAAAATGCCCACAACCGTTTCCGATAGACCATGGACTGCTGAACCACAACATCAAATTTGACACATTCCAGAGCACCATTAACAATAACAAAAGAAAGTTAAAACTAGCACTACAAATTTAAAGAACGATATAAAAAGTATTTGAAACAATATGAACTGTGAAGCTTTTTCATGAAGATCACAATAACATATAAATCCTCATTTGTGAGAAATAGCTAGAAAAAAAGGGAGTCACGACATGATAATTAATAAACATCACCAACCCCTTAAATTCTTTGAACCTAAAAATGAGGGTACGTATATACCATAGACTAAAATAAGTAACAAAATTTCGAAATAATAAACATGTATACAACAGATACAAAAATACTCATCATCATCACTATCCTATTATTGCTGGATTTTCAAAAAAGAACTCTCAAGGCTCCGGCGGGTGCCTAGCAATATCAGGCAACTCTTGTCCCTCTGCCACAGCCACCTCAGCAGCAACAACCGCTTTACTCTCCAAATATGCCCTGACAGCCACAAGCAGGATACAAAACGCTAAAGCAATCTTTCTATGCAAATCAAAGCCAAAAGTTCAATAAGAGTACACCATTGGCTAAAAATGAATAAAAATAAAATCTTTCTATGAAAATGAGAAAAAGCCACAAATATATGGCAGATTCTCAGAGACAACAAGAGAAGCGAAACAACATCACAGGAAGAAAGAATTAAGCATATTCTTGCACACATTTACCTGCAAATATCTGCTACTAGTTTTTTACTTAAAACAAGATACTACCAGAAAAAGAAAAAGTAATGAGTCAGATGCAATGATAGCTCAAAGCAATCTATACCTTAAAAAGGACAATTTAAAGTGAACTAACAACTCGCATACACCACAACTCAAAATTAGTTTATGCAGCTAAACCAAATCGCGTACACCACCAAAGAATAGAAACCAAAAATCTTAAAAAAGGACAACAAATGCTATAAAAAAAAAGATACTAACAACTTTCCAACAACTAAGCATAATGAAAAGTAAACTTAAAACAAGAAAGAAAAATAACTTATAGAGAGAACAAGTATTCATGTATTACCAAGTTATGTCTAGACCACGTTCAGGGGAATGGAAGAAGGAAGAGTCCAACATAACTCCATTACTCTTTGCCTTTTTTTGTTTTGCTTTTTTTCTGTTTGGCTTTTCATACCGAAGTGGCCCATGATTGACTGGTGCATTATAGATATATTGTTCTTGCTCGTTCCAAAAAGGTAACCATTGTTCATGTTCTAACTCCCAGTTTGTATTTGGCCTTCCCCGAAGATCATGGCGAAAGTGGGTGGAATCAAATAGCAATGGAGTTGGAATCACTTGTTGCAATCCAAATTGCCTCATTACTCTATCAGGCAAGTGAGCCTCTACCACATCCCAACAGAAGATTGAAACTCTAACACGCCATATGTCTCGTCCAGCGCGATAATAGTCAGGAAGACTCTCAATTAAATCATCAGTATATGGTTCCCAAATAAACTACATGAAAAAGGAAAAAGCAAATGAGTCTATATTTACAATTTACGTAAAATCAAAGATAAAAAATTATACACAATCTACCTGATCTTCTGTCATTGAGTCAAGTGCATCCCTATAAACTTTCAGCACATACTTAGTAGTGTTAGTCCAACTAAAGTGTGCAAACCATCTAGTAGCATATGGACCCCTACTCAAATCAGTAGGAAAAATATCTCCTGTACCTCTTTTTTCTACTATCTGTGGGCTAAGGACAGTGATCCTCTCCTATGCCCAAACCAGATACAGATATATATATATATATATATATATATATATAAACTAAAAGAAATATCAATAAATAATTTGTGCAATTATTAGAATTATTAGACATACCTAAAGTAGTGGTAGAAATCTGGCTATCTCATTTTGGATACTCTGTAAGTCTTTACAAAGAAAACGATACAAGTACACTAAAGTTGCACTACCCCAACTATAAGACCCAATTGTATTGACGCCCTCGAGCATAGGAAGGTACATAAGCTTCAAATAAGAACCAGATGTATCTACCATCATCGTACCCGCAATCATCCAGAACATGTAACACCTAGCCTTCTGATTGACTATTTCTTGAGTTGTCATGTCTGACAATTGTGGCGCAGAGACCTTGAAGAAACTACTGCTAAAGTCCCGGAGAGATGGAACAAAACCTAATAATCTTTGACAAATGTTTTGCCAATCACCAATAGTTCTCGTCGTCTCAATACCAAATACCGGAGCACCATTCATGGGTAATCCATACAACACCTCGATATCTTGCAAGGTGATAGTTTCTTCACCTGTTCTAAGGTGGAAAGTATGTGTTTCAGGACGCCAACGCTCAACTAATGAAGTGATCAAACTACGATCGATAGCAGGCCTATTATATTTATAAACACCATACAATCCAGATAATTTAATCACTTCTAAAACTCGTGGATGGATAGGATATTTTTCTACGAGCTTCCAAAAACTTCCATCACTCTTTCTCGTATTAAGAATCATATCAGCACTTCCATCCTATATATCCCGTGACCTATGAGTAAGTTGTTGAGTTAATACAAATGGTTCAAGTGGCCCAGGATCCAACTTGTATGAACTACTACCAGCCATATAAAAGTACCTATACATAAGTGAATATGTTCATTATAATGAACATATTAATCAGCTATAAAAAGGAAAAAATTGTTCTCTTAAGTATGAGCAAAGTCTAAAAATATCCTTTCTCCTTTAAAAAGTATCCCAAAATTAAAAAGAATTTAAATCCATTTGTTCCTAAATCATAATTTAGAGCATAGTTGAGTAAAATTTGAGACATACAAAAGTTTAAAATAGAGAGTCAAGTTGAGTCTAGAAAAATAGAGAGTAGATTCGTACCAAAACACCATTTTTATGACGTTGAGCCTAAGCTTCCGCAATCCGAAACACAGCTGAACCAACAATTACTTAGATGATGGAGTAGCCAGAGGCGTCGAAAGAGACGAGATGGAGTAGCTAGAGGTGTCGAAAGACACACAACAAATTTTTCTTCCTCTTCGAATTAGGACAGTGGCAAAGAGATGAGAGAATTTTCTTATCTTTTCAGAATTAGGGCAATGGTTTCCCCTAAAATAATTAGGCGTTTGATTTTTATTTGGTTGGAAAACGTTACTCATAGTAACAAATTACTTATAACACATTATTATAAGTAACGTTTTATGGTCCGTTAAAAGTCAAACACCGTCAGTTTTTACTCTTGCATTTTTTAATAAAATAATAAAGTAATATGTTACTGGAAAGTACGTTTATACTAGTTTTGTAAAATTTTGAAAAAACATATTATTTTGGTGAATTGGTTCCGAAAATGGCTTATTTTGGTCAAAAATTTAATTCTTCGTAATTCTACAACAGAGATTTGCATCTCCCACTAGAGATGTGGACAATGTCGGAGAAAAGACATTTGGATATCAAAAAGGAATATACATTTGTCCGATCCTCTTGAGGTAGAAAGTCATTGAGAACAACCTTTGTTTCTCAGTAACTTGCAGACTCTTGCCCTTAGTTTCTCTCCTTTTTTGGTGGAAATCCTTAGAAGAACTCCCAATCTAAGAAAGCTAATGATTGTAGATAGAGGTGCACAGATCAAACTGTCAAGTCAAACCAAACCGAGAAAAAAAAATGACTTATGGTTTGGTTTGGTGTTAACCAAAAATAAATCAAACCGAACCCAAATCAAACCGACATAATATATATATATATATACTAGTTTATATATATATATATATATATATATATATATATATATATATACTAGTTTAGTCGTACATGCCTCTCACGTGTAACGTTTGATTATTTAAAATTAAATAATTTTATCAATTGCGGAGATTTTTAATAAAGTGTAAAATTTCAAATCACGTTTAAAAAATCTTTCACACTTTAATGTGATAATGTAAACATAAACACATACACATATATGTTTTCCAATTCCAAGCGGTTTGTGGTATCACTTTTACATTTGTGTACCTCTTTCCCTCATTGCCACTGCATAAGACAGACACATCAATTTAAATCATATTTGTGTTACGATTATATATATATATATATATATATATATATATATATATATAAATATATTTAAAATCGTTCCTTATTTTTAAAGTCAAGTCTTTACAAATTTATTGATTACATTCTATTAAGTACTTAAAACATTTAAAAATCTGGAACTTCTTAATTTTTTTCTTATTCTAATAGTTTTATATTTATTTTAAGATTTTTTAAATCTTCTTAAAATCAAATTTCGTTGATTTAGAATTCTTAAAATAATAAAAAAATGTATCAGTTATATGACTTCAAATAAGGAAATGTTTACCATAAATATATTTAATTAATTTTCAATTCTTAAATTAGAAAAAGATATAGAAATTTTGATGTCTTCTAATAAGGAATTTTTTTTTTACCATAAATACATTTAATTAATTTTCAAGACTTAAATATTATGACGAAACAGTGAAAAAGTTGATTTTGTTTAAATATTAGGAAGAAATAATGAAAAATACGATTTTGTTTAAACTAAGGATTTCAATGAAGAGCAAAAATTTCAATTCACTTTTCTAAGGATATTCACACCTTTAATATATTATGATCTTATTAATATATTATAGATTTAAAAAGTAGATTATAATTAATATCTTATGCATAAGAAAATATGTAATTGAGAAAAAAATAATTGTTACCTTATTTGAGTTTTTAGCAAATTATAAAGATAATTAAGTAATCAATTAAGTATAATCAAATTATAAATTTATAAGAAATTTTTGAGAAATAAATCAGCAAATAGGAAAGAAATAATCGTTACCTTTTAAAAATTCTTCACAAAATTATAAAGGTAATTAATATCAATTTGATATAATCAAACTATAAGAATATGAGAAATTCATGGGATTAAAGTTTTGAAATTATAAAGGTAATTAATATAAATTGTTTCCATATTTGAGTCCTTTATGCAATTGTAGATTAATTAAATATAATCAAGCTATAAAATTAGGAAATATTTACAGTTAATAAATATATAATATTAATAATAATTGTATTGTTATCAAATTAATTAGATTAAATTGCGGTAAAATCAGTTAATATTGACAATTATTTTAATAAAGAATATATGCAAAGTTCCATAATTGATATCATATATTGATTAAAAAAAAAAAACATTGACTACTACTTCAACCATAAATATATTTTGAAATTTACAACATTAAATTTAAGGACCTTTAGTCTATATATTATGATCATAAAATTTAATCTAATTAAGTGAAATTAATTAGTTGTTTGTGTAGTCTTATTACAATTATATCGTACTTTATTTATTAATGGAAATATATATCATTTATTAACTGATTTTGTACAATCTACTATGATCTTATTAATTTAAATGAAATAATTTTTAAATGGTAAATTTAGACTATAAAAAGAAAGGAGATTATTGTATGACTTTAGTATTTCTTATGTATTAAAAAAAGATCTAGAGATAAAAGAAATACAATATTACAATATTTTTGGGTTATTTAATTAATTTATCACGTTTCAAAATATTTTTTATATCAATTCAGTGATGTTTATATGGAAAAGTTAAATTTTGAAAAAATAAATATCTTAAATTTCATAATTTAAGTTAATTTGTGTGCTAATTTGAAAAAGTTAATTTATAGTTTACATTTTATTTCTATTATATGGAAAAATTTGACCTCATATGGCTATTTATAGCCATTGAATAACACAAAATATTTGTGACATTTTTCTTCTTGTTCTTCTCTCTCTCTCTCTCTCATGGGTATTTCTCAAGTTTTTCATTATGAGTATGTAGAAATAAGTATTTTCAATAGTTTGCTAAATGTTAATTCAGATTTTTCTTCATGAATTTCAAGCTTTAAAAATAAAAGTTTCGACATAATAAGGATCACACATTGATGGAATGTTATCAATAATTCAGAATGAGAGTTCATTAGAAAAATATACTTATGAGGATGTTGAACAATGTAATCGCAATATAACATAGATTTGAAACAAGAAAATCATTTGTTGAAAATGATTTGAATTATTCGTAATGATTTTTCTTTCTCGAGAAAAATAAGTTTTTTAGCTTTCAAATTTGTTTATACAAATATAAATTGTACAATGAATAATATAATTTCTTAATTATATCTTATTTTGAGGTCTTGCATAATTATGATACAAAGATGATTTATTTTTTTATTTTATTAATCATTATTTAATATCATATTTGGTAGAGTAAACGATCAACATGTTGAAGTAATGTTGTCACTAATTAAAAATGATATTTCAAGAAGAAGAAACCTATGAGAAACTCACTATATATTCAAATAATATAGGTTTGAAACAAGAAAATTATTTGTCAAAAATGACTTTAATTATTTACTATAAAAATATAGGTTTGAAACAAGAAAATTATCTGTCAAAAATTACTTTAATTATTCATAACGTTTTTGTTTCTTGAGAAAAACAAGATTATTACTTTAATGATTTCTTTATCCAAATACAAATTTTCGGTAACATAGTATCACTAAATAATGAATCTGTTATTAAAATTAAGAAAAATATATCAATTGTTTTGATGCAAATGAAAAATAGAAATTGCAAGATCTTGCTTGAGATTATTATGATTTATTTGTTAAAAATTTTAAAAATTTTAAAGATAACTTTTATCACTTTTCTATATTTCGTATTTTTATGATTCTATTTTGGCTAAAATGTAGTTGTTATAAATGGTATAACTAGAATGGTAATATTTTTTCTCTATATTTAGACTCCTTTCAATATTCGTATATAAGTAAATATTTTCAAATTAATTTTATCTTCTTTTGCTTTTTCACTTTGAAATGATTTATTATGAATTATTTGTTATGAATTATTCAACAAACTATAATTGATAGGAGATGGAGACTTACATTTCATTAGTCAATGTTGATTTATTTATTGGTCAATGAATTTTTTTTTTATGCTATTACTCATTTGATAAATTTATAGATCTAAATTATTTTTTTAATCTATCTCTATTTAGTGATTACTTTTACTTAAATATTGTCCGCACATCGTGCGGGTATTAATACTAGTTACAATGCAAATGATTATTGTTTATTCAATTTTTCTAGTTTTTTCATTTGATATTCAACATATAATAGCTTCCAGACACTGACTTTTCAACCAAACGCTGTGACTATTTGTGTGACAATTAAATTCCACTCGTACTATGTATAAAATTACTGAACATCGTTATTGAGGTTAATTCTTCGTCCTTACAAGGGATGTAATAACTTGTAATAAGGACGTGGAAGAATCCTAACTAAGTTTCAAAATCTACAATCAAACGGGAGCGAATAAAAGGTAAGTTGGTCTGATTTACAAACAAATTGGTAAATCAGATTGCCTTTCTTGATCCAACTATTTTTCAAGTAATGAATAATTGTTTTTAGAAAAAATAATAATAAGCGAGCAAAGGTATTTAGAAATAAATAAATTTTAAAAAATAAATAAGTGAACAAAGGTATTTGTATATGATAATGCAAATCTAAGCTACTGTTTGACTAGAGATTTAGAAAAGAATTTTTAAAATATATCAACAAATTAATATATGTTTGACCATAAAATTTGATCAGATTATCAAAATTTGATCTTCAAATATTTTCAAGTTCAATACAATTTTCAATTTTCAATTATCAAAATTTATGATCAATATATATTTGACCATAAATATTAATCAAAATTTTCAAAATCTGATCTTCAAATACAATTTTAAATTTTAAAAATTCAAATTTTAAAATTTACAATCAAGCGGGAGCGAAATAAAAGGAAGGTAGGTCTAATTTACAAACCAATTGGTCATTTCTTACAAAATTACCAAACTAGAAGAAGGATGTACATGCAATTTATTTTAGTTTAAGATCTACTTAATTATTTAAACCAAGACTAATCATTTCCATAAATACAAAATCCAATTAGACTACAATCTTAAATCTTAAAAATTTATATTTTAAAATCTACAATTAAGCGGGAGCGAAATAATAGGGAGGTAGGTCTGATTTACAAACCAATTGGTCATTTCTTACAATATTAGCAAACTAGAAGAAGGATGTAGATGCAGTTTATTTTGATTTAAGATCTTCTTAATTATTTAAACCAAAACTAATCATTTCCAAAAATACAAAATTCAATTAGACTATAATTTAAAATTTACAATCAAATCAAGCTGGAGCAAAATAAAAGGGAGATAAATCTGATTTACAAACCAATTGATTCTTTCTTACAATATTACCAAACTAGAAGAAGGATGTAGATGTGATTTATTTTGGTTTAAGATCTACTTAATTATTTAAACCAAAACTAATCATTTCCATCTATAAATACAAATTCTTTTTTTTTTCAACTATAAATACAAAATCAAATGAGACAAAATTTCAGCATTCCTTTTCCCTCCATTGTCCTTGTCACTAAAAATAACTCCCTTCTTCTACGCACAGTAGTGAATCTTCTCTACTCTAAACAAGTTTCCTTGTCTCAATTTTGCTTCTTTTTCAATCCCTTTCAAGATTCTATCAGTTTCTTCCTTTAAAAACTGTAATTTTCTTGTCCTTTTTTATCTGTTAAATTTTATTTTTGGTCCATTTTGATGATGTTTATGTATGAAATAGTGAAAAGATTCAATTTTTAAGTGATGGAGTGTTAATTATTTTGTGATGCATATTTCAGAATTTTGGGATTTTGTTATCTGTAAAATTTTATTTTTAGTTCATTTTGATTATGTTTATGTATGGAATACCGAAAAGATTCAATATTTAAGTGATGGGGTCTTGATTTTTTGTTTTGTGATGCATTTTTCAAAATTTTGAGATTTTCTTGCTCTTTTCTCTCTGTATAATTCCATTTCTTTGATCCATTTTAATGATGTTTATGTATGGAATAGTGAAACGACTATTCTCAAGTGATGGGGTGTTTGATTTTTCTTTTTTGATATTTTTTTATGGTGTATTTTTTTTCCACATTTTTAAAATTTTGGTATTTGCAGGATTTCATTTTGGTCCATTTTGATGATGTTTAGTGAAAAGATTCTATTTTTAAGTGATGGGGTGTTTGGTTTTTTGTTGTTTTATTTTTGCCAGAGTTGTAAGATTTTGTTTTTGGGAAATGCAGGAAGGTGCTTTAAAGAAGGATTAGTTTTGAAATGGCAGGTGGTATTGAAGAACCATTTAGGCTTAGTTTTCAGGTAAAGCTTCTATTGGATCTTACTCTGTGTTATTGTCATTTTCAAATGCATTTCTATGATTAAGTTTTTTGTTCTCAATTGTATTGTTCTCTTATATGTTGCTGCTGGATTTATTAGAAAAATTTGTTGTTCTTATGCTTTAGTTAATTGGGATGTTGAACCCCTTTCAACTTCTTCATGTGTTACTTCAAATCCTTCCTTGGGTACTTTCTAGGAAACATACTTCCTCATTGATTGAGGCTTTGTTACGTTGAACTTTTAGTGGAAAAAATTTTGAGAGTTCCGTTATCTCATAAGATTGTCTGTTTAAGCATGTTAGGATACACTACTTGAGACATTACTAATTAGACCATTAGGGGGAAATGAAATTTTTCCATGAGAATTAAATCTATGTGGCTCTTTTACTTTCTACCTGATCTTTATTTACTTACCAAAATTGACAGGCAAATTCGTGGCAATCTAGATCTATCTCATTCGTTAGATTTGAGAATGAAGCTTTATGTTGGGAGATGAGGTCTTCTTTCACACACAACAAGTATCTTGAAGAGGTTGAGAAATACATCAAGCCAGGTTCTGTAACTAAGAAAAAGGCATATTTTGAGGAGCTTTTTAGAAGAATGGCATTTCTAAGCCAGAGTTCATCCAACTGTCAGGATGGGGCTGATTCTCAAGCTGTTAATGATGGATCTGAGAATACAGATCATGAGGGGGACTTTGAGTATGTTAATGAGATTGACCATTCTGTATGCTTTGTTGAAAATCATGACAGAGCAACCACTTTACTGGAGAATGGAAAGTATCAAGCCGAGAATATAGGCTATGATGGAGATTTTGAGCGAGTGAATGAGGTTGGTAATTCTGCATGCTTTGAGGAGAGTTTTGATGGATCAAACAATAGAGACATCGAAGTCACAAAATGTGGGGGAGAAGGATCAAGCAACGGAGATATTGAAGTCACAGAATATGGCGAAGAAGATAGTATAAGTTGCCATATTGGACCCCAGATTGAACAAGATACCAATAGTTTTGATGTTCTTCAGAGTGTTCCTGAACGTCTGGAAGCTGAAGCAAAATTTAATCTCAGTGCTGGAAATTCAACTTTTAATGATCCATAGGTTTGTATCAGGTTTAGGCTTAGTGTTATCTTCAAATTTCAATGCAGATGAGTAAACTTGTTATTTCAATTCTGTTGAACTATTACTTAACTTTATTTTTAGTTAGATTGTTCTTCATTATTATGAAATTGATCATCAAATTTTATGGTAACAGATAACTTGCTTTAAACAGGTTTCTTCGGGTTTAAAAGCTAATGTACTTAATCAACATAAAAGGTATGCTGCTTTACTTTGTTGAAAATGTGAGATATTTTGGTAGGACTGATTCATCCTATTTTTCTCAACCTCATTTATTATTGAATGATGTAGCACTGAAGAACAACCAATAACAAAAAAAATTCTCACTTCTCGTGCTTCCTGTACAAAGAAAGTTAGCCATAGATTATATCAAAGTGTAAACAGGCATATATCGTGGAGAAATTTTGAGTTTTAACTCCATATTGTGTTCATAAACGTATATCTTAGACATATTATTGTTGTACAGGGATAAGGAGAGTGTAAATTTATGTCAACCAAGGGTGAAACAGAATGGATCTAGTTTCTATTTCAAAACTAAAGAGCGGGCTAGGAAAAGGAAAGAGGCAAGGACCAATTTCTTGTGTCTTATAAAACGTCGTATAAAACTTTTTGTTATTGATTTTAGTTCTTTATGAATATTGAGCAGAAATTGCATGCCAAAGAGGAAGAAACACGTCAGCTCCAAACAAGAACCCAGGTAATAAACCCGAGGTCTGATTGTTGTGACTAACGAAAATAGGTCCAAATTAATATGGAGAATCATAGGCTACAAATTGTTGAGTGTTATCTCTTTAAAATCATGTGATATATCGTGTGGTCTTAATTGTGTCATATGGAATTTGGAATTAAAGAGTTGCCAAAAAAGGAAAGATGCAATTTTTTTGAAACGGACTAACAAGGAAAGTATGACAAACAAATTTAAATTGAGGGCTAGAAATACTGACTGACTGTTTGTTTGATTTACTTCATGTTGGTTGTTCGTTTGATTTACTTTGTGCTATGTGCAGGAAAAGAAGTGCTGACTGTTCATTCGATTTACGTTGTGCTATGTTAAGGAAAAGAGAGAAGCAGAGATCAAACAACTATAGAGAAATCTCAATTTCAAAGCAAATCCCATTCCTTCCTTCTACCGTGAACCTGACCACCGCTCAGAAAAACCAAGGTATTATAACAGGTCTCAAATAATGAGCATTCAAATTGCTAAATTTCACCTTTCACAAGTGTAACACCCCGTAAATTTTTTCGTACACTTATCGCGATTATATGGAGTTCTAAAGGCTTGCGTATGGGTTAAATTAAGTGTATGGTGTTCGGAAGTATCCCGTCAATAGTTGTATGTGTAGGTATTGGAATAAGATTTCCAACAATATAAAGTTTACCCAAAACAGAGGAGTATTTCATATAAGCGAGCACATTCGAAATTTCAAATCGGTGGCCGGGAAGCCTGTGAACAGTAATTCTGCAGGAAAATTACTGCAGCTAGGCAATCCAACTTTAGACGATTATAACTCCTTGTACAAAATGAATTGTGTGAGCTGCTATATATCGACGAAAATCTTCGAGAGTCTTATTTACGATGAAATTGGTTTCTTCCAAATCCAATGTCTAAGTAAGGAGCTATACCCGTTTTACTACAGCCTATAAAAAAAACAGAATTGTGGGACAGATTTTTGGGTCAACTTTAAATGACCATAAGTACTTGTAAAGGAAGAAATGAGTGGTATAATTTATATGAAAATGAAAGCCCTTTGAATTATCTTTCCAATTCAATTGGTTTGACCCAAATACGATACCGGAGCAAAGAGTTATGATCGATTTACTTCAGCCTGTCAAAACTGTCCACTGGGGACAGATTCGGGATTTATTTAAATCTTTAAGGCAAAATGGTCATTTTCTATTACCTCTTGGACGAAAATTGGTCTTTATAAACCTGCACTTAGCCTCATATATCAGATATCATCCAATTATTAAGAGAAGGTGAAATCCTAGCCTAATTTCAACTTCAAATATTTTGTGATTCAACCGTAGAAAATTTGAATTGGTTCCGTAGTTGTGTTCACCATCTCGAAAACTTCGAGAAGCACCCCTTGATTATGTAAGGAGGATTCTAAATACAAGAGTTAATTGTTAAGGTATGAATATTGTTTATTCTTGATTCTTATCCATGAATAAGTATTGATAAAGGATTATGAGTATTGTCTTGATGTTGGGAGATAACTAGAAACATAGTTATGAATTGTTGTGTATAAATTGTTAGTAGTAAATTATGGAAGTTGTTGTATTGGATTATGGAGGATGAATTGTGGTGATATATCATTATATTAGTGGTTATGTATGCCTAGTGATCATGTTGGTATTGGACGGTGATTAAGAAGGGAAATAAAGGCTAAGAGTGATGTTGAGGGATATTTCATGAAAATGCATGATATGTGAATGTAATAAGAATATAAGAGGATGTATGTAGTACTCTTATTGATGAGCTAAAGGATTACTTCCTAGACATTATTTGGTGAAGTTAATACCTAAATGGTAAGGTTTGGGTGCTAATACTAGTTTGCCACAAATGACTTATTGTAGATAAGTGTTCGAAGAGTACGGGAAGTCAAGTTGGACTTGTATTGAAGTGGTTATATCAAGGTATGTAAGACACACTCTATCTAATCTTTGGCATGAATAATGACCCATAGCACTCTCAAGTAAGCTTCCAACATTGTCCTACGACACATGACACATAATAACATCATATGATCTTCGACACTACCAATTGAACTTGTTTTCACTTTTAAGATGTCCGGCTAGTAAAAAAAAATGTCCATATACTATTGTTGACTCCGAAATGGTTTAATGAGGTATCCATGATTCTCTACCTCATTTTCATGATATTTATTACCTATTTACATGTTTTCTTATTGAGGTATCATGGTTTCAAGTTCCATAAGGTGTGACCACAAAGTAACCAATCGCGAAGATTAATTGAATTAAGGAAATGGAATGTCTTTATTTTAAATTGATGATTTGATGTATTGTATTAGTACCACTGATCAGTTGGCCATTGTATTATAAAGTTTATGTATATATGCTATTCCAGGGGTGGTCCCTGATGTATTGTATTAGTACCACTGATCAGTTGGCCATTGTATGACATATGTTATGTATTGATAAGGATTACGGGAAGTAATGATATGAAAGTAATATGCAGGTATGCCATCAGCTCTTTTAAGTGTGGTCTACTCATACTGTTTATTCACTGGTATTTGGATTCTGTTGATCTTTTGTATCTCATCTTGATACTCTCTGCCTTACATACTCAGTACATATTTCCGTACTGACGTCCCTCACAGGGGACCTGTATGCATGCCTGCAGGAATAGGTACTTCAGGTCGTACACCTCTTCAGTAAGAGCTAGGACATTCTGTTGTTAGTGGTGAGCTCCAGTTGTTTCGGGGCATCCCAAGTCGTTTCTATATGTACTTTTTGGTATTGGTATAAAGGTCTTTTGTGGGCGGGAGTTTGTCCCGACCCTAACTCAGTTGTGTATCTATGTAGAGGCTTTTGTAGATATATTGTACAGCCATAGGATTTTTTGGTTGATAGACGTGATATCTCTGACGGCCAATTACTGTTCATATATATATTTATGCGTGTTTGCTGGACTGATACAGGTACTGTTTTCTTCTATTTACAACGAAGTGCTGCCCAAATTTCTAATTTTCATAAGTAATGTAAATGTGAAAGTATAGGTTATGAAGGGGTTCTCCCGGGCCTCCTCGGCTACGGGTGCCAGTCCGCTCCAATGGGATTTAGGGTATGACAGAAGTGGTATCGGAGAAGTTCGTCCTAGTGAGTCTACAAAGCCGTGTCTACATAGAATCTCGTTTATCGGTGTATTGTGCACCACATCTATAAACAGGAGGCTATTGGACATTTAGGGATTGTTTCCACTCTCTATTTCTTAGATCATGCAATAGATCCCATATTAGAGATAAAGTCATAATCAATCGCTTAATCCAATTGTTTCTTTTTTATTTATTATAGTGACGATGCCGGTTACAAGGAGAAAGAATAAGTGGAAGCGAGTAGATGTAGTGGCCGGAGAAGGTACTAGTAAGTCACCACCGGCACAAGCTGAACAAAGTGAGTCTCAAGCTGAGCATATATCAGGCGCTTCTTCTCCTCTGGAAGGGCCGTCTATTAATGTTATTGATCGAGATTTGAGGGATGTAGTACAACTTCTGACGCGTATAGTTGCCGGTCAAGTTCAAGGGAAAGCTATTCCTACCACGGGTTCTAGTGGTACGGATAGAGCAGCTAGCCTTCGGACACAGGATTTTCTGAAACTGGATCCTCCTACTTTTACCGGATCAGATATTAACGAAGACCCGCAGGACTTTGTCGATCAAACCCAAAGGGCTCTAGATGTTATGCACATATCCGGTAATGAGATGGTTGAGCTAGAAGCATATAGACTGAAAGGAGAGGCTATATTGTGGTACGAGGATTGGAAATGATCTAGGGGTATTGATGCACCTCCAACTACGTGGGGAGAGTTCAAAGATGGACTTATTGATCATTATCTTCCATTTGAGACTCGTCAGGCCCGTGCAGATCAATTCTTAAATCTTTGTCAGGGTAATATGAGTGTAAGGGAGTATAGTCTTCGATTTAACTCCTTGTCTCGATATGCTTCTAATGTGGTAGCTGCTATGGATGACAGAGTTCATCACTATGTGGATAGATTGGAACCATACTTGGTTAGAGATTGTACCATTGCTGCTTTGAACAAGGACATGGATATAGCGAGGAGACAATCTTTCGCTCAGAAGATGGAAGATCAGAGGCAAAGAAGAAGAACCTAGGAATCAGAAAAAGGATATTCTAAGCGGGCCAGAGCTATAGGGCAGTTTATGGCATCTCAGGGAGGTTTTAGGCCTTCGTTCTCTCATAGATTGCCTAGCCCGTTATCTTCTTATCCTACAATTAGTGCTCCACCGCAATTTCAAAGGTTCAGAGGTAATTAGTTTGGGCAAAGCAGTGAACATCAGAGTTCGCGAACAGTGGGGTATCAAGGGCAAGAGAGTATGAGTCAATTGAGACCTCCACGACACCCGTGCCCCATATGTAGAAAATTTCACTTTGGCGATTATCGGCTTGGGACGAACAATTGCTTTTGGTGTGGTAAGCCGGGGCATATGGCTAGAGATTGCCCACGCAGGACCACAAGTGGTATAACACGACCTATCGGATCAGCTATTGCATCATCTTCGGTGCCTTCTTTGAGTAGGGGTGCACAACCTTTGGGTCATGGTAGAGGTGATAGAGGAGCAGCTAGTGCTAGCGGAGCTCAGAACCGTGTGTATGCCCTAGCAGATCGGCAGAATTTAGAGGCTTCTCCAGACGTGGTTACAGGTACATTGTCCATCTTTGCACTTGATGTGTATGCCTTAATTGATTCTGGTTCTACATTATCGTATGCTACTCCTTTGGTTGCGGGAAGGTTCGGAAGAACACCCGAATTATTAGCCAAGCCATTTGAAGTATCAACGCAGTGGGGGAATCTTTTATAGCTAGGAATGTTTATCGAAATTGTGTTGTGAATATTTGTGGTCGTGATACGATGGCCGATCTTGTTGAGTTAGAAATGGTAGATTTTGATGTTATTATGGGAATGGATTGGTTAGCGTCTTGTTATGCTACAGTAGATTGCCGTTCTAAGAAGGTATATTTTCATTTCCCAAATAAGGCAGTCCTTGAATGGAAGAGTAATGTTGGCGCGCCGAGAGGTAGATTTATTTCTTACTTTAAGGCAAGAAAAATGATTTCCAAGGGGTACATATACCATCTGGTTAGAGTAAGGGATACAGAGGCAGAGCCGCCAACTTTTCAGACCGTTCCAGTTGTGAATGAATTTCCTGAAGAACTACCAGGTTTACCTCCTGAACGAGAAGTGGAGTTTGGTATTGATATGTTTCCAGACACACAGCCAATCTCAATTCCTCCTTATAGAATGGCACCAGCAGAGTTGTGAGAATTGAAAGAGCAACCGAAAGACTTGCTAGAAAAGGGATTCATCAGGCCTAGTATGTCCCCTTGGGGAGCACCAGTATTGTTTGTGCGTAAGAAAGATGGTTCGCTAAGGATGTGTATTGACTATCGGCAATTGAATAAGGTGACTATCAAGAATAAATACCATCTTCCCCGAATTGATGATTTATTTGACCAGTTGCAGGGTGCCCAGTGTTTTTCCAAGATTGACTTGAGATCAGGCTATCATCAAGTGAGAGTCAAGGATAAAGATATACCCAAGACACTTTTCCGAACATGGTATGGTCATTATGAATTCCTGGTTATGTCATTCGGGCTGACAAATGCACCCGCAGTTTTTATGGATCTGATGAATAGGTTGTTTAAGCTGTTTCTAGATGTGTTCGTGATAGTTTTCATAGATGATATTCTGGTCTACTCTAGATCAGAAGAGGACCATGTTAATCACTTAAGGCAGGTGTTGCAGATTCTTCGTGATCGTAAGCTGTATGTGAAGTTTTCTAAATGTGAGTTTTGGCTCAAGTCAGTGATATTTTTGGGCCATATTGTATCCAGTGAAGGCATAAAAGTTGACACTCAGAAGATTGAGGCTGTGAAGAGTTGGCCAAGACCTACGACGCCTACGGAGATTCGTAGTTTCCTCGGGTTGGCAGGTTATTATAGAAGGTTTGTTGAAGGTTTTTCTTCTATTTCTGTACCCTTGACTAAGTTGACGCATAAAGCCTTCAAGTTTCAATGGAATGATGCCTGTGAAAAGAGTTTTCAGGATCTGAAGAGCAAGTTGACTTCTACACTGGTATTGGTACTTCCTGAAGGCACAGAAGGGTATGCGGTATACTGTGATGCTTCGAGAATTGGCTTAGGATACGTACTAATGCAACATGGTAAAGTAATAGCCTATGGCTCTGGACAGTTGCGACCACATGAGAGGAATTATCCCACGCATGATCTTGAGCTAGCTGCAGTTGTATTTGCTTTGAAGATATGGTGCCACTACTTATATGGGGTTCATGTTGACATATATACCGATCATAAGAGCCTGCAATATATCTTCAGTCAGAAAGATCTAAACATGAGGTAGCGGAGATGGCTTGAATTGTTGAAAGATTACGATGTTGATATCTTGTATCATCCAGGGAAAGCGAATGTGGTAGCTGATGCACTGAGTCGTAAGTCTAAAATGTCATCTATAGAAAAGCAGGGGATGATTAAAGATCTTCACCAACTAGCTAATTTGGGAGTTCGACTTCTCGAAACTCCGGATGAAGAGGTTATTGTACGTAATGCAGAGGAATCTTCATTGATAGCTGAAGTGAAAGAGAAGCAGTATGCAGATCCAATTTTATTGTAGCTTAAGGAGGATGTGCAGAGTGGCGCGACAAAGGCATTTGAGCTTACGCGAGAAGGAGTGCTTCAGTCTCAGAATCGTTTATGTGTACCTGATGTAGTGGAGCTAAGAAAAAGAATTATGACAGAAGCACATTGTTCAAGGTATTCCATCCATCCAGGGTCGACTAAGATGTATCAAGATTTGAAAGCAATATATTGGTGGAATGACATGAAGAAGAATATTGCCGAATTTGTAGCTTAATGTCCAAATTGTCAAAGAGTCAAAGTAGAACACCAGAAACCCGGTGGTTACATGCAATGTATAGATTTTCCTATCTGGAAGTGGGACAAGATCAATATGGATTTCATCACGGGTTTGCCTCGTACATATCGGAAGTTTGATTCCATATGGGTGATCATTGATAGGCTTACCAAATCTGCGCACTTCTTACCAGTTAAGACAACTTATACGACGGAAGAGTATGCGAAGTTGTATATTAAGGAGATCGTGCGGTTACATGGAGTTCCAATTTCCATTATATCCGATCGAGGAGCCCAATTTACCGTGAATTTCTGGAAGTCTTTTTAAAGGATTTTGGGGACACAAGTAAATCTAAGTACGGCTTTTCATCCTCAAACGGACGGACAAGCGGAACGTACCATCGAGACACTTGAAGATATGCTACGAGCATGTGTATTAGAATTCAAAGGCAACTGGGATGATCCCCTACCTCTTATCGAGTTTGCCTACAATAATAGCTATCATTCAAGTATCAAAATGACACCATATGAAGCATTGTATGGAAGAAAGTGTAGATTGCCAATAGGATGGTTTGAAGCAGGTGATGCGGTCTTGTTTGGACCGGATCTTGTTTATCAAGCAATGGAGAAGGTTAAAGTGATCCAACCATGGCTTGCAACAGCTCAAAGTCGACACAACTCTTATGCGGATGTTAGAAGAAGAGGACTTGAGTTTTCTATCGACGATTGGGTATTCTTGAAAGTATCACCAATGAAAGGAGTGATGAGGTTTGGTAAGAAAGGAAAGTTAAGTCCACGATACATAGGTCCGTATAAGATCATTCAAAGATTTGGACAAGTTGCTTATGAGTTAGAGTTACCTCAAGAGCTCTCAGCAGTTCGTCCCGTATTTCATGTTTCGATGCTTCGCAAGTACATCGGAGATCCATCGCACATCACTACTACGGAAGATGTACAAGTTACAGAAGATCTCACTTTTGAAGAAATGCCTATTGCTATTCTTGATCGCCAAATTAAAAAGATAAGGAATAAAGAGATAGCATCGGTAAAAGTACTTTGGAGGAATCAACAAGTTTAGGAGATCACATGGGAAGCCAAGGAAGCGATGAAGATTAAGTACCCTTACCTATTCAACGATGAGGAGCAAGTTCATCAGACGGAAAAAGAACAATAACAAGTAAGTGTTTATTTTTATGCAAGTATGTTATGATGATGAATATGTTAATTGTAAGCTTGGACATGTCTTAATTGAGTAACTATGCTAACATTCGAGGATGAATGTTCTTAAGGGGGGATAATGTAACACCCCGTAAATTTTTTCGTACACTTATCGCGATTATATGGAGTCCTAAAGGCTTGCGTATGGGTTAATTTAAGTGTATGGTATTCGGAAGTATCCCGTCAATAGTTGTATGTGTAGGTATTGGAATAAGATTTCCAATGATATAAAATTTGCCCAAAACAGAGGAGTATTTCATATAAGCGAGCACATTCGAAATTTCAAATCGGTGGCCGGGAAGCCTGTGAACAGTAATTCTGCAGGAAAATTACTGCAGCTAGGCAATCCAACTTTAAACGATTATAACTCCTTGTAAAAAATGAACTGTGTGAGCTGCTATATATCGACGAAAATCTCCGAGAGTCTTATTTCCGATGAAATTGGTTTCTTCCAAATCCAATGTCTAAGTAAGGAGCTATACCCGTTTTACTACAGCCTATAAAAAAAAAATAGAATTGTCGGACAGATTTTTGGGTCAACTTTAAACGACCATAACTCCTTGTAAAGGAAGAACTGAGTGGCATAATTTGTATGAAAATGAAAGCCCTTTGAATTATCTTTCCAATTCAATTGGTTTGACCCAAATACGATACCGGAGCAAAGAGTTATGATCGATTTACTTCAGCCTGTCAAAACTGTCCACTGGGGACAGATTCGGGATTTATTTAAATCTTTAAGGCAAAATGGTCATTTTCTATTACCTCTTGGACGAAAATTGGTCTTTATAAACCTGCACTTAGCCTCATATATCAGATATCATCCAATTATTAAGAGAAGGTGAAACCCTAGCCTAATTTCAACTTCAAATATTTTGTGATTCAACCGTAGAAAATTTGAATTGGTTCCGTAGTTGTGTTCACCATCTCGAAAACTTCGAGAAGCACCCCTTGATTATGTAAGGAGGATTCTAAATACAAGAGTTAATTGTTAAGGTATGAATATTGTTTATTCTTGATTCTTATCCATGAATAAGTATTGATAAAGGATTATGAGTATTGTCTTGATGTTGGGAGATAACTAGAAACATAGTTATGAATTGTTGTGTATAAATTGTTAGTAGTAAATTATGGAAGTTGTTGTATTGGATTATGGAGGATGAATTGTGGTGATATATCATTATATTAGTGGTTATGTATGCCTAGTGATCATGTTGGTATTGGACGGTGATTAAGAAGGGAAATAAAGGCTAAGAGTGATGTTGAGGGATATTTCATGAAAATGCATGATATGTGAATGTAATAAGAATATAAGAGGATGTATGTAGTACTCTTATTGATGAGCTAAAGGATTACTTCCTAGACATTATTTGGTGAAGTTAATACCTAAATGGTAAGGTTTGGGTGCTAATACTAGTTTGCCACAAATGACTTATTGTAGATAAGTGTTCGAAGAGTACGGGAAGTCAAGTTGGACTTGTATTGAAGTGGTTATATCAAGGTATGTAAGACACACTCTATCTAATCTTTGGCATGAATAATGACTCATGGCACTCTCAAGTAAGCTTCCAACATTGTCCTACGACACATGACACATAATAACATCATATGATTTTCGACACTATCAATTGAACTTGTTTTCACTTTTAAGATGTCCGGCTAGTAAAAAAAAATGTCCATATACTATTGTTGAATCCTAAATGGTTTAATGAGGTATCCATGATTCTCTACCTCATTTTCATGATATTTATTACCTATTTACATGTTTTCCTATTGAGGTATCATGGTTTCAAGTTCCATAAGGTGTGACCACAAAGTAACCAATCACGAAGATTAATTGAATTAAGGAAATGGAATATCTTTATTTTAAATTGATGATATGATGTATTGTATTAGTACCACTGATCAGTTGGCCATTGTATTATAAAGTTTATGTATATATGCTATTCCAGGGGTGGTCCCTGATGTATTGTATTAGTACCACTGATCAGTTGGCCATTGTATGACATATGTTATGTATTGATAAGGATTACGGAAAGTAATGATATGAAAGTAATATGCTGGTATCCCATCAGCTCTTTTAAGTGTGGTCTACTCATACTGTTTATTCACTGGTATTTGGATTCTGTTGATCTTTTGTATCTCATCTTGATACTCTCTGCCTTACATACTCGTACATATTTCCGTACTGACGTCCCTCACGGGAGACCTGTATTCATGCCTGCAGGAACAGCTACTTCAGGTCGTACACCTCTGCAGTAAGAGCTAGGACATTGTGTTGTTAGTGGTGAGCTCCAGTTGTTTCGGGGCATCCCAAGTCGTTTCTATATGTACTTTTTGGTATTGGTATAAAAGTCTTTTGTGGGCGGGAGTTTGTACTGAACCTAACTCAGTTGTGTATCTATGTAGAGGCTTTTGTAGACATATTTTACAGCCATAGGAGTGTTTGGTTGATAGACGTGATGGCTCTGACGACCAATTACTATTCATATATATATTTATGTGTGTTTGCTGGGCTGATACAGGTACTATTTTCTTCTATTTACAACGAAGTGCTGCCCAAATTTCTAATTTTCATAAGTAATGTAAATGTGAAAGTATAGGTTATGAACGGGTTCTCCCGGGCCTCCTCGGCTACGGGTGCCAGTCCGCTCCAATGGTATTTGAGGTATGACAACAATTCTATTTTCCTATGTTGAAACTAGGTAACATCAAATCCGAGCACTTAGCCTACTGTTCTCACATGAAAGTTATGCTTGTTTGTAAATTTTTTTACAAGTTGTTTTACTGGTTTATGGTAGAAGCAAGCACTCTCCTGGGAATAGTGGAGTTCTATCTTGCTATCCTTGATCGAAGGAAACATTGACACTAAATGGAAAAATAGCTCATCTTGTACCTTGGTCCTCCTATTATGACGTCCTTTAGGGCTCATTTAACTGACATTAGGTATGCGTGTTGTGCAGCATACTTCCTTAGGGTCCTGTGTTGTTTCAATCTCGTTGGTCTAGGTGATAAGGTGTACACCGGTAACAGGTTTGTTCAAAGTTAATTTGGTTATCTGGAATGCCATGGTTGAGAACTTTGATTCTCATTAAACTTCAACTTCCTAACATCCTTTCAAAGCTGAAATTTGAATAAGAGAATCTTCAATGCCGTTGAACTATTACTTAACTTTCTTTTTAGTTAGATTGTTCTTCAGTTATTCTTAAATTGATCATCAAATTTTATGGTAACAGATAACTTGCTTTATACAGGTTTCTTCGGGTTCAAAAGCTAATGTACTTAATCAACATAAAAGGTATGCTGCTTTACCATGTTGAAACTGTGGGATATTTTGGTAGCACTGATTCATCCTATTTTTCTCAACCTCGTTTATTATTGAATGATGTAGCACTGAAGAACAGCCAATATCAAGAAAGGTTGTCACTTCTCGTGCTTCCTGTACAGAGAAAGTTAGCCATAGATTATATCAAAGTGTAAACAAGTATATATAGTGGAGAAATTTTGAGATTTAACTCTATATTGTGTTCATAAACGTATATCTTAGACATATTATTTTTGTACATGGATAAGGAGAGTGTAAATTCATGTCAACCAGTCGTGAAACAGAATGGATCTAGTTTTCTCTTCAAAACAGAAGAGCGGGCCAAGAAAAGGAAAGAGGCAAGGACCAATTTCTTGTGTCTACTCGATAAAGTTCAAACGTTGTATAAAACCCAAAAGAAGTCTTTGATATTGATTTCAATTCTTTATGAAGCTAGACAAGAAAGTGCATGCCAAAAAGAAAGAAACACCTCAGCTCGAAGAGATCAAATAGGTAATAAACTCGGGGTCTGATTCTTGTGACTAATGGAAACATGTCCAATTTAATATGGAGAATCATAGGCTGGTAATTGTTAAATGTTAGCTCTTTAAAAGTCATGGAATTATAGAGTTGCCAAAAAAGGAAAGAGGAAATCCTTTTGAAACGAACTAACAAGGAAATTAAGACAAGCAAATGGAAACCGAGGGAGTGTAACATGTCATCGACAAGAGTTAGGTGACAATTACTTTATCAGTAACTAGAAATACTGACTGTTTGTTTGGTTTACTTTGTGATGTGTGTAGGAAAAGAAAGAAGCAGAGATCAAACAGCTACGGAGAAATCTCAATTTCAAAGCAAGTCCCATGCCTTCCTTTTACCGTGAACCTGGCCGCCGCTAAAAAAAAAATAAGGATGGACAGAGCTGGGAGGAGGTAGGAGCAAGAGCTGCAGTCAGAGGCAGATGAAGGATGGACAGAAAGAGAGAAATTCTAGATTTTCTAAGGGAAAAAATTGTTATTTTCTGTGTTGAAACTAGGTAACATCAAATCCTCTGTGCACTTAGCTTACTGTTCTCACATGAAAAGTAAATCTTATTTGTAGATTTGTTTACAAGCTGTTTTTACTGGTTTATGGTAGAAGCAATCACTCTCCTGTCATTTTATGACTCAAATCCCCTTTCATGGACAAGCGAATTTTACCTTTCGAAAAATTAAAACCAATAAAACTTGCTTTGAAATTTAATACTCTCTTAGTCTTCATCCTTATCCTCGTCTGAAGTAATTATTTTTCCCTCTCACTCCAACGACCTAGTAATATATCTTGCTCTTTTGATTACTTTTTCAGGAGCTAGCAAGTAAAACTAAATCACAAAGCAGGCCTTCTACTGCAGCAGGGGCTAGAGCTACTAGTGCAGCTGAGAACACTATTCGTTGTTTAAGGGAAGAAGTTTACAACAGATGTTCCACTAATGAACGTCTAAAAATGGTCGATTCACCGCAGGTTTCAGAAGTAACTATTCATCCTTCAGCAGAGTTATCAGACAACAGCGTGCCTTCAGCTACAACAAGCAAAACGTCCAAACAAACCCAATCAAATAGAACAGTAGCTATAAAGAGAGCAAAATAAAAGGCAGGTGGCAAATTCTCCAAGACTAAGAATATCATATTCTATCAGGAGGAACAAAGACTTTAAAGCTGAAGACAAAACAAAGGTTCTTGCATGAATAACAGGAAACCATGCAACGAGAAAGAATGTTAGAAGTGTGGACTTGAGCCATAGTGCAAGAGTGGGTTGTTTAGCCGTTGGTGTTGCTTCCTAGATGTATCATTGCTTAGTTGTTGCTCTTGGTGTGAATCTTCTTATATTCTCAGCATAGCAAAGATGATTGGTCTCGTATTTGAGATGATAAACTTAGTGAGTGGGTTAGCATTTTTGTTAGATATGCTGCATATAATTATGCCTAGTTTCGTATAGATAATGTCTTGATCCAAGTTCTTGATATACCATAAATGTTGTGCTATTAAAGATCAACATAATTTTTGTAAAATGTTAAAAGTTGTTGTTCAACTAGTAAATTTGTTTCCATGTGACCAGGAGGTCATGAGTTCAAGTCTTGGAAACAGCCTCTGGCAGAAATGCAAGGTAAGGCTGCGTACGATACACCCTTGTGGTGGGGCCCTTTCCTGGACACCGCGCATAGCGATAACTTTAGTGCACCAGGCTTCCCTTTGTTAAAAGAAGTTGTTCAATTAGTAGTCAATATTTTGCACCATTCCTGCTAATGTTTTTACTGTTGAATCTCTCTCTCTCTTTCAATGTACTGTAACATGATTTTGTATCAACTTCCATACTGAATTGAGCAAAGTTGTACTAGGTAGTTTTCGTGACACAAGATGGTGTGCTTTTTCTATAATGGACTGTAGACAAAATCTTCATTTTTGCTACATTCTTATGACTTTTCAAGAAAGATGAGTCGACGTCAGAAATACGAAAGAACTGAAGTGATTATTAAAGAATTAGGCCTGACTCAAGAATTTGTTACACTTAGTATCACGTTGAATTGAGTGAACCGTGTCATTTAAAGATTCAACGTGCTATCGATATCACATATTTATTTATTCATCGTTCGCGTATATAAATGTATCCCCCCACCCCCACCCCTACCCCACCACCACCACTATAAGAATTGGATAATAGGATAACCATTATTGATAGTTTATTGGTATCTCTCATTGAGACTAATTAGTAGTGCACAACCGGTCATTTCATTTCTTCTAATTAAATAAATACATGTACTTTATCATATTCTATTAACTTATTTTAATACTTAATTACACAAGAATTACCATCACATACAAATCATTGAATCAAGTCATTTCATAATTTCATATTAACATCATAATATACTTGCTAATCTGTTAAGTCTTTTACTCCCTCCGTTTAAAAAAGAATGACCTAGTTTGACTTGATACAGAGTTTAAGATAATAAAGAAGATTTTTGAATCTTGTTGTCCTAAATTAAAGTTATGTCAAATGTACTAAAATGCCCTTTAATCTTGTGGTCTTAAATATGCCATGTGAAAATTTCAAAGTAAAGTATTGCCAAAAAGAGAAAGGGTCATTCTTTTTTAAACGGATTAAAAAGGAAAGTAGATCGTTCTTTTTTAAACGGAGGGAGTATTAATTACAAATCATAGAGAAAAAATATCGAATATGTTATATGATTGTGACCTTTTAACACCTTAAGCTACAAAATGAAATATCACTCTCTTTAAATGGCCAATATAAATCATTCACAACCTGTTAATTTGTGTTTATTTGTTCATCCATTAATTGAAAGTAAAAAAAATAGACAGAAAATTGTGGTGTCTTTTTTCTTTTCTTGTGTTTCTGAGCCATCATATATTGTTTGACTGTCGATGTATATAAGTTATATTTTATTTTCAAAATATGATAACTTACATTTATTAGTTATGTAAAAGGATATTATATAATTTAATATATTGTAGAAGGTTAGTTGTCCTTAGTTCTTGTACCTAAACAAATCACAAAATAAATCAAGGAAACAATGTAACAACATATGCAGTATGATTTTATAAGTGATGTTTGAAAAGAATAAAAAGTATGCGGCTTTACCCTTACCATTTAGAGATAGAAAGACCTTTTTCGATCGGGCTAAAACTTACACGCACCCGGTTACATCAAGTCAATACATGCATGCCATTTGTTTGAATTTAAAGTTCATGTTACTTAATCATGATTAATCAATATGTATTTTATTTAATTTAATTACATAACTATGGTAAAGAAAATTAATTTGATGTATACACTGGGTGCGTATAAAGTTTTACCTTTCGATAGACATTCCAAGAAAAAAGAGAAAAAGAAAACAAAAAAATGGTGTCGTTGGAGAAATTAAAAAGGAAAACGAACAACAATAATATATTCAGTATAATTTCATAAGTAACGTTTAAAATAATAAAATGAATGCAACTTTACCCTTACTTTTTAGATATAAAATACATTCCAGGAAAAAGAGAAAAAGAAAACAAAAAAATGGTGTCATTGGAGAAATCAAGTAGAATAAGTTCTTTAGGAAAAATACAATAAATGAAAAATAATGTAGAACACAAACTAATTGCCAAACATGTTAAAAGACAATACTCTTGAAAATATACTTCCTCCCTCTCATATTAAATGATCGATATATTAAAAAAATTAATATTAATTAAATTTATTCTTTATTAGCCTTTTAATTAATTCTTCTCTAAATTATTACTAGATACTTATTTATAAAATTCCCCCAAAAGTTCTTTTAAGAAGTGAATTAATAAAATCATAATTTTATTTATAATTTCTTAACATGCATGTTAAGAAAAAATAATCAACGAAAATAATAATAATTAAAACTTAATTAATTCCGAATAAATCAAAATTCTACACCAGAGTAAATCGTTCCTTGCTAGAAAGAACAATATTTTGAAAATTTAGGCTTCTTATCAAGATAATTACATTTTCAAAGCTCACACTCCATCTCAAAAATAATTATATTTTTTTTAAATTCAAGCTCAAAACCTCTAATAAAAATTAAAAAAATACTTACAGTTCCATCAAAATTTCACTTGGTGTGAAAACAAAATAATCCATCCATTTTTTCATCACAAAAAAAAATAATTAAACTTTTTTCTGCACATCATAATCAAGAAAGAGAAGAACACTCTCTATTCACATAAAAATCAGTACATAAGAGTAAAAAATGAAACTGATGATAACTAATGAGACATTAAAAATCCTAAAAACAGCTAATTACATCAAAAGTTCACTCACAAACATTTAACAAACCTGCTAAAAAAGCAAAATCAAAGAGAGAGAGCAGTACTAGTAACAATCATCATGATGTTCTTCCAGCTGGTTATTCTTGATGATGATGAAACTTGATCGGAGTAAGGAGGCTTTCTATAATAATAAGGAACCAAGGCACAATTGGTTCTGGTGGTGGTGGTGCTATACCATTAATAAAATCAGGTGGTGTATTAAGATATGGGTCATAACCTCCACTTTGTGGGGTGGGTGGGGTGTTTGGGACATACCCTCCTTGGGGTGGGGTAGGTGGGGTGGGTGGGATAGTGGTTGTTGTTGAAGGGTTGTTTCCAGTAGGACCAGTTGGTGGTGGATAACATGGATAAGCACACTCACTTTATTAATTACCAAGTGACTGTCATTATAAACTAAGAGAAGACAAACCTATCTATCTCTTCTCAGGCGTTACTACTTGAACCAACAGACCTCTACAAACTTCTATGACTACTGAAACTTCTTAATACATTCAATCAGTTTGGAGTTTGTTCTAACCCTTATACACAACATTAATTTAAGGCTTCTTATCAACTCGTCAATACTACGTGCCTTCTTCTGAAAGATCCTATTGTTCCTTTTTATCCATATGGTATGTATCACTGCTGTCAGACTTGCTTTTAAAATAATCCCTCTATTATGTTTGCCTCTGGTTCTCTTCTCCATCCAGCTACACATACAACTCCAGTTCTGAGGACATCTTGTCCATCTTTGCCAATTCAATATGGATTTCCAAATTTTGTTAGTGACTGTGCATTCAAAATAGAGATGATCTTTTGTCTCTAGTTGGTCTTGAAAAAATAGACAGGTAGTGTCTATAGTGAGACCCCAACTCAACAATTTGTCTTTTGTTCTGATCTTTCCATGTAGGCTCAACCATAGCATAAAGGTGTGTTTAGGCTCAGCAACATTATGACACACCATTTTAGACCAAGGGACATTATCTACTTCACCTCTTATTTTCCTATATGCCTTACTGATTATGACTTTTACCTGCTTAACTATGTTTTGCATTTCATCAACTTTCTGTCAGTGTTTCCTCCTTGTGTAGATCTTTCTTGTCATCCAACGAGTTTGCTGAGGGATATTCATATCAAACAGGTTTTGTGTCTTAATATAATAATGATGTATCTAGGCTATCCACAGTTTTTCCTTGTTTTGGCTAAGAGCCAAAAGCAGTTTGCAAATGGCTGCCTGATTCCATATATGAAGATTTATCACATTTAGACCTCCTGCTGTTTTAGGTAGACATAGTTTCTCCCAAGCTACCAAAGCTTTTCTAGTGATTACAGCTTCTCCAGACCATAAAAAGCTCTTGCAAGTTGCTTCAATCAGCTTTATGACTTTTTTAGGCATTAGAAACACTTCAGATCAGTAGAATTGTATTCCATAGAGGATTGCTTTTAGTAGTTGTAATCTGCCAGCATACGACAAGCTTCTTGCCATCTAGCTTGTGATTCTTTCTACTAATGGCTTATATTTTTGCACTGTAAGTCTCTTAGTAGATAAAGTAACACCAAGGTATTTGAATGGTAGCTCTCCTTTCTCCAACTTCAATACCTATAGAATTTGCTGTTGAATGTTCTGCTTTACTCCACCAAAGAACACTTGACTCTTAGATAAGTTTGATTTCAGTCCCGATGCTGTAGAGAACATTTCAAACTTTTCTTTCAATCTAGTCACTGACAGCACATCTTCTTTTGCAAATAGTAGTAAATTATCTGTAAAACAGAGATGTGTTATGTCTAACTTCTTGCACCTTGGATGATAAATATAGTCAGGCTCTTTCTTTAATCCCTTAAGACACATATTCAAATACTCTATCACCAAAACAAATATGTACGGGGACATTGTCCCCTTGTATCAAACCTCTCTTGTCTTAGATAGTAGTAGTTAGTTTCCCATTGACATTGAATGTGTACTGCACAGTTCTTATGCATTTCATAATCCAGGTACACATCTTCAAAAGAAACCCCAATTCTTTCAAGTTTTGCTCAATAAACTGCCACTCTACAGAGTCGTATTATTTTTAGAAGTCCACTTTGATCATACATCTTGGAGATATCTACTTTCTGGTATATCCTTTCACGCTAAGAATAGTATTGTCATTAATTTGTCTCCCTGGGACAAATACAAACTGACTTGGACCCACTATATCATTCAGAACACCTTGTATTCTACCATTGATAATCTTAGATATGACTTTATAGATGTTTGTGCAACAAGCAATAGGCCTGAAGTCTTTTAACGTATCGGGTTGCGCTCTTTTGGGGACTAAAGTGACCACAATAGTGTTCATTTCAGTAATTAGTTTATTCTCTTCAAAGAATTCTTTAACCCCCTCCATCACATTCTTCCTTACAATATGCCAAACTTTGTTTAAAGAAACTTGTTGTATATCCATCAATCCCTGGGTTTTATTGTTATCTATTCTAAATATTGCATCCTGAATTTTCTCCTGAGATACTAGTCTGCACATATGAGTCTGCTAATGTATGTTGATCTTTGGTCCCATTCTTATACAAGTAAGGTCTATTGAGGGTAGTGTTATTGCTGCTGAGCCCAATAATTCTTGATAAAACTAAGTGATTTCTTATTCTATTTCTGCATTTTTATGTACCATTCTGCCTGTAGCATTCTTTAACATCGTAATATATTGCTGTTAGCTCTAGATTTCATATATTTGAAAAAGTAAGTATTATTTCCATCCCCTTGTTTAATCCAGTGTGCTTTGGATTTTTGTTTGAATATCTTTTCCTGTACTTCTAGCCATTTCTTAAGGTCAACACTTGCAGCCTTTTCTTCTTCAATTAGCATAGGGTCCACCTTGTCTCCTAGCTGATAATGTACCATTTGTAGCTTGTCTCTTGCTTGCATTATCTTATCCTCCAAGTTGCCTATGGATTTGGTTTTTAGTTGCTTCAAAGGTGTTTTACAAAGCTGCATTTTCCTCAACAGTTTGGTCATGCCTCTTTCCTTAACAGGTTTATTCCATAGTTGTTGAATGAGAGGGAGGAATCTATCATCATCAGTGAGGGCATTGATAAACCTGAAAGGTTTTTTACTATGCGTCTGGTCAAATGTTACTTCAATATGGATAGGCACATGATCAGACATATTGTTCTCCAAGAATTGTGTTGTAATGCTGCCATACCTTATCTCCCATTCTTCATTATATGTGGTCCTGTCAATCTTAATCCATACATGTTTATGGGTCCAAGTAAATTGCCTACCTGTAGCCTTCATGTCAACCAAATTCAAGTCTTTAACAATCTTTTGAAAGTCTCTGATCTCAGCTTCGACAACCAGATTTCCACCCCTTCTATCCTCACTATGGAGGGGAGAGTTGAAATATCCACATATGCACCAAGGGACATCAATTGATGCCCCTATTTGTAGTATACCCTTCCACATTTCTTTTCTTTCTTCCAAGTTATTACTCCCACATACCACTGTGAGAGCACAACTAAAGTCAAAGTTCCTATCTTTTACTTGACAATGTATATACTGTCCATGAGTCTCTATTTCTTGTAGTTGGACCTCTGCATCCTTCCATAACACCCATATGCGACCCCTATCATCGTTATTATAATTGTGAAGTTGTTTCCATCCTTTAGCACATATATTGAGGCTACACTGTGCTTTACCCTTTTTATTTTAGTATCTACTAAGCCTGCTAGTGTTATTTTATGCTTCCTGAGATAAACCTCCATCTCTCTCTGCTTAAGAGGTCTAGTGAGACCTCTTACATTCCAGAATAACCATTGCATTTGATTTTGGTTTTGTTCCTCCCTTCTATAGGCTTGCCCTTAACCTTTTCACCCATTATCTGTTTACTTAACAGAGAGAAATTATTCTTTAGCTTCATGATGAGGCCTCTCTGCTCCCTTACGGAACCATGTAGGACTAGTTCAGCATATGATATACTTCCCATCCCCCCGAGGGCGTATAGAAGCTGCTGGCTTGATCTGCTACTCTTGGGGTACTTATGATCACATTGTTTTCCTGCTGTATCTTAGGTATCTCTTTTGCCTCTAGCTCAGCCTTGTTTTCAGGTATTTTAATGCCTTTTCCTACCCATTTTTGGACCATCTTTTTACCTCTATTCAAACCTTGTTGCGCAACTTATTCTTTCCCCTTCTCATGGTTCAGGGGTCCTTTTTTCTCCCTCCTGCATACATGTCCAAACTGTGCACAAATGGTATAAAAAACAGGCTTCCAATCATATGCCACTTGCTGTATGAACTTCTTTCCATAAGGATCAATAATCTCAATCTATTTAGGAAGCTCTTGGTTTATGTTCATGTCTACAAGCACCCTTGCATAGGATATTCTAGTTTGATTCTTCGTACATTCATCTGCGTACAAGGTTTCCCCAGCCGGCTTGCAATTTTACTCAACGTTCTAGGTCCCCAGCAATTCAAAGGTAGATTGTAGAGCCTTACCCATAGTGGTAGAGTCGTCGGCATCTCCTTTTGAAAATCAAACGTAGCACTCCATTTCTTCAAGCATAGTGGCATTTCTTTAATCGTATAAGGTCCTGAACACATGATATCATATCTATCTTGAGCATTTTGAAATTTTACTATATTGTAGCCCTCGTCATGCCAGTAAATTTCTGGAGATGTAACACTGTTCCAGTTCCTAGCAATGTAATTTTGTAGGTAAGCAAATCCTGGAGCCTCTCCTATTGTATACAAAATCAGTGCATTACTCCAATTCTTAGTAGCCTCAGCCATATCCTCCTCCTCTAACGTAATCCTAACTTTTCCAGCCACAATTACAGGAGCTATGAATTGTAGGGCCATACCATTCGCAGTAGCTCGATTGTTCGAAAACAAGCTCGCCCAATTCTTTTCCTTATCAGTTTTCTTCTCCTCCTCTGGAACCTTGTTCTGATTCTCCTCCATAGCTGAGGTATCTGCTGTTGCATGGGTTGATTCCTTTCGTTTGGCACTAACCTCTTCACATATAATCTCTTTTTCCTTCACAGATTGTGAAGTTGAATTTGGGGAATTTAGTGATGTTTGTTCATTCACTGTTGTAGTGTTAATTGTAGTCATTTCATCCTCCTTGAGCTTACCATCGTTCCTCCCTTGTGTGATACTTTCAGTTCGGTGTTCTGCCGATTTTCCAAGCACCTCTTTATCCTTCCTTCGTCTTCCTCGTCCTTGTTTAGCCATGGGAAGTGCATGTTAGCAGGTTGAGCTTATCGTGCGCCTCCTTTGGTCTTTTTTTTTTTTTTTTTCATTCAATGATATTGTAATTTTTGAGTATTTAATTATGTCAAATTTTATCAATTGCAACCGTCTTACGTTAGAGATTTAAAAATCGAAAATTAACTAAATTGTACCCAGAAATGACCAAGACAGTCGAAACGATTTCAAGAAGTCTAATTTTGATTATATATCAATTTTTTAAAACGAACTATTTCATACCCCTACTGTTATGGTCCACCATGATCCTGAATTATTTTTTTTTGCTTAATTAATTATTAGTATATGTTATCCTCGTTTATCAAATTGAAAAAATGATTCTTCCACAATTTCTGAAACCTATAGTCAAGAAGGAAAAAGACAAAAATGGTCACCACCATAGCGGATAGGGCTTCTCCATCCTTAATCAGAGGTTTCGGGTTCGATTCTTGAATATGAAAAATCAATGGTAGGGAGCGCTTCCCCCGAACAGGATCCTACGCGGCGCGAATTCTGATTAGCGGACTCCAATGTGCCTACCGAATGGGAAACAAAAAAAATAAAACAAAAACAGGTGAGTTACCAAACCAATTACTTATATTTCTTTTATACTATATCCATATTAATGTAAATAAATTTAAGCTCTTTCAAGAATTTAAGTTTTGTGTATCATCGGTGTACAAAATATTCTACAAGTGTAGAATATTTTGTACAATGATAATGCACAAACCTTAAACTCTTTAATCAAATATTTTGAATTAGGTTCTATGCAGTAAAGAAAGAAATTTTTGACAGGGATGCTCCTTTTCAACCGGCTTTATGTAACACTAATTTAAATTTATGATATTATTATTCCATTTATAATAATTAAGTATTTTTCATCTAATTTAACCCTTGTCATTGTCACTAATATTATTATGTCAAATTTGAGAGGAGACCTCAATTCTCAAAGCTATAAATATGGTTTTAATATGTAGCTCACATGTTTCATGACCATTTATAGGTAAGTAGCTGTTGGGAATTTTTTTTTTTTTCTCTTTTTGGTAAACAAAGATAGCTATATATAATTCTATACTACTTAATTATAGAAAGATCTGGACTCTGTAACAATATTTTATCATATTAAAAAATATCTTATCTCAATAATATATTTGGATTTGGTCGCACACATGTTTCATGACCATTTAGGGTCGTTTTATAGCTCATTTGAAAAAGAGATGTAATAGTACCATATTTGATAGTTGGTTATGATTTAAGTTATTTATGTATAAAATGAATACAAAGTTTGGTTTACAATTTACAGATCGGCATAAATTATTACATGTATAAGTTATGATAGAATCTATGTATTATTTATCTAGGATAGAAAGTGGAATATGCAATACATGAACAACTAATACATGAATAAGTAAATCATGCATAACTAATCCTAGCATAAAATAATACAATTTTTTTTCATAACTATTTCATGTATTACTAATATCTGCATATTCCTAACCAGCAATCAGACGGCCCTTAATTTGTCTTCGATCTCTTCATTGATCGTAAGTTGCTGGCAGTGGTGGAGCTACCTTTGCTCAAGGGGTTTCATCCGAACCTCCTTCGGTGAAAAAATATACTTTGTTTTTATACTATTTTTACATGGTTTAAAATATTTTTTATGCATATATAATAGATTTTGAAACCCCTTCTATTAGTTCGTATATTTACTTCTGAATCCACTCAATGAAAATTTTAACTCCACCACTGACTGCTGGGTAGATTGTTGATATACAGAAGATAATATAAAATATTGAAATAATTCCAAATTAAAAAGTCATATACATTTCCAAATAATAATAACCATGATAATGTGGTATTGTCCTCCTAATCAAGAGCCATGCATGAACGTGAAATAATGTCGAAGAACAAATCTCTTAAGGAACATATATGGAAGTTGTTGGGTTCGAATTCGAGATGGTGTTATGCGGAAGCTATTAGTTGCAAATTATTGAGATGATAAATCAGACGAAAAGAAAAACATACTAAAAACATGATGATTATATAGTTTGGCCAATTGGCTTATATATAAAAACCTAATATAAAGAAAACATAAAAACTATTAGAAAGAAAATCTCCCTTAAATAAAGACACTTTAAAGACTACATTGTGGATGTTATTATGTTATGGTATGAGAAGGGGGTGTTCTATTTATAGAGTTCCAAAACATTTCCTCCAAGAAAGAGGTTAGCGAAATATAGAAGAGAATTATATTTTTTCTTTCAGGAAAAGTAAAAGTAATTATGGTAACTTTTATTTTCCTTCTAAGAAAATATAAAACGTAATTATAGTAAGAAAATTGGCAAAAACCCTAACAGAAACCCACAATAATGAGGATTTATATACACAATAAACAAATATATATTAAAATAAAAAGAGTGAATTATTTCCTCATAATCAAGAGCTATAAATAGTGAAGAACGGACACAACATTTTCAATATACTCATTCTTCACTACTCTTCATATTCACAACAATATATTCAAATTAAGTTTGTATGAACATGGCTCCTTCTTCAATTTCAGTACTTACTTTGTTTCTAATTGCTTTCATTGCTACAACAACTACTGGTGAATATATATAATCTCTATAGCTCCCTTCTTCTTAATTTACATTTCAACTGAAAATATGTTTTGATTATATACGTTGTGTGTGTGTTGCATGGCGTAGTTAGGAATTTCACTTAAGTTAATTTAAAACTTAATATAAAAAAAATATTTGATATTTAATCCCTGCATATATACACAGTATAGTTTTCCGGTATGAATCTCAATCACTCAGATCTTAGTCATCGAGTGTGCACTATTATCAATTACCACCATTACATGTAGGTCCAATCATCAGTTGACAGTTGTCATCGACCACCATTATCACAATACTTACCATAAACCATCAAGATAGATAGATAGATATCGCCAGCTACCATTATTATATCATTAGCTATGACTATATATCCTCAAATACAATTTTCAGCTGCCACACCAGTCACTGCTACCACCACACTGATCACCATAATCTCTAACTTACCGTTAGGGCTTAGCCATCTTGAAAACCAACCGTTCTACTTATTTAATATTCAGATCTTAATTAAAACAACATTCTAACATTCAGATGTGCGTATTCAGTTCAGGTGAATGCATCACGAGATGCACCGGTGGAAATCGCGGCCATCGAGCAACGATTGGCTGTTGTTGGTGGCTTGATGACATGCCTGAGAAGATGCAACGTTCAGAGTGATTGTGATGATGGGTGGGTGTGCAGTGACTGTGCACCAGATGCTTTAGGGGATGGAAGTCATTGTGATGTGTTCACTGTTAATGGTCAAGGTTATTATGCAACTAAATTACAAGCCCATTACAACAACAAGCTATCAGCTGTCTAATGATACATACATATATATATCATTGCTGCAAATTTCTATTAAGTGTTGCTTTAAGAGTTTATGTGTGTCTTGTATGTTTTACTTTTGTGTGTGTTGTAATAAGTGATCTAATTTCTTTTGAGAAAAAGAGATATGGTTACACCTACCTCCTTGTTATGTTCCACCATGCGCCAACATATTATATTAATCTCATGTGGTCATTTTAGTTATTATTTTCTTTCTCTCAATTTACAAGTTTTATTTGACTTGCCTATTTATTCGGGTGATGATTTACAACAACAATAGATCAAGTGTATTTCCACGTAGTGGGGTATGGGGAGGGTAAAATGTACGCAGAGTCGCACATAATAACAGTAAAACAAACACAAAAACATAAATGCATATAAACTAATGCAGTATGCAAAATAAACTAACATCACTAGTCACAAAATAATACCTATAGCCTTAAGAGAATACTAAAAACTATCTATCCGAAATAATAGACATCACTTAACACCACGAACAAGAAACTTTAGCCACACATAAAGAACGCTCCTGTAACGCCCCGTAAAAATTTGTGCAATGCGTTGTCTCTTATTAGCATGTGCATGGAATATGAAACTTGAAAATATTCTAAGTGTCAAAAGGGCTTAGTTACATTTTGAGCTTTCAAACGTTGGGATTCTTATTTTCGACCTTACTGACTTCCGATTTTCGATTTTTAAGTTGCGTTACGATCGGGCAAGCTCATAGTACATCTCGAACAAGTTTCAGAATTTTTTGAGTAGCGTAAGGGTATGTTTGGTTGCCCGAACCAGTAGCTCAACGCGATTAAAGGGCGCTGCCCAGGGTTCTCCCTCGGGCTAGGCAAGGCGCCGCCCTGGTCTCACCCAGGGTCAAGGCGAGGCGCCACCCAAGTAAACGCCCTGGACCAAAAATACTGCACTTCAGCTCCGTCTTATAAGGGGCAAAATAGTAATTTTCCAACCTCTATATATATCTATAACATAGGATTGGGCCTCATTTCACCCAAAATATATGGTTTTCTCTCAATTTTCTTCAAGAACTCTGTTTAGGGTTTCAAACTAAAAACCCAAGTAGTTCGAGATTCAAAACAAATTGAAGAATCGGAATTCCCACAACGTAGGCTTCAAGAAACAACCATCACTTTCTGAAATAGAGGTACGTGGGGTTATCCTAAAAGTCTCATGGGCTTAAAAATTCATGTTTTAATAATGGGGGTTCTGAAATTTTGAATATAATCATGTTTTAGACGTTTCTATGATCTTGATGTGGTCTTTAGGCTTATTCTCGAAATGATTTGATATATTATATATGTATATGCATGCGTGTTCGAAAAGATGTTAACTTGAGAGCATGAATTATATGAAATCCCTCTCTTGATATGATTTTATTTGAAATTTTCATATGATGTGAATTGTTTGAAAATCATCTTGAAAGGCATGACATGAAATATTTTTGTAAATTGTTATGATTGGATATGATTTTGACTTGCAAGAAGAGGGTTGTTTATGTTGAAATATGTTGATATGATGGTTGAATGAAAGAATGATGTGATACTGATGACTTGCAAGTCAGGTATGACGATACCCTACAGAATATGATATGTGATTGAATTAAATGAAGTTTGAATGTGTTGGTTTTACATAAGATAGGTGGATGCCCGAAGGAGGCGTTTGAGTGTAAGGGCTCATCGCTGGAAACCGTGTTTTCCGACATGGGAACTTGGTACCATGCTTTGTGATCTTGAGTACCTGATATATATATTATCCCAATTTGGGACTATGGTTAGGAGCCCTGCTTTGTGATCTTGTGCTCTACCATACTTTATTGGGTCGAGACACCCTCCTGTGTGATCTTGTGTGTCTTCCCCTCACTTATACTCTAATCTCGGCGGCAACCGAGGTTTGACAGTTGGTGTAAATATGATATTGTAAGGTATTCTACCTAGCTCAGCTGCATTACATTGTTGTTGAAAAATTATTACATTATGCCCATGTGTTTTCAAATGATTTGATATGAAGCTGCTTTATAATGGCTCTCACTTATATTTTGTAAAAATATTATGTTTATGTTTTTGATTTCTCTACGTACCAGTACATTTGTATTGATCCCCTTTCCTCCCAGGTTCGGAGGCACAGTCTAGCGGTTTAAAAAATTAGTAAATTCTCAGCCAGATTTGCAGAGTCAATTGGTGAGCTTTCTATATTCCGGAAGGCCTGATTTTCTAGCAGTTTTATTTATCATTTAGTAGTTTTGGATCTACTGAGGGTCTTGTCCCAGTTTTCGGACAGTTATTTGTTTCATTCATGTAGTAGAGATTTCGGATACGGTTTTCCAGATGTTGATAGAGTTTGTGGGATATTATTCCTCATTATTGTTTCCATATGATTCTTGACCATGTTTCCGTAATAGTGTTTATCTTTCGTATTTCTTTTATCATATGAGTTATGTGCATAATTACCAGACAGATAGGGCTGTTTTGGGCCTTTATGGTTCAGAATACTCATCACGGCTAGGGTACCAGTTTGGGTTGTGACAAACTTGGTATCAAAACACGGTTCATGGTCCCAGGGTGTCTACAAAATTGCGTCGGGTAGAGTCTTATTTATGGGTGTATAGCGCGCCACACTTATAAGCAAGAGGCTACTAGCTATTTAGAATGTCTCTCTTTCTTTATGTTCTAGTTCGTGCAATTTGTAGACACCTAATTTCATCCCTCCCCGATATTATTTTTACCTATTTAACCTTATCCTACCGTGCACCTCATCCATGTTATTATGTCCCTACAAAATAACAAATCAATAACCTCTAACTAATTTTATCTTATCCTAAGAACCTACCCAATCAAAATAAATCACCTCACTACCTCATACCCCTATACCCACATGATCCACCCCCTACCTAGCTTTCTTTACAAGTTTTGCCAATTCCACGTAGATAGAGAAAAAGGATACCTAGGGGGACCATGAGAACAATCCAAAATAAAAACAATAGGCATCTTCCAAGAAATTTCCATGGACTCCCATCTATACACCTCACCATATATAGAATACACGCAATACAGACTTGGGGGGTTCTTCTTCATATAGAACATATACGCATAAGATCGGGAAGGACCCATTTTTATTTGTCATCATCTTCATCTTTTCCTCTGAAAATAGGTTACACACACAGCTACATGGATATACCATACACACATCCTCACTAAAAAAAAAGACCACACTCACTGAAATTGAAAGTAGGGAGAAGAGAGAGAGAGATTGAGATGAGGGAGAGTGATCGAGATTCTAGTAAAGTGGAGAGAGTAGTAAGAATCGAGAAATATCGGGGAGAATGGAGTGAGTTTGACATAGATTGGGGGAAGAAATAGTAAAAACGTAGAAGTCCTATCACAAAAATTCTCAGGACGCCGGAATTCGGCCCATTTTGTTGGTTCTTACCGTCATCTGAGCTCGCCGGAGCTCCGACCTCGTTGGTCTCTGCTTGTTTCTTGGGAATTCTATTTTTGGGTGTTCATTGCTCATCGTGGATTCTTTTTTCAGGCTATACTTCGAGCATTGTGTTAGAGTTCATGGTTGAGTTCGAGCTGAGGTTCTGATCACGGTTCTAGTCGAAAGGAGTATTTCAATTGAAAAGTATTTAAGGTCCAATTCTATCTCCTCTTGCTTTAAATTTTTATGTTATTGTGAATAATTTGCATGTTTAGCATGTTTGAATATTTGTTCTGTGTGGTTGATTTTGGGATTTGGATGTGAAAACTCGAATTGATAACTGAAGAGTTAAGATAATCATCAATCGAAAAGAATAAATATTTGGGGACGAAATTGAGAAATTGATAAGAGAGTGAAATTGGTTTAATTTTGGTGTATTGTTGTTTAATCCTAAATAAGCATGATATTGTTGAAACGCGATTGAATTACGTTATTTTGAAATGATAGGCAAACGTAGTTTTGGATAGGTAAATTTTAGAACTTGTTGTTTTGGTTGAATGTTGGAATGGTTAAACTGTTGTGCATTTCCGTGTTTTTTGCTTACAGTTTTCTTTATGTGTTACCGCTTTATACCTGGCATCATGTGCATAACCCGAGTCATTCTTTCTACAACAAGTCCATAGTACACGTGTGTACACGACCTATAGTTGAGTCACCCTTATTTTATGGGGGGAGCCGTTGGGTTGTATGGAGTAGGTGTCCAGCTAAAGCAAGTCGTTATCGACCATACGCTCCCCCGAACAGCCTTGTTAGTGAACCCCAGAGTAGGTCAGCCTTTAGGTCATACTTATTTGCATCATCTTGAGACCTAGCGGGACCCACTTGGTCCTTCATAGGAGACTCACCTCTAAAGCATCTTATGTGCTAGATGTTGCATCTCTGAGGGTAACGTGGTCATTTGACGGACTTATTTGGGAAGAACATGTGTTAGAAGTAAAGTGGTAGCGAAAAGTAAAAAAAAGAAGAGGAAAAAGAATGAAAAGTGAGTCGAAAAGAAAAAGAGAGTGCTGTAGTTTTTAGAGTTCTTTATGGCTTTTGTTTTTCAAAATTCAAAAGTTCAAAATATTTTCTTACCTTTTGCACTCAGTTTTCAAAAACAAAAGCATCAAAAAAAAATTTCTTTGTCTTGTTTAGCAAGATGGTGGTAGTTTTGCACATCTCGTATAATGAAAATACCAAAACGAATTTTTCTTTCATAGTTGTTGGTGTCAATTTTGTGTCAAGTGTCTAATTGAAAACCCCAAAAAGATTTTATTTTAATTATCTTTCTGTAATTGCGTCTCTTAAGTCAAATCTCTGTCCGTTTTGATCCTTAATTGCCCAACTTATACGAACTACGCACCGCTGATTCTCCACTTCGGGATGTGAGATACGTAGGTAGCCTATTGTTGGTTCAGGGATCTTATTTGAAAAATTCAAAAAAAAAAATTCACTATTTATTAGGGTAGGTGTCATATACTTCCTCAAAAGAAAACTACAAAAAGATTTTTCTTTGGTAATCATAGGTTTCATTTCGTATAAGGTGTTTAAACCTGAAAAATGAAAAAAAGATTTTTGTCAATTCTTTTGACAATTTGTTATTTCCTTTTCTTTTTAGAGTTTCAAGAAAAAGAAAAAAACATGAAAAAGAGTTTAGTTGGCCATTTTGGTAAGACTTCACAAACTACGCACACCTGATTCTCCTCTTTTGAGGGTGAGATACGTAGGCTCCCTTATTGGGTTCGGTGATCTTTTTTAAAAAAAAAGAGAGGGAAAAAAAGGTTTTGAGAAATTATTGAACTCTGACATATTTGTTGTCTTTTGTTGAGTCAATTTAAGGTGGTTGGTTTGTGGCATTCTGGCTGGTCCTTCACCTCACACCAAATCCAAAAGGTTACTTGTGTCCAACAAAGATATAGAGACTGACATCATGGATCAAATAAAGAATCAGGAAAATGAATGTTTGAAGCAAGAGATTAAGAGGCTAAGACAACAAATGACAGAAATGCATCGAGCTTGGGAAAGTGGGTTGCCTCCTCCTTCATTTCCCTTTATTGATCCTACAAATACCTTGTGTTTTCCACCAAAATCTCAAAGTCAGTTTTCTACTATTGTTGATGCACCACAACATGACTCAGAATTCATTCTAAGCCAAAAACATCTCAATACTTCCACCACTTTGCCTCTAGCTCTTTAGCATAAGCCTACTACATTCATAACACCACATGTCGTCTATGATCTTGTTTCTCAATCCTCTACTGGGACTTCTACACAGGCTCGCCCAACAGTTGTGCGTCCCCATGATGCTAGTGAACCTATATTCAATACTCTTGGTGATCATTGTTATACTCTTGAGACTGCTTTTAAGTTAACTAGAACACCAAAATTTCTTAACAAGAAGTCCAGTGTGCCAGAAGAGTCAGAGAAAATGGTTGGAAAAATGAAGATTATAGAAAATGCTATGAAAAATTCTCTAGGACTTGTGGGTAAAGAAGATGTTTCATACAATGACTGGGGCATGCCTTCAAGTGCTAATCTTTCTCCAATCTTTGTGATATTGAAATTTGAGGAGCAAGATGGGCATGAGGAATCCGTGAAATATTTGGGACAATATTGCAATCAATTAAGGGAAACTGCAGGGAAGAAGAATGAGAAAGATGACACTGCTATTGTAGTTGGAGAACAGGCACATCCAAGAAGACAACGTCGTCGTTGTCGTCAGTCTCAAGCCCAAGTTCATACCCAAGCTCTCCATAATCACTCCTAAAACCCATTATACTCTTTCCCCCCTCCATATCTAGTATATTGCGTACAACCATATGTTCAACTCCCTCCTTACCCACAATGGCACGTACCAACTCTTTAAAGTCATCCTCCATTTTCACAAACATACCAAAGCCCTCCTAGGCCCAATGTTGGATCCAATCCAAATAATAAAATGAGGCAGAAATCGAGGGATAGCTTCACACCAATTGGAGAGTCATATGCAAACTTATTCAGAGATTGGTACAGCGGGGCATGATCACTACTCTCCTTGGGTATACTCCTGACCTGAATTCAAGAAGTTTTGATCCTACTGTACGATGTGCGTATCATTCTGATGTTCAGGGTCATAGTATTGAAGATTGTCATGCTTTGAAAAGAGAAATTGAAAAGATAATTCAAGATAAATCAATTATGGTGCAGAACTCAATCGTAGTGGAAGCTCTAGTCATGATGCTATGCAAACCAGTGGCTAAGTTGTCAGATTGAGAAATTGAGAAGTCACCCCTCTCCTTACTTGGAAGGGGTCTGGTAGTTTGTTTTGTTTTCTTTTCTATTCTCCGAATTATTTCAAGGTTGTAGTTCGGGATCTATCTTGTTATGTCTCTGTGTCATTTATGTTCAAAACTTTCTATATTATATTTCAACTAAATGAAGTGTCCCTTTTCCTTTAGGTTTTAAATATGTGTTTGTTTTCTTTACACATTACATTTTATGTTGATTCTAGTGTTATGATATGCCTGCGGAATTTTCAGCTGGATCTTAAAAACCAGTTTAAGCATAAACATTAAATTAGAGGGTTAAAGTTAGAAAAAGAGAGCATATGAGAAAATAGGTAGAGTGCTGAGACATTTGGTGAAAAGTTCAAGACTTCTTTGAAAATCAAGGCAATTATTTTGAGAATTGCAAGAATAACTTGGTCATCAACTGAAAAACATTGCTTAATTAGGTCAAATAACGGATGTGTGATCTTGGGGGACAGAAAAATCAACTCCATGAAAGCATGGGTCATTCGATGTGAGGAATATACAACAAAAATAGAGTGATATGTTGAACAAAGTGCAAGAGTAGCATCGCACTAACTCAGTTAAAGTTAGTGCTTAAAAATGTCACAAATTATCTTCATCTCTCACTTTTATATTGAATGATATGTACTTTCATTTTCAAGAATTGATATGACGAAGGCAATTTATTCTGCAATCCAAACATCGTGTCCTCCTTTGTTTACCCTATTTGAGCTTTAGTCCTATTTTCTTTCTACCCCTCTTTTGGAATCAACATAGAGTCAGCACAACTCAAAAGAAAAGTGTCAAGCAAAACAATAGAGTCAGAAATATTTCCAAAAGAAGAGAAGCAAAAGAAAATATGTCCAAAAAGAAAGAAAAGAGAAGAGTGTTGAGAAAAATAGAGTTAGAAAAGTTTCAAAGAGAAAAAGAATCGATAAAAGAGAAAAAAAAGTCAGAATTAAGCAAAAGAACAAGTTGCCAGAACTACGCATGACCTGATTCTCCTCTCTCGGGGGTGAGATACGTAGGCTGCCCTACTCTGGGCTCTGTCCAACCAAATAAATAATTTAGTGTCACCCAATCAAAAAAACTGGGGCATGAGTTGATCCTCATTGTTTGAGTCGATTTCAAAATCTGTAAGTCCTACCCACTTCAAGTGTGGTTTGAGCCTCATGCCATCCTTTCTTTCTAACCCTAACCAAAATCCTAGTTACAACCAAACAAGACCTTCAGATCAATCTTTGAGGATGTTAAGGATAAGTATGCAAGGGGATATAATGACGCATTTTGGGACTACTTGTTTTCCTTAGCACAAGAAATTAGGAGAGAAATGAAAATAAGAGTCTTATCGGTGAAAACCCCTATGGGCATCATAAGACGATGGTAAGCTGAGAGAGATAAAAATGAGAGAGTCTTATCGGCGAAATTCCACACGGGCACTGTAAGATGACAGTGAGTTGAGACAAATAAAAATAAGAGAGTCTCATTGGTGAAAAACCCTCACAGACACCATAAGGCAATGGTGGGTTAAGAAAAGGAAAATGAGAGAGGCTTGTTGGCAAAAACTGTGCAAGGCGCCACTAGCCGAATGAGGTCTTAATGCAATTGACCTAAGGAAACGACTCAATTTCAGGATCATTAACTCAACAACAATTTGTGAGAGTTTTGGATGGCAAGGTCAGGCAGTTTAATTCGATATGCATGTCATAATCATTAGAGTTGACTGTTATTTTTAGATAAACTTTTCTTTCATCTTTTTCAATAGGGATATTCATCATCGTTTCTTTCTTCTCTTTAGTTATATTTATATTTTATTGAGTCAGTTGTCCAAATAAAACATAAAATTATTGTCATTTTTCTCTTGTCTTTGAGTCAAGTCTATGTCAAAATAAGTGAGAAAAGATTTCAAAACTGGCTACCACCTTCTTCAATTGCAGAAAGCGAGACAAAAGGCCAGCACATGAAAGGGTTATGATTGTGAGCTAAAATAAGGCATGCAAAAGTTTTGTCAATAGACGAGTCTGGGAACTCATGGAAATATCAAGGTTTAAAAATCTATTTGAGAAGCATGGCAAAGCAGAAATATTGTGTTTACTTCAGAGCCACTCTTAATAATCCGAGTTTGGGTCAATAACACAACAAAGCAAGGGCAAATGTTAGCAATCTGAAATAAAATGTAGGGAATGAACACTTGAGCAAGCCGGGACAGCCAAGTACTGCAAGCCACCACTATGTTTTTAACTGACAAATTTTCTTTGTTGAAACAGGGGCAAAATCACTTTACTTAATTCAACTACCATCGGAAAAGGACATTCATGGGATTTTACTTTCTGTTCAGGACCCTCCTGAAAAATGGGAAGTTACTTTTTGTTCAGTGATGTTGGGCGTATTTACACGTCTAAAACATCATAATTTACCCATGTTATTGCTAAGTTTTGAGGATAAAATATATAATTCCTGCACTTTTAGTCCATTTTCCTGTAAGTGAGCTAACCTATGTGATTAACATATTTTCAGGTATTAATGATGAAGATTTCAGCACTTTGTGGACCTTTGGGCAGCAAAGGAAAACTTCACACATGAGGGAAGACAGCTTTTGGAAGCTTATGGACTGAATGTGATTCATGGAGAATTTGTCCCGGGCAAAAGCAGTATTTTTAAATACTTAAGGGTGCAGCAGTAACTTAGTAGGACAAGGATGTTATAACAACCTTATTTTGCTGAATTTTTCAGAATTCAACTGTGATTATTCATTCGACACTTTTGGACAATTCACGTTACAATTTCTGTAAGTCTAACACAGAGAACTCGACTTTCTTGAGGAACGACATAAGGGCAAGTCGTCAATCTCCTTTGACGCAAAAATCATTCCCGTTGCTAAGATTATTCTAGTTGTGGTATGATGATCATGTCTATTGTGAATTCCATTGTAATCATGAGTAGCTAAACTTCTCTGTTAGGGTTATGGAAGCCTTGTGAGATACTATCTATTACTATGAGTTTGTGAATTCTTGATGTGTATGCTGCTTGTATCATTACTCTCTTCGTTTTAATTAAATTCTCATGGTTGAAAACATAGGGAATATGCCAGTATAACATTAACTTGTTCGAGAGAAAAGTTACATGTCTGGAAAAGAGAGTATGACAAGGAAATAGGGCTACCAACCCCTATTTATACGTTAGTGCCTTAACCAGATTAACTTCTTGGAGAATTTGTACCGTTAGTTATACACTTTAGGCTCGAGAGAGTTAAAGTGAAATAATCCTTGATGGTTGAGAAACACTAGGATTTACCATTAGAATACGAATCTCTATTAGTGCATGCATGTTTAAATTCCGCATTATTCATAGTTAATAGATACGTAGAACTCATAAGGTGGACATAACCCTAACTTATTATTCTTTGTGATTAAACCTTACTAAACAAAGCATTCCGTTGTTACTTTAATAATAGTAGTTCATGCCATAATCAAATCCCCCCTTTTCCGTAGAATTTTCGACCAACAGTCTACTAATAATTGCAACACTTAGTGACCAAGTATTCCCTGTGGGATTCGGCACCCAACCCAGTTGGGTTCTATATTTGACAACGACTGCTTACACTTTCTTATGAGCGCTGTATTTTGGGCGTTATCAAATTTTGGCTCCGTTGCTGGGGAATACGGTTGTCAACTAAGTTTGTGATAGTTTTTAGACCCTTTGGTCAAAGATTCTCGTATTTTACTTTTAGTTGTTGTTTTTGTTTTATTCAGGTTTGTTTGAGTGCATGCTAAACACTCAAAGTTTAGGTCAACAGTTATTACCTATCAATCCTGAACCACATCTTATTGGCAGAATGGATGCACAACGTGACATTGAAAAAAGGGCTGCTCAACAGGAGCAGGGTAGATTAGCTGCATTGGCATCTGCTCAAGTGCATCAACATAATATTGATAACCCAGGGCAAGGAACAAATCCTAATGATGAAGACCTGGGTGATAAAAAGTTACTGAATCCTAGGCGTACTAATGAAGTGGCAGCACCTATGCATAGGAGAGATCATCAAGCTAGAATGAGACCTGACCGTCGAGCTGTACAAGTTCCTTTAGATGATGATGATGACGGTCTGGATGGAGCTGGTGCCACTGGAGCTATTATTCCTCCGCCCTTGGCTCCCAGAGCCAAGTTCAATATAACTAGCACCATGATTCAGCTATTACAGCTCAAGGGGTTATTTGGTGGTCTTGCAGGAGATGATTCGAATATGCATCTGATCAATTTTATTTCAACATGCAAGGTGTTTGACAATCCAAGAGTTGGACAGAATGTAATTCGGTTGCGCTTATTTCCATTGTCTCTATCTGGAGAGGCAACTCTATGGTTAAACAGGCTAACTCCCGACTCTATTACTAATTGGAGGCAATTTAAAGACACTTTCCTAGAGAGATTCTTTTTGCCATCCAAGAGAGCACAATTACGAGATGAGATCAGCAATTTTTGACAGCTTCCAACTGAAGCTCCCCACAAAACATGGGAGAGGTTCAAGAAGAAGCTTATGAGGTGCCCAAATCATCAGATGACTAACATCCACTTGATGGAAATATTATACAGGGCTTTGAACTCGGTGACAAAGCCAGTGGTTTATAATGTTGCAGGTGGGTCATTCATGGACCTTACTTTTATTGAGGCAAGTGATATGATGGATCGTATGACAAAGCAGAGTAGAGCTTGTCATACCAGGGATTCTGAGGTAGCAAGCTCTACTATATCTATTGGCATGACTGCAGAACAGAGGCGAAGACAAGAGAAACATGACCAAGATATGGCCCACATGAAAACGCAGATGGATCTTCTCACCAAGCATTTATTATTAGGAAAGACCAAAAAAGTCAAGGCCGTTGTATCACAGGGACGAGATGAATCTGATTCTGAGGAAAAAGCGAACTACTTGAATAATCAGGGGGGTTTCCGAGGCAATGCCCAAGGAAACCAAGGTCGAAACTATTATGATAAATCCGGATACAAGAACCGTGATCAAGGTAGTTGGAAGACTAAGACTGACAGGAGTGGTTTGTATTTTTCTCCTGAAAATTGTGAGGCTGTGGCATCTGGCTCTGGAAAGATGTCCATGAAAGATATGATGGCTAAGCACTTAAAAGGAGTAGAGGCAGCCAACATGGGCGTAACCGAGGTAAAAAATGATTTGTCATCAATAAATCAATTGGTTGACTCGCATTCTACTGCAATAAAATAGCTTGAGCAACAATTGAGTCAACTATCAACGACATTCAACCAAAGAAAGGTTGGAACATTACCTAGCGACACTGTGCAAAACCCAAGGAAGGACGGATCATGTATGACTATTACTACCAGGAGTGGTAAGGTGTTGGAAAATCCATCCAAAGAAAAGCAGGTGGTTGATGATATAGCAGATGATGTTATTGATGCAGAATGTGATGATGTCGTAGAAGCTGATGAGAGCATTCATGATGTTACACCTAGCCGTCACCAACTTGAAAATAGTGATAATTGGAAGCAAGATAAAAAGGAAGTGGTGGAGAAAACAATTACTCTTCCACCACCACCTTTACCTTAGAGACTGAAGAAGAAAGCTGATGACACTAGGTTCAGTAAATTCATGACCATGTTGAAGCAGCTGACTATTAATGTTCCTTTGGTGGAGGCATTGGAACAAATGCCTGGGCATGCTAAATTCATGAAGGACCTTTTGACAAAGAAGCGGGCAGTAAGCTATGAGCTGGTAGATAATGTTCATCATTGCAGTGCAATTGCTACAAGATCATTAGTTCAGAAGAAGGCAGACCCTGGTGTTTTCACTATTCCTTGCACAGTTGGATCTTTGGAGTTTTCAAAGGCATTGTGAGATTTGGGGGCTAGAATCAATTTGATGCCGCTATCCGTCTACAGAAAGTTGGGGTTAGGCGATCCTACACCAACCAATATGCAGCTCGCGATGCCAGATAGGTCGGTAAAATGACCTATTGGTATCTTATATGACGTACTGGTGAAGGTTTCTACCTTCATTTTTCCTGCAGACTTTGTTATTCTGGATTGCGAGGTGGATTCTGAAGTTCCCATAATCTTGGGGCGTCCTTTCCTCGCAACTGGAAGCGTGCTTATTGATTTAAGAGCTAATGAACTTTTATTTCGGCTGAATGATGAAGTGGTCCATTTTGATGTATGCAAATCAATAAAGCAGCCAAATGATATGAATGTGTTTTCTATAGCTGATGTTTATCATGAGGATGCGAAGGAACTATCGTTAGAAAAGCAGCCTACTGTTGAACCATTGTCTGCTGAGCATTTGAATTTTGAGCGGGATAATGTAGAAGATTATGAAGAAACTATTTGTTCTCTAACAGGGATAGGTTCCTATTCTCATGCCCCTAATAAGCTGGACCTTGATCTGACTAATCGACCTTCACCACCAGCAAAACCATCTATTGAAGATCCACCAGTGCTAAAATTGAAAGAGCTCCCCAGTCACCTGAAGTATGCATTTTTGGGAAGTGGTGATACACTTCCAGTTATTATTGCGGCTGATTTAGGTGAACAACAAGTAGAGGCTCTCATCTCTGCTCTGAAGAGGTATAAGAGAGCTATTGGTTGGACTATTGATGATATAATTGGTATCCCTCCTGGGATATATATGCAAAAGATTCATCTCGAAGAAGATTGTGTGCCCACAATTAAGCATCAGCGCCGTCTGAATCCATTCAAAAAATGATGCACCATATATCTCGATGAAGTCTAAGTAATCGAGATAGCTATGTCATGCCGCGATAATAAATCAAGCTCTATATGGGAGGCAACCCATCTTTTTAATCGTTTTGTTTTCATAGAAGTTTGTTTTGTTAAAGAAAAATCCAAAAAGAAGAGTCGAGCCACGACCAAAACTAAGGCGTTTGGTGGGAGACAACCCATCTTTCTAATCATTTTTGTTGTTTTTGAGTAGGTGTAGGTGCAAGATGTATAAAGGAGGAGCTTGGTCTCAAATTTTGATTTGAAAGTGAGCGATGTTAAAGGTGGTAAGTGAGTAATGAAGGAGCGAAAGGATTTCGGTTAGGCATTGCCTATGCTAATCTAGGCAACGAACAATGCAAGGCCTATGCAAATCTAGGCAATGGACAAGGCAAGGCCTATACAATTGCCTATTCTCTCTGAATCGACAAGGAAATAGCATAAGCGCCGCCTATGCTCAACTAGGCGATTGCATAGGCACCGCCGATGCCCAACTAGGCAAAGCTAAAGGCGCCGCCTATGCCATTTCCTAAGCTCTCTGAATCGACAAAGCAATAGCATAGGCGCCGCCTATGCTCAACTAGGTGATGGCATAGGCGCCGCCTATGCCCAACTATGCAAAGAATTAGGCACAGCCTATGCCAAGCATAGGCAAAGCATTAGGCGCCGCCTACTTATGCATTTTTGTCTCCTAACCCGATTCTACATGGATCAAACCTGACCCATAGCCTAGTATATAAATAGATCCTCAACCTTAAGACAAAATGCACTTGTTTGCTCAACCTAAGTGCCGCCTAACCTTCCCAAATCTCTCAAAACTTCTCTTTTTGCTCATCTAACCTTGCGAGATCATCTTCCGAGTCCATCACCAAGTAAGTTCTTGTTTTATATTCCAAAGTTGTTACAATCTTACACTTATAATGGTATTTTAGATCTTAAAGTGGTGTTGGTGATTAGAATGTGGTTGATTTGTTATGATACATCTAGTTGAGTGAAAGAATAGGTATGGGTGTTCTTGACTTGGTTCCGACTTGTATTTGATTGTTATACACTGTCATCTTTTTGCAGAATCGAAATGGTAAAGTTAATTGTATAATCTTCAAAGTTGAAAGCTTGAATGTTTGAGTGACTCGTTTGTCGAGATAAAGATCATGATTGAATACAAGCATGAGATGTTGTGATTATTTCTATGCCATAACTTTATATGATCTCTATGTAGTAGTCTTGTTCAAAAGGTGCATTAATCCAAACATGAAAGTATAGTCAAGATTACATGAAATAGAGTTGGAAACGATAGTTAAGATGACATGAAAGTATGACTGTACTGAATATATTGTTGGAACAGATCGCCTAAATGTATGTCGATGAAGTCTGAGTAATTGACATCATTCACTTAATTAGTTTGCGCCAACAAATTAAGTGTGGGGTGGTGCCAGAACTATTTGTTTGTCGATTGAATCTTATGAGATGAAGCTAACATAACTCTATTTTAATCTCAGGTAGAATGGCACCAAAAGGATGACAAGGAAAAGAAAAAGTGTCCACCTCGCAGAAAAGGGGAAGAAAAGATTAAGCTGAATCCTCCTCGTTTCAAATACCTCGACGTACTTTGGGGATAAAGTGGGTCCTAAAGGAGGAAGGAAAGGAGTGGTACAAGAACAACAAAGTGAAAAAATATGTTCACGTGGAATTGATACAAAAGGAGAGTCTAGCGAAGAGAGAACCTTGCATTTTGGCTAAAATCATGGCGCTACATCTTGATTTCATTTTCTGAGATATGGGAGAATGCAATCTTGATATAACACGAGAATTATATGCCAATTGGTCCCCAAAGACTACCGGAAGTGAAGTGAAGATTCGGGGCCAAGTCTTGCAACTGAATACGGAGTTCTTCAACTCTTTTCTGGGTTTTCCATCTGTAGATCCATCACCACTCAAGAAGGTTTATCACAGACCTCCGTAGAGGGCAATCAGACACACACTGTTCGGAACAAGATCAATGGCACGTTGGAGTCATCATAAAGATACTGGTCGACACAATACCTTCTTGTATGCTTCCTTGAACAGAGAAGCTCGGATATGGTTGAGGATAGTCGACTCTTTCCTGATTCTTGGGACACAGTACACAAAGATCGCACGTGATAGAGTATGCTTAGTGTACGCTTTGATGACGAACATCCTCATCAACATTGGTGCGATTATTCGATCTTCAATGCGTAAGGCTAGGCTGCATAAAAGTTCCCATTTTAGCTTTGGTAATTTGTTGATTGCGATATTAAGGAAGGAACACATTGAAGAGGAACCTGCAGATCATAAGCTTCCATACAACCCGAAGAAGGTTGATCTCACAAAGGTGAAAGATCTTGAAACTAGGCATCGCATAAACCTTACCACTGCAGAAAAACATGCTCGGGATGAAAGTTTTTTCGCCATCTATATGGCATGACTCGGTTTACCATGATGAGTGGGGGACGTGTTCCAACTGATGCAGAGCTGCAGCAGTTGGATTATGACTACCCGATGAATGAGCATGCACGGGCTATGTGTGGAGTAGGTGTATATTTTGAGGAACCTCTCGATGATGATGTGTCGACTGACAATGATCGCCAGCGGCTAGACTCAGACATGGAAGACAATTCTGATGACGACGACTATGATGATGATTCTGATGCAGGGGGTATGACCCCAGACATAGAGGAGGAGTTCGACTAATCAGGTTTTCCTTATTTATTTTCCACTGAGGACAGTGTATCCCGTCTAAGTATGGGGTACTGGTATTTGTATGTTGTATTGTGTTTCTTTGCATGCATTTATTCTTATTTGTAGTTAAATTTTTAGATTTTTTTAAGACTTTGCATAAAATTGTTCTGATAGGCGGCATGGTCTTATGACAAGAGTTACTGCTAAATCATTGCTATTGAGACATTTAGGCTCTACGTGTGACTCATGTGCCTTGTGTGTGTGAGACTATAGTATATTCTGTGTTGTGACTGATTCTAGAACTTGCCTGGTGTGTGTGTAAAGCGAAATAAAGAGTGTGAGTTTAGGAGATGATTTAGGCATTTCTTTGGCAGCCTGTGATTTTTTATCTTCTTTTTACCTACCCTTGTACATTATCCTAGTTAACCCATTTTGAACCTTTAGCTATTTTCTTTGACAGCCTCATATGTAGCCTAATCCATTTTTTTTCAAGACCATAATTTGATCCAAATTCCTAAGCGCTTTAAAGTGTAGAGTCATGTGACAAATTAAGAGGAAATTGGGTGAGAGTGATGCGTCAGAGTGTATTGGTACTTAAAATTGTTGTGAAAAAGAATGGCTATCATAGAAGTGTTTTATAAAAGAAATAAATAAATAAATAAATCAAATAAAAAAAAGAAAAAAAAAGAAAAACAAAAGAAAAAAAGAAATAGAAAAATAAAAACATAGTTGTGCTTATGATGGAATAACAAAATAGGTGAAAAGGGGTTGGTAGATGAAAGAAAGGTAGAGTGGTTGTCAAAAGATTGTGTAAATGGCATAGTGTAGTGTATTAAAGCGCTTAGGGAACATAGTCACTATTTCTGGCCAAAATAGTCCTACCTGTCCCTTAGCCTATATTACAACCTGTAAAGACCTATTTGATCCTAAGCTTAGCATTCTGATATTAGTAGAGCATTACACTAAGGGCAAGCCTATGGTCATTAGTTGCAACATATGAATTCTTTGTGAGAGTGAGAGCAAAGAGAGTCTTGTACCCATGTTTGGAAAAATGCAAAACTTGTGAGTGATTATGGGTGATATCTTGTGTGAAACACACATGGTTGATAAGTTTTGGGTAGTTTGTATGATTCTTTGTGCCTTAACTTGTGTATACGAATTCACCATCATCACGAGTCTATGTTGGAGGTTGAATTGTTTCTAGTAGTGATCAAGAAAACTACTCTTTGTTAATAATTGTCGTGCATGTCTTGTTGAACATTTTGTGTTGCTTCTGTGATATCCTAGTTAGATGTTTGCATGGACGTAATATTTTGTTCGAGGACGAACAAATATTTATGTGTGGGGTGGTGATGTTGGGCGTATTTACATGCCCAAAACATTATAATTTACCCATGTTATGGCTAAGTTTTGAGGATAAAATATATAATTCCTGCACTTTTAGTCCATTTTCCTGTAAGTGAGCTAACCTATGTGATTAGCATATTTTTAGGTATTAATGATGAAGATTTTAGAACTTTGTGGACCTTTGGGCAGCAAAGGAAAACTTCACACATGAGGGAAGGCAGCTTTTGGAAGCTTATGGACTGAATGTGACGCATGGAGAATTTGTCCCGGGCAAAAGCAGTATTTTTAAATACTTAAGGGTGCAGCAGTAACTTAGTAGGACAAGGATGTTATAACAACCTTATTTTGCTGAATTTTTCAGAATTCAACTGTGATTATTCATTCGACAATTTTAGACAATTCACGTTACAATTTCTGTAAGTCTAACACAGAGAACTCGGCTTTCTTGAGGAACGACATAAGGGCAAGTCGTCAATCTCCTTTGACGCAAAAATCATTCCCGTTGCTAAGATTATTCTAGTTGTGGTATGATGATCATGTCTATTGCGAATTCTGTTGTAATCATGAGTAGCTAAACTTCTCTGGTAGGGTTATGGAAGCCTTGTGAGATACTATCTATTACTATGAGTTTGTGAATTCTTGATGTATATGCTGCTTATATTATTACTCTCTTCATTTTAATTAAATTCTCATGGTTGCAAACACAGGGAATATGCCAGTATAACATTAACTTGTTCGAGAGAAAAGTTACATGTCTGGAAAAGAGAGTATGACAAGGAAATAGGGCTACCAACCCCTATTTACACGTTAGTGCCTTAACTGGATTAGCTTCTTGGAGAATTTGTACCATTAGTTATACACTTTAGGCTCGAGAGAGTTAAAGTGAAATAATCCTTGATGGTTGAGAAACACTAGGATTTACCATTAGAATGCGAATCTCTATAAGGGCATACTTGTCTAAATTCCGCATTACTCATAGTTAATAGATACGTAGAACTCATAAGGTGGACATAACCCTAACTTATTATTCTCTGTGATTAAACCTTACTAAACAAAGCATTCCGTTGTTACTTTAATAATAGTAGTTCACGCTATAATCAAATCCCCCCTTTTCCGTAGAATTTTCGACCAACAGTCTACTAATAATTGCAACACTTAGTGACCAAGTATTCCCTGTGGGATTCGACATCCAACCCAGTTGGGTTCTATATTTGACAGCGACCACTTACACTTTGTTACGAGAGCTGTAGTTTGGGCGTTATCATTCAGGACCCTTATGGAAAATGGGACTTTAATTTCTGTTCAGGACCCTCTTAAAAAATAGGATTTTACTTTTGTTCAGGACCTTCCTGAAAAATGGGACTTTACTTTCTGTTCAGGACCCTCCTGAAAAATGGGACTTTACTTTCTATTTAGGACCCTCCTAAAAAATGGGACGTTACTTTCTGTTCAGGACAAATGGGCGAAACGACGTGAACAGGACATTTTTGGGCTAAATCAGTGTGTTGTAGGCCATGGTTTTGGGGTGTGCCAGGAGTCCGGGCTTGTTATGGGATGAAAATTGACCAGGGCGTACCAAGGGGTTGAGGATCATATCAGTATGGTCCATTTAATTTTTCGTGGATATTTGGTTGGATAAATGGGTGAAACAGCGCAAATGGGGCATTTTTAGGCTAAATTTATGTGCTATTACCTACTGTTTTAGGAGTGGACCCGGGGTTCGGACGTGCTGTGTGTTGAAATTGACCGAGGTATGCTAAGGAGGTTAGGGATCATCCCAGTGTGGTCCTTTTTATATTTTTTTGGCTATTTGGGTAGTCAAACGAGAGAAACGATGCAAACGTGGTATTTTCGAGCCAAATTAATGTGCTATAACCCACAGTTTTGGGGGTAGGCCCAGGGTCAAGGTGTGGTGTGGGTCAAAAGTCAACCAAGGCATGCCAGGGAGGTGTGGGATCATTCCAGTGTGGTTCATTTAATGTTTCGTGGCCATTTGGGTGGACAAAAGGGCGAAATAACTTGAATGGGCCATTTTTAGGCCAAATCGGTGTGCTAGATCCTATGGTTTTGGTGGTGGACTCAGGGTTTTGGTGTGCTGTGGGTGAAAATTGATTGAGGCATGCCAGGAAGGATGGAGATTATCCCAGTGTGGTCCATTTATTGTTTCATGGTCATTTGGGTGGACAACCAAGCGAAATAGAGCGAACGAAGCAATTTCGAGCCAAATCGGTGTGCTTTTGCCCACAGATTTGGAGGTGGGCCTTGGGTATGGGTGTGTTATGGGCCAAAAATCAATTGTGGTATGCCAGGGAGGTTAGTGATTATCCCAGTATAGTCCGTTTAATTTTTCGTGGCCATTTGGGTGGACAAATGGGTGAAACAGCGCGAATGAGACATTTTCAGGCCAAATCGGTTTGCTATAGCCCACAATTTTGGCAGTGGGCACGGGTTCGAGTGTGCTGTGGGCCAAAAATTGATCGGGGCAAACCAAGGAGATTGGGGATCATTCTAGTGTGGTCCGTTTAATTTTTCATGGGTATTTGGGTTGATAAACTGGCAAAACGGCACAAAAGAGGTATTTTCGGGCCAAATCGGTGTGCTATAGCCCATGATTATAGGGGTGGACCTGGGGTACGGGTGTGCTGTGGGTCAAAAATCGACAGGGGCGTGCTAAGGAGGTTGGGGATCATCCCAGTATGGTCCGTTTAATTTTTTGTGGGCACTTGGGTGGACAAACAGGGTAAACGGTGCAAACGGGGCATTTTTGGGCTAAATCTGTGTGCTATTGCCCACGGTTTGGAAGGTTGGCTCGAGGTTCAGGCGTGCTGCTGGCTGAAAATCAATCGGGGCATGCCAGGGAGGTTGGGGATCATCCTAGTATAGTCCGTTTAATTTTTCTTCGCCATTTGGGTGGATAAATTGGCGATACGGTGCGAATGGGATATTTTTGGGCTAAATCAATGTGCTATAGCCCACGATTTTGGGGGTAGGCCCAGGCTCCGGGTGTGCTGTGGGCCAAAAATCAACCGTGGCGTGGCAGGGAGGTTGGAGATCATCCCATTTTGGTCCGTTTAATTTTTCATAGCAATTTTGGGAAAAAACGGGTAAAACGGCGCGAATGGGGAATTTTCGGGCCAAGTCGGTGTGCTCTAGCCCACGGTTTTAGGGGTGGGCCCGGGGTTCGGGCATGCTTTGGACCAAAATCATTCGGGGCATGACAAGGAGGTTGTGGATCATCCTAGTGTGGTCCATTTAATTTTTTGTGGCTATTTGGGTGGACAAACGGGCGAAACAACGTGAACGGGGTGTTTCGAGCCAAATTAGTGTGCTATAGCCCATGGTTTTAGGGGTGGGCCCAAGGTCAGGGCATGGTATGGGTCAAAAATTATTCAGATAGTGCCTGGGAGATTGGGGATCATTCCAGTATGGTCCATTTAATTTTTTGCAGCCATTTGGGTGGAGAAATAGGAGAAACGGCATGAACGGGGCATTTTTGGGCCAAATCGATGTGCTAAATCCCACATTTTTGGGGATGGGCCTAGGGTTCGGGCGTGCTGTGGGAAAAACATTAACCGGGGCAAGCCAGGGAGGTTGAGGATTCTTCCAGTATGGTTCGTTTAATTTTTCATGGCCATATGGGTGGATAAACAGGCGAAACAGTGCGAACTGGGCATTTCAGGCCAAATCAATGTACTATTGCCCACGGATTCGGCGGTGGGCTTGGGGTCCGAGTGTGTTGTGGGCCGAAAATCTATAGAGGAATGATAGGGAGGTTAGGGGTCATCGTAGTATGGTTCGTTTAATTTTTCATGGCCATTTGGGTGGACAAATGGGCGAAACGGCATGAACGGGATATTTTTAGGTAAAATCAGTGTGCTATTGCCCACGGTTTTGAGGGTGAGTCCGGGGTCCGGGCATGCTATGGGCCGAAAATTGATGGGGGATGCCAGGGAGTTTGGGGATCATCTCAGTATGGTTCTTTTAATTTTTTATGGCCATTTGGATTGATAAACGGGCAAAATGGCACGGACGAGTCATTTTTGGGCCAAATCGGCATGCTATATACCATGATTTCAGGGGTAGAACCAGGGTTCGGGTGTGGAATAGGTCAAAAGTTGATCGGGGCATGCCAGGCAGGTTGGGGATCATCCCAGTATGGTCCGTTTAATGTTTCGTGGCCATTTGGGTGGATAAACATGTGAAACGGCACGAATAAGGCATTTTTTGGCTAAATCGGTGTACTATAGCCATGAATTTAGGGGTGGGCCTAGGGTTTGAGCGTGTTGTGGGTCAAAAATCAACCAGGGCGTGCCAGGGAGGTTGGGGGTCATCCCAGTGTGGTCCGTTTAATTTTTCATGGCCATTTGGGTGGACAAATAGGCAAAACATTATGAACAGGGCATTTTTGGGCAAAATTTGTGTGCTAAATCCTACGGTTTTAGGGTGGGCCCAGGGTTCGGTTATGTTGTGGGGCAAAAATTGACCAGGGTATTCTAAAGAGCTTGGAAATCATCCCAGTATGGTTCGTTTAATTTTTTGTGGCCATTTAGGTGGACAAACAAGCAAAATGGCACAAAAGGGGTATTTTTAAGCCAAATCGGTGTGCTATTGCCCACGATTTCGAGGGTGAAACTGGGGTTCGGGTGTGCTGTAGGGAAAAAATTGACTGGGACATGCCAAGGAGGTTGGGGATAGTCCCAGTGTGGCCTGTTTATTTTTTCATTGCCATTTGGGTGGACAAAAGGGCAACACGGTGCGAACGGGGAATTTTGGGGCCAAATTAATGTGCTATAGCCCAAGGTTTTGGGTGTGGGCCCGGGTTTCGAGTGTGCTATGGGCCAAAAATTGATCGGGGCATGCTAGAGATATGAAGATCATCCAGGTGTGGTCCATTTAATTTTTCGTGGTTTTTTTGGTGGACAAATGGGCAAAACAACGTGAATGGAGCATTTTTGGGATAAATTGGTGTTCTGTATACCACGATTTTGGGGGTGGGCCAGGGTTCCGGGCGTGCTGTGGGTCAAAAATTAATTAGGGCATGCTAGGGAGGTTGGGGATCATCCTAGTAAGGTCCTTTTAATTTTTTGTGTCTATTTGGGTGGACAAACGGGCGAAACGGCGCGAACGGGGCAATTTTAGGCCAAATTGATGTGCTATAGCCCACGGTTTTAGGGGTGGGCCCGACGTTCAAGCGTGTTGTGGGCCAAAAATCGATCGGAATATACCATAGAGGTTAGAGATCATTCCAGTTGATCCGTTTAATTTTTGTGGCTATTTGGGTGGAAAAACAGGCAAAACGGCGCGAACAGGGCATTTTCGGGCCAAATCGGTGTTCTATAGCCCATGGTTTTGGGGGTGGGCCTAGGTTCCGAGCATGCTGTAGGCTAAAAATCGACTGTGGCGTGCCAGGGATGTTGAGGATCATCTCAGTATAGTCTGTTTACTATTTCATGGTTATATGGGTGGACAAATGGGCAAAACAGAGTGAACGGTGCATTTTCGAGTTAAATCGGTGAACTATAGCCCACGGTTTCAAGACTGGGCCCGGGGTCCGGGTATGCTGCGGCCGAAAAATCGATTGGGGAGTGCAAGGGAGTTTGGGGATCATCCTATTGTGGTCCATTTAATTTTTTTTAAAGGCATTTAGGTTGACAAACAGACAAAACGATGCGAACAAGCTATTTTTGGGCCAAATCGGTGTGCTAAAGACTGCGATTTTAGGGGTGGGCCTGGGGTCCAAGTGTGATATGGGTAAAAAATCTACTGAAGCATTCCAGGGAGGTTATGGATCATCTCAGTGTGGTACGTTTAGTTTTTCTTGGCCATTTTGGTGGACTAATGGGAAAAAGGCACAAACGGGGCATTTTCGGGCCAAATCGTTATGCTATGGCCCACAGTTTTGAAAGTGGGCCTGGCGTCCGGGCGTGTAGTATTCCAAAAATTGACTGGGGCATGCCAGAGAGGTTGGGGTTCATCCCAGTATGGTCCGTTTAATTTTTCATGACCATTTGGGTGGATAAATGGGAGAAATGTTGTGAACGAGGCATTTTTGGGCTAAATCTGTGTGCTATAGCCTACGGTTTTGGGGGTGGGCCCAAGGTTCAGGCGTGATGTGGGAAAAAAATTAATTGTGGTGATCTAGGGAGGTTAGGGATCATCCAAATTGTCCCATTTAATTTTTCCAAGCCATTTGGTTCGACAAACGGGCAAAATGATGCTAACGGGGCATTTTCGGCCAAATCGGTATGCTATAGCCCACGATTTTTGAGGTGGTCCAGGGGTTCGGGCGTGTTATGGCCCGAAAATTGATTGGGACAAGCCAAGAAGGTTGGGGATCATCCCAGTGTGGTCCGTTTAATTTTTTGTGGCCACTTGAGTAAGCAAATGAGAGAAACAACATGAATGGGCCATTTTCAAGCTAACTAGGTGTGCTATGGCCCACAATTTTGGGGGTGGAAAGGGGTACGGGCGTGCTATGGGTAAAAAATTGACCGGAGCGTGCCAAAGAGGTTGGGGATCATCCTAGTGTGGTCCGTTTAAATTTTATGGCAATTTGGGTGGATGAATGGGTGAAACGGCTTGAATGGGGCATTTTCGGGCCAAATCGGTGTGCTATAGCCCACGGTTTTGGGGGTAGCCCCAGGGTCCGAGAATGCTGTGGGGCAAAAATTGATCGGAACGTGCAAGGGAAATTAGGAATCATCCCAGTGTAGTCCGTTTTATTTTTTATGTCTATTTGGGTGGACAAATAGGCGAAACAATGCGAACGGGGAATTTTCGAGTCAAATTAGTATGCTATAGCACACGATTTAGGGCGTGGGTTCTGGGTCCGAGCGTGGTGTTAGTCTACAATCGATCGGGGTATTCCAGGGAGGTTGGGGATCATCCCAGTGTGGTATGTTTAATTTTCATGGCCATTTGGGTTGACAATCGGGCGAAATGGTGCGAACGAGGTGTTTTCTAGATAAATCGGTGTGCTATAGCCCACGATTTTGGGGGTGGGCTCGGGGTTCGGGTATGCTGTAGGCTAAAAATCAACTGGGGCATTCCAGAAAGGTTGGGGGTCATCCCAGTATAGTCCATTTAATTTTCGTGGCCATTTTGGGGGACAAACGAGTGAAACGGCTTACACTATGCATTTACGGGCAAAATTGGTGTGCTATAGCCCACGGTATCGAGGGTGGACCTGGGGTCCGGGCGTGCTATAGGCCAATAATCTACCGAGGCATGCTAGGGAAGCTAAAGATCATCCTAGTATGGTCTGTTTAATTTTTCATCGCTATTTGGGTGGACAAACGGGCAAAATGTCATGAATGGGATATTTTCAGGCCAAATCGATGTGCTATAGCCGACGGTTTCATGGATGGGACTAGGGTCCAGGCGTGCTGTGTGCGAAAAATCAACTGAGGCATGCCTGGAAGGTTGGGGATCATCCTAATGTGCTCTGTTTAATTTTTTGTAGCTATTTGGATGGACAAACGGGTGAAACAGCGTGAATGGGATATTTTCAGGCTAAATCGGTGGCTATATCTTACAGTTTTGGGGATGGGCCTAGGATTCGAGCGTGTTGTGGGACGTAAATCATCCAGGGAGTGCTAGGGAGGTTGTGGATCATCCCAGTATGGTATGTTTAATTTTTTATGGCTATTTGGGTGGATAAACGGGCGAAATAGTGCATACGGGGCATTTTCGGGCCAAATCGGTGTGCTATAGCCTACGGTTTTAGGAGTGGACCTGCAGTTCGGGCGTGTTGTGGGGCAAAAATCGATCAGGATATGCCAGGGAGGTTGGAGATCATACTAGTGTGGTCCTTTTAATTTTTCATGGCCATTTGGGTGGACAAACTGGCGAAACGGTATAAACAGGGCATTTTTGGGCTAATTTGGTGTGCTATAGCCCACGGTTTTGGGGGAAGGCCTGTGGTCCGAGCGTGCTGTGGGACAAAAATTGATTGGGTCATGCCAAGGAGGTTGGGGATCATCTCAGTATGGTCCGTTTAGTTTTTTATGATTATTTGGGTGGACAAATGGGCAGAATGATGCGAACGGGATATTTTTGGGCAGAATCGATATGCAATAGCCCACGGCTTTGGGGGTGGGCCAGGGGTCTGGGCGTATTGTGGACCAAATTTTGATTGGGACGAGCCAAGAAGGTTGGAGATCATCCCAGTGTGGTCCGTTTAATTTTTGTCTCCACTTTAGTAAGCAAACGAGAGAAACAATACGAATGGGGCATTTTCAAGCTAACTAGGTGTGCTATAGCCCACAATTTTGGGGGTGGACAGGGGTACGGGCGTGCTGTGGGTAAAAAATTGACCGGAGTGTGCCAAGGAGGTTGGGTATCATCCTAGTATGGTCCATTTAAATTTTGTGGCCGTTTGGGCGGATGAATGGGCGAAACGGCTTGAATGGGGCATTTTTGGGCCAAATCGGTGTGCTAGAACCCACGATTTTGGGGGTAGCCCTAAGTCCGGGCATGCTGTGGGGAAAAATTTGATCGGGATGTGCCAGGGAGATTGGGAATCATCCCAGTGTGGTCCGTTTAATATTTTATGGATATTTGGGTGGACAAATGGGCCAAACAGCGCGAACGGATCATTTTCGAGTCAAATTAGTATGCTATTGCACAAAATTTAGGGCGTGGGTTCGGGGTCCGAGCATGGTGTTAGTCTATAATCGATCGGGGTGTGCCAGGGAGGTTGGGGATCATCCCAGTGTGGTCTGTTTAATTTTCATGGCCATTTGGGTTGACAATCGGGCGAAATGGTGCGAATGAGGTGTTTTCAAGCTAAATCGGTGTGCGCCCATGATTTTGGGGGTGGGCTCGGGTTTCGGGTATGCTGTGGGCTGAAAATCAACTAGGGAATTACAGAAAGGTTGGGGGTCATCCCAATATAGTCCATTTAATTTTTGTGGCCATTTGGGGGGACAAATGGGTGAAACGACTTAAACTGTGAATTTACGGGCAAAATTGGTGTGCTATAGCCCACGGTATCGAGGGTGGACCTGGGGTCCAGGTGTGCTATAGGCCAATAATCGACCGAGGCATGCTAGGGAAGCTGAAGATCGTCCCAGTGTAGTTTGCTTAATTGTTCATCGCTATTTGGGTGGACAAACGGGCAAAACAGCATGAACGGGGTATTTTCAGGCCAAATCGATGTGCTATAGCCCACGGTTTCATGGATGGGCCTAGGGTCCAAGCGTGCTGTGTGCGAAAAATCAATCGGGCGGTGCCTGGGACGTTGGGGATCATCCTAGTGTGGTCTGTTTAATTTTTCGTATTTATTTGGATGAACAAACGGGCGAAAGGGATATTTTCAGGCAAAATTGGTGGTTATAGCTTACAGTTTTGGGGGTGGGCCCAGGATTCGAGCGTGTTATGGGTCGTAAATCAACCGGGGAGTGATAGGGAGGTTACGGATCATCCTAATATGGTATGTTTAATTTTTCGTGGCTATTTGGGTGGATAAACGGGCAAAATGGCGAATACGGGGCATTTTCGGGACAAATTGATGTGCTATAGCCTATGGTTTCAGGGGTGGGCCTGGAGTTCGGGCACGTTGTGGGGCTAAAATCGTTCGAGATATGCCAGGGAGGTTGGAGATCATACCAGTATGGTTCGTTTAATTTTTCATGGCCATTTGGGTGGACAAACGGGCGAAACGGCATAAATGGGGCATTTTTGGGCTAATTTGGTTTGTTGTAGCCCACAATTTTAGGGGAAGGCCTGTGGTCCGAACGTGCTGTGGGCCGAAAATCTATCGGGGAATGCCAAGGAGGTTCGAGATCATCCCAGTATGGTCCGTTTAATTTTTCATGGCCATTTGGGTGGACAAACGGTCGAAACGATGCAAACGGGACATTTTTGGGCCGAATCGATATGCTATAGCCCACGGCTTTAGGGGTGGACCCACAACATTTGAACCAAAAATTTCCCATTCGCGCCGTTTTGCCCGTTTGGCCACCCAAATTACCATAAAAATTAAACGGACCAGGTTGGGACGATCTCTACCCTCCATAGCATGCCCCAATGGATTTTTGGCCCGCAGCATCACAGGATACTGGGCCCACCCCTAAAACCATGGGCTACAACACACCAATTTGGCCTAAAAATGCCTCGTTAGCACCGTTTCGCCTGTTTGTCCACCCAAATGGCCACAAAATATTAAATGGGCCACACTGGGACGATCCCCAACCTGTCTAGATGCCCCGATCGATTTTTGGCCCACAGCACCCCTGGACCCCAGGACCACCCCTGAAACCATGGGCAATAGCACACCGATTTGGCCCAAAAATGCCCCGTTCGTGCTCTTTCGCTCGTTTTTCCTCCCAAATGGCCATGATAAATTAAATGAATTGCACTGGAATGATCCCCAACCTCCCTGGTATACCCCGATTGATATTTGGACCATAGTATACCCGAATATGGGCCCACACCCAATACCATGGGCTATAGCACACCAATTTGGCCCGAAAATGCCCCGTTTATGTCGTTTTGCCTATTTGTCCACCCAAATGGACACAAAAAATTAAATGGACCACACAAGGATGATCCCTAATTTTCCTGGAAAGCCTCCTTTGATTTTTGGCATACAACACACTCGAAATTCGGGCCCACCCCAAAACAGTGGGCTATAGCACACCAATTTGGCTAAAAAATGCCCCGTTTATGCCTTTTCACTCGTTTGTCCACACAAATAGCCATGAAAAATTAAACGGATCATGCTGGGACGATCCCCGACCTCCCTGGCATGCCCTAGTCGGTTTTTGGCCCACAGCACATCCGAACACTGGGCCCACCCCAGAAATCGTGGGCTATAGCACATCGATTTGGCTCGAAAATGCCTCGTTCATGCTGTTTCTCCAGTTTGTCCACCCAAATGGCCACAAAAAATTAAATGGACCATACTGGGATAATACTCAACCTCCTTGTCATGCCTCGATCGATATTCGAGCCACAGTACGCATGGACCCCGAGCCCACCCCCAAAACCATGGGCTATACCACACAGATATGGCCCAAAAAATCCTCGATCCTACCGTTTCGCCCCTTTGTCCACCTAAATGGCCACGAAAAGATAAACGGACCACACTGGGATGATCCCCAACATCCCTGGCACACCCCGATTAATTTTTTGCCCATAGAATGCCCGGACCCTGGGGTCGCCCCCAAAACCGCGGGCTTTAGCACATCGATTTGGCCCAAAAATGCCCTATTCTCCCCGTTTCGCCCGTTTGTCTACCCAAATGGTCACAAAAAATTAAATGGACTACACCGGGACGATCCCCAACATCCCTGGCACGCCCGGACCCTAGGGTCGCCCCTAAAATCGTGGGCTTTAGCACATCGATTTGACCCAAAAATGCGTCATTCGCACTATTTCACCCGTTTGTCCACCCAAATGGCCAAAAAAAATTAAATGGACTACACTGGGACGATCCCAAACCTCCCTGGCATTCCCCAATCAATTTTCTTCCCACACCATGCCCGTACCCCTGGATCACACTTGAAACTTTGGGTTATAGCACACCGATTTGGCCAGAAAATGTCCCATTCGCGTCGTTTAGCCTGTTTGTCCACCCAAATGGCCACGAAAAATTAAACGAACCGCACTGAGATGATTCCCAACCTCCTTACTATGCCTCAATCAATATTTGGACCACAGTACCATCGTACCCCGGTCCCACCCCTAAAATCATGGGTTATAGCACATCGATTTGGCACAAAAATGCCCCGTTCACGCCATTTTGATCGTTTGTCCACCCAAATAGCCACAAAAAATGAAACAAACCATACTGGGATGATCCCCAACCTCCCTAGAATGCTTCGATCAATTTTTGGCCCATAGCACGCCTGGACCCCAGGTCCACCACCAAAACTGTGGCTATAGCACACCAATTTAGGTCAAAAATGACCCATTTGCGCCGTTTTGCTTGTTTATCCACCCAGATAGCCGAGAAATATTAAATGGACCATACCTGGATGATCCCCAATCTCCCTGGCATGCCCTGGTCAAGTTTCAGCCCACAGCACGCTCGAACCCTGGACCAACTCCCAAAACCGTGGATTATAGCACACCAATTTGGCCCAAAAATGCCCTGTTCATGTCATTTCTCCCTTTTTACCATCTAAATGGACACAAAAAATTAAATGGACCACAATGGGATGATTCCCGACCTCCCTGTCATGCCTCGGTTGATTTTTGTCCAATATAATGCCCGAACCCCGGGCCCACCCCCAAAACCGTGGGCTATAGTACACCGATTTAGCCTAAAAATATCCCGTTTTTTCTATTTATGAAAAATTAAATGGACCACACTGGGACGATCTTCAAAGTCCTTGGCTCGCCTGGTTGATTTTTGACCTAGAGCATGCCTGAAACCATAGGCTATAGCACACCGATTTGGCCAGAAAATGCCCCGTTCGTGCTGTTTCATCGTTTGTCCACCCAAATGGCCACAAAAAATTAATGGACCACACTGGGATAATTCCCAACCTCCGTGGAATTCCCCAGTCAATTTTTGGCCACAGCATGCCTCAGGGTTTTAGTGTGCTGTGGGTGAAAAATCGACTAAGGCATGCCAGGAAGGATGGAGATTATCCCGGTATGATCCATTTAATTTTTCGTGCTCATTTGGGTGGACAACCGAGCAAAATGGAGCGAACAAAGCAATTTTGAGCCAAATCGGTGTGCTTTTGCCCACAGATTTGGAGGTGGGCCTTGGGTCTGGGTGTGCTATGGGCCAAAAATCAATTGAGGTATGCCAAGGTGGTTAGGGATCATCCCAGTATAGTCCTTTTAATTTTTTGTGGCCATTTGGGTGGACAAATGGGTGAAACAACGCGAATGAGACATTTTCGGGCCAAATCGGTGTGCTATAGCCTATAATTTTGGGAGTGGGCACGGGTTCGAGCGTGCTTTGGGCCAAAAATTGATCGGTGTGAACCAGGGAGATTGGGGAACATTCTAGTGTGGTCCGTTTAATTTTTCATAGGTATTTGGGTTGACAAACTGGCAAAACGGCTCAAAAGAGGTATTTTCGGGCCAAATCGGTGTGCTATAGCCCATGATGTTAGCGGTGGACCTGGGGTACGGGTGTGCTGTGGGTCAAAAATTGATAGGGGCACGCTAGGGAGGTTGGGGATCGTCCCAGTATGGTCCGTTTAATTTTTTGTGGGCACTTGGGTGGACAAACAGGGTAAACGGTGCAAACGCGGCATTTTTGGTCTAAATCTGTGTGCTATTGCCCACGGTTTTGAGGGTTGGCTCGAGGTTCAGGCGTGCTGCTGGCTGAAAATCGATCAGGGCATGCCAGGGAGGTTGGGGATCATCCTAGTATAGTCCGTTTAATTTTTCTTCGCCATTTGGGTGGATAAATTGGCGATACGGTGCGAATGGGATATTTTTGGGCTAAATCAATGTGCTATAGCCCACGGTTTTGGGGGTAGGCCCAGGCTCCGGGTGTGCTGTTGGCCAAAAATCGACCGTGGCGTGCCAGGGAGGTTGGAGATCATCCCATTTTGGTCTGTTTAATTTTTCATGGCAGTTTTGGGAAAAAACAGGTAAAACGGTGCGAATGGGGAATTTTTGGGCCAAGTCGGTGTGCTCTAGCCCACGGTTTTGGGGGTGGGCTCGGGGTTCGAGCATGCTTTGGACCAAAATCATTTGGGGCATGCCGAGGAGGTTGTGGAACATCCTAGTGTGGTCCATTTAATTTTTTGTGGCTATTTGGGTGGACAAACGGGCGAAACAACGTGAACGGGGCATTTCGAGCCAAGTTAGTGTGCTATAGCCCATGGTTTTAGGGGTGGGCCCAAGGTCAGGGCATGGTATGGGTCGAAAATTATTCAGGGAGTGCCTGGGATATTGGGGATCATCCCAGTATGGTCCGTTTAATTTTCTGCAGCCATTTGGGAGGAGCAATAGGAGAAACGGCATGAACGGGGTATTTTTGGGCCAAATCGATGTGCTAAATTTTTGGGGATGGGCCCAGGGTTTGGGCGTGCTGTGGGAAAACAATTGATCGGGGCAATCCAGGGAGGTTGAGGTTTCTTCCAGTATGGTTCGTTTAATTTTTCATGGCCATTTGGGTGGATAAACAGGCGAAATAGTGCGAACTGGGCAATTCAGGCCAAATCAATGTGCTATTGCCTAGGGATTCGGGGGTGGGCTTGGGGTCCGAGTGTGTTGTGGGCTGAAAATCTATATAGGAATGCTAGGTAGGTTAGAGATCATCGTAGTATGGTTCGTTTAATATTTCATGGCCATTTGGGTGGACAAACGGGCGAAACGGCGCGAACGGGATATTTTCAGGCAAAATCAGTGTGCTATTGCCCACAGTTTTGAGGGTGAATCCGGGGTCCGGGCATGCTATGGGCCAAAAATTGATGGGGGATGCCAGGGAGGTTGGGGATCCTCTCAGTATGGTTCATTTAATTTTTTATGGCTATTTGGATTGATAAACGGGCAAAACGGCGCGAACGAGGCATTTTTGGGCCAAATCGGCATGCTATAAACCATGATTTCAGGGGTGGAACCAGGGTTCGGGCGTGGTATAGGTCAACAATTGATCAGGGCATGCTAGGCAGGTTGGGGATCATCCCAGTATGGTCCATTTAATTTTTTGTGACCATTTGGGTTGACAAACATGCGAAACGGCACGAATAAGACATTTTTAGGCTAAATCGGTGTACTATAGCCCACGAATTTGGGGGTGGGCCTAGGTTTTGAGCGTGTTGTGGTCCAAAAATCAACCAGGGCATGCCAGGGAGGTTGGGGGTCATCCCAGTATGGTCCGTTTAATTTTTCATGGCCATTTGGATGGACAAATAGGCAAAAAATTATGAATGGGGCATTTTTGGGCAAAATTTGTGTGCTAAATCCTACGGTTTTAGGGTGGGCCCAGGGTTCGGTCATGTTGTGGGGCCAAAATCGACCAGGGTGTGCTAGAGAGGTTTGGAATCATCCCAGTATGGTTCGTTTAATTTTTTGTGGCCATTTAGGTGGACAAACAAGCAAAATGGCATGAAAGGGGTATTTTTAAGCCAAATCGGTGTGCTATTGCTCACAATTTTGAGGGTGAGACTAGGATTCGGATGTGCTGTAGGGAAATAATCGACTGGGACATGCCAGGGAGGTTGGGGATAGTCCCAGTATGGTCTTTTTATTTTGTCATTGCCATTTGGGTGGACAAAAGGGCAACACGGTGCGAATGGGGAATTTTTGGGCCAAATTGATGTGCTATAGCCCAAGGTTTTGGGTGTGGGCCCCGGTTCCGAGTGTGCTATGGGCCAAAAATCAATCGGGGCATGCTAGAGATATGAAGATCATTCAAGTATGGTCCATTTAATTTTTCGTGGCTATTTTGGTGGACAAATGGGCAAAACGACGTGAATGGAGCATTTTCGGGCTGAATTGGTGTTCTGTATACCATGATTTTGGGGGTGGGCCAGGGTTCCGGGCGTGCTGTGGGTCAAACATTAATTGGGGCATGCTAGGGAGGTTGGGGATCATCTTAGTAAGGTCCTTTTAATTTTTTGTGTCTATTTTGGTGGACAAATGGGCGAAACGGCGCGAACGGGGCATTTTTAGGCCAAAGTGATGTGCTATAGCCCACGGTTTCTGGGGTGGGCCCGACGTTCAAGTGTGTTGTGGGCCAAAAATCGATCGGAATATACCATAGAGGTTAGAGATTATTCCAGTTGATCCATTTAATTTTTGTGGCTATTTGGGTGGATAAACAGGCAAAATGGCGCGAACAGGGCATTTTCGGGCGAAATCGATGTTTTATAGCCCATGGTTTTGGGGGTGGGCCTAGGGTCCGAGCATGCTGTGGGCTAAAAATCAACTGTGGCGTGCCAGGGAGGATGAGGATCATCCTAGTATAGTCTGTTTAATATTTCATGGTTATATGGGTGGACAAACAGGCGAAACAGAGTGAACGGTGCATTTTTGAGTTAAATCAGTGTACTATAGCCCACGGTTTCAAGACTAGGCCCGGGGTCCGGGTATGCTGCGGCCTGAAAATCGATTGGGGAGTGCAAGGGAGTTTGGGGATCATCCTATTGTGGTCCATTTAATTTTTTACAGGCATTTAGGTTGACAAACAGACAAAACGATGCTAACAAGGCATTTTTGGGCCAAATCGGTGTGCTAAAGCCTGCGATTTTAGGGGTGGGCCTGGAGTCCGAGTGTGATATGGGTAAAACATCTACTGAAGCATTCTAGGGAGGTTGGGGATCGTCTCAGTGTGGTACGTTTAATTTTTCTTGGCCATTTGGGAGGACTAATGGGAAAAAGGCACGAACGGGGCATTTTTGGGCCAAATCGATATGCTATGGCCCATAGTTTTGAAAGTGGGCCTGGCGTCCGGGCGTGTAGTAGTCCAAAAATTGACTGGGGCGTGCCAGAGAGGTTGGGGTTCATTCCAGTATGGTCCTTTTAATTTTTCATGACCATTTGGGTGGACAAACGTGAGAAACGTTGTGAATGAGGCATTTTTGGGCTAAATTTGTGTGCTATAGCCTACGGTTTTGAGGGTGGGCCCAAGGTTCGGGCGTGCTGTGGTCAAAAAATTAATTGGGGCGATCTAGTGAGGTTAGGAATCATCCAAATTGTCCCGTTTAATTTTTCCAAGCCATTTGGTTGGACAAACGGGCAAAATGATGCTAACGGGGCATTTTCGGCCAAATCGGTATGCTATAGCCCACGATTTTGGGGGTGGGCCAGGGGTCCGGGCGTGTTGTGGCCCAAAAATTTATTAGAACAAGCCAAGAAGGTTGGGGATCATCCCAGTGTGGTCCGTTTATTTTTTTGTGGCCACTTGAGTAAGCAAATGAGAGAAACAACACGAATGGGCCATTTTCAAGCTAACTAGGTGTGCTATAGCCCACATTTTCGGGGGTGGAAAGGGGTACGGGCGTGCTATGGGTAAAAAATTGACCAGAGCATACCAAGGAGGTTGGGGATCATCCTAGTATGGTCTGTTTAAATTTTAAGGCCATTTGGGTGGATGAATGGGCGAAACGGCTTGAATGGGGCGAAATCGGTGTGCTATAGCCCACGGTTTTGGGGGTAGCCCTAGGGTCCGGGAATGTTGTGGGGCAAAAATTGATCGGGACATGCTAGGGAGATTAGGAATCATACCAGTGTGGTCCATTTAATTTTTTATGGCTACTTGGGTGGACAAATGGGCGAAACAACACGAACGGGGCATTTTCGAGTCAAATTAGTATGCTATAGCACACGATTTAGGGCGTGGGTTCGGGGTCCGAGCGTGGTGTTAGTCTATAATCGATCGGGGTATGCCAGGGAGGTTGCGGATCTTCCCAGTGTGGTCTGTTTAATTTTCATGGCCATTTTTGTTGACAATCGGGCGAAATGGTGCGAACGAGGTGTTTTCGAGCTAAATCGGCGTGCTATAGCCCACGATTTTGGGGGTGGGCTCGGGGTTCGGGTATGCTGTGGGCTGAAAATTAACTGGGGCATTCCAGAAAGGTTGGGGTTTGTGGCCATTTTGGGGGACACATAAGTGAAACGGCTTACACTATGCATTTACGAGCAAAATTGGTGTGCTATAGCCCACGGTATCGAGGGTGGAACTGGGGTCCGGGCGTGCTATAGGCCAATAATCGACCAAGGCATGCTAGGGAAGTTGAAGATCATCCCAGTATGGTCTGTTTAATTTTTCATCGCTATTTGGGTGGACAAACAGGCAAAACAGCATGAACGAAGTATTTTCAGGCCAAATTGATGTGCTATAGCCGACGGTTTCATGGATGGGCCTAGGGTCCAGGCATGCTGTGTGTGAAAAATCAACTGAGGCATGCCTGGGAGGTTGGGGATCATCCTAATATGGTCTTTTTAATTTTTCGTAGCTATTTGGATGGACAAACGGGTGAAACAACGCGAACGGGATTTTTTCAGGCTAAATCGATGGCTATATCTTACAGTTTTGGGGGTAGGCCCAGGATTCGAGCGTGTTGTGGGCTGTAAATAAACCAGGGAGTGATAGGGAGGTTGCGGATCATCCTAGTATGGTATTTTTAATTTTTTATGGCCATTTGGGTGGATAAACGGGTGAAACAGCGTATACGGGGCATTTTCGGGCCAAATCGGTGTGCTATAGCCTACTGTTTTAGGAGTGGACCTGCATTTCAGGAGCGTTGTGGGGAAAAAATCGATCGGGATATGACATGGAGGTTGGAAATCATACCAGTGTGGTCCGTTTAATTTTTCATGGCTATTTGGGTGGACAAACGGGCGAAACGGATAAACGGGGCATTTTTGGGCTAATTTGGTGTTCTATAGCCCACGGTTTTGGGGGAAGGCCTGTGGTCCGAGCGTGCTGTGGGACAAAAATTGATCGGGGCATGCCAAGGAGGTTGGGGATCATCCCAGTATGGTCCGTTTAATTTTTCATGGTTATTTGGGTGGACAAACGGGCAAAACAGCGCGAATGGGGCATTTTCGAGTCAAATTAGTATGCTATAGCACACGATTTAGGGTGTGGGTTTGGGGTCCGAGCATGGTGTTAGTCTACAATCGATCGGGGTGTGCCAGGGAGGTTTGAGATCATCCCAGTGTGGTCTGTTTAATTTTCATGGCCATTTGGGTTGACAATCGGGCGAAATGGTGCGAACGAGGTGTTTACGAGCTAAATCGATGTGCGCCCACGATTTTGGGGGTGGGCTGGGGTTTCGGGTATTCTGTGGGATGAAAATCATCTGGGGCATTCCAGAAAGGTTGGGGGTCATCCCAATATAGTCCATTTAATTTTGTGGCCACTTGGGGGGACAAACGGGTGAAACGGCCTAAACTGTGCATTTACGGGCAAAATTGGTGTGCTATAGCCCACGGTATCGAGTGTGGACATGGGTTCCGGGCGTGCTATAGGCCAATAATCAACTGAGGTATGCTAGGGAAGCTGAAGATCATCCCAGTGTGGTCTGCTTAATTTTTTATCGCTATTTGGGTGGACAAACGGGCAAAACAGCATGAACGGGGTATTTTCAGGCCAAATCGATGTGCTATAGCCCACGGTTTCATGGATGAGCCTAGGGTCCTGGCGTTCTGTGTGCGAAAAATCAACCAGGGCATGCCTGGGAGGTTGGGGATCATCCTAGTGTGGTCTATTTAATTTTTCGTAGCTATTTGGATGGACAAACGGGCGAAAGGGATATTTTCAGGCTAAATCGGTGGTTTTGGGGGTGGGCCCAGGATTCGAGCGTGTTGTGGGCCATAAATCAACCAGGGAGTGATAGGGAGGTTACAGATCATCCTAGTATGGTATGTTTAATTTTTCGTGGCGATTTGGGTGGATAAACGGGCAAAATGGCGCATACGGGGCATTTTCGGGCCAAATCAGTGTGCTATAGCCAATGGTTTCAGGGGTGGGCCTGGATTTCGGGCACGTTGTGGGGCTAAAATCGATCGGGATATGCCAGGGAGGTTGGAGATCATACCAGTGTGGTCCGTTTAATTTTTCATGGCCATTTGGGTGGACAAATGGGCGAAACGGCATAAATGGGGCATTTTTGGGCTAATTTGCTTTGCTATAGCTTACAGTTTTGGGGGAAGGCCTGTGGTCCGAACGTGCTGTGGGCCGAAAATCTATCGGGGCATGCCAAGGAGGTTGGGGATCATCCCAGTATGGTCCGTTTGGGTGGACAAACGGGCGAAACGATGCGAACGGGACATTTTTGGGCCGAATCGATATGCTATAGCCCACAGCTTTGGGGGTGGACCCACAACATTTGAACCAAAAATTCCCCGTTCGCGCCGTTTTGCCCGTTTGGCCACCCAAATTACCATAAAAAATTAAACGGACCAGGTTGGGATGATCTCTACCCTCCCTAGCATACCCCAATGGATTTTTGGCCCGCAGGATTGCAGGATACTGGGCCTACCCCCTAAACCATGGGCTACAACACACCAATTTGGCCTGAAAATGCCTCGTTAGCACCGTTTCTCCTGTTTGTCCACCCAAATGGCCACAAAATATTAAACGGGCCATACTGGGACGATCCTCAACCTGTCTAGATGCCCTGATCGAATTTTGGCCCACAACACCCCTAGACCCCAGGACCACCCCTGAAACCATGGACAATAGCACACCGATTTGGCCAAAAAATACCCCGTTCGTGTTGTTTCGTTCGTTTTCCCTCCCAAATGGCCATGATAAATTAAATGAATCGCACTGGAATGATCCCCAACCTCCCTGGTATGCCCCGATTGATATTTGGACCATAGTATACCCGAATATGGGCCCACACCCATTACCATGGGCTATAGCACACCAATTTGGCCCGAAAATGCCCCGTTTTTGCCGTTTTGCCTGTTTGTCCACCCAAATGGCCACAAATAATTAAACGGACCACACAAAGATGATCCCTAATTTTCCTGGAAAGCTTCTTTTGATTTTTGGCATACAACACGTTTGGAATTTGGGCCCACCCCAAAACTGTGGGCTATAGCACACCAATTTGGCTAAAAAATGCCCCGTTTATGCCTTTTCACTCGTTTGTCCACCCAAATGGCCATGAAAAATTAAACGGACCATGCTGGGATGATCCCCAACCTCCCTGGCATGCCCTAGTCGATTTTTGGTCCACAACACGTTTGAACACCGGTCCCACCCCAGATATCGTGGGCTATAGCACATCGATTTGGCTCGAAAATGCCTCGTTCATGTTGTTTCTCCAGTTTGTCCACCAAAATGACCACGAAAAATTAAACGGACCATACCGGGATAATACTAAAACTCCTTGGCATGCCTCGATCGATATTCAAGCCACAGTACGCATGGACCCCGAGCCCACCCCCAAAACCATGTGCTATACCACACAGATATGGCCCAAAAAATCCTCGATCCTACCATTTTGCCCTATTTTCCACTCAAATGGCCACGAAAAGATAAACGGACCACACTGGAATGATCCCCAACGTCCCTGGCGCACCCCGATTGAGTATTTACCCATAGAACGCCCGAACCATGGGGTCGCCCCCAAAACCGCGGGCTTTAGCACATTAATTTGGCCCAAAAATACCCCATTCGCCCCGTTTCGCCCGTTTGTCTACCCAAATGGTCACGAAAAATTAAATGGACTAAACTAGGATGATCCCCAACGTCCCTGGCACGCCTGGACCCTGGGTTCTCCCCCAAAACCTTAGGCTTTAGCACATCAATTTGAACCCAAAAATGCCTCATTAGCACTATTTCACCCGTTTGTCCACCCAAATGGCCACGAAAAATTAAACGAACCACACTGAGATGATCCCCAACTTCCTAAGCATGCCCCAATCAATTTGTGGACCACAGTACCATCGTACCCCGGTCCCACCCCTAAAATTGTGGGTTATAGCACATCGATTTGGGCCAAAAATGCCCCGTTCGCGCCATTTTGCCCATTTGTCCACCCAAATAGCCACAAAAAATGAAAAAAACCATACTGGGATGATCCCCAACCTCCCTGGAATGCTCCGATCAATTTGTGGCCCACAGCACGCCTGTACCCCAGGTCCACCACCAAAACTGTGGCTATAGCACACCAATTTAGGTCAAAAATAACCCATTCATGCCGTTTTGCTCGTTTATCCACCCAAATAGCCGAGAGATATTAAACAGACCATACTTGGATGATCCCCAATCTCCCTGGCATGCCCCGATCGATTTTTAGCCCACAGTACGCTCGAAACCTAGACCAACCCCCAAAACCGTGGATTATAGCACACCGATTTGGCCCAAAAATGCCCTGTTCATGTCGTTTCTCCCTTCTGTCCATCTAAATGGACACAAAAAATTAAACGGACCACAATGGGATGATTCCCGACCTCCCTGTCATGCCTCGGTTGATTTTTGTTCCCTATAATGCCCGAACCCCGAGCCCACCCCCGAAACCGTGGGCTATAGTACACCGATTTAGCCTAAAAATATCCCATTTTTCCTATTTATGAAAAATTAAATGGACCACACTGGGATGATATTCAAAGTCCTTGGCTCGCCTGGTCGATTTTTGACCTAGAGTATGCCTGAAACCATAGGCTATAGCATACCGATTTGGCCAGAAAATGCCCTGTTCGTGCTGTTTCACCGTTTGTCCACCCAAATGGCCACGCAAAATTAATGGACCACATTGGGATATTTCCCAACCTCCGTAGCATGCCCCAGTCGATTTTTAGCCCACAGCATGCCTGAAACCCGAGCCCACCCCCAAAACCATGGGTTATGGCCACAAATGCCCCATGCCTGAAACCCAAGCCCACCCCCAAAACGGGGCATTTTCAGGCCAAATCAGTGCGTTATCACCCACGGTTTTGGGGCTAGGCTTGGGGTCCGAGCGTGCTGTGGGTAAAAATCGACTGGGGAATTCAGAAGGTTGGGGATCATCCCAGTATTGTTCGTTTAATTTTTCATGGCCATTTGGGTGGACAAATGGGTAAACCTATGTGAATGGGGCATTTTCGAGCCAAATTGGTGTGTTGTAGCCCATGGTTTTAGGGGTGTGCCCAGTGTCCTGCCATGCTGTGGGCCAAAAATTGATTGGGGCATGCCAAAGAGGGTGGAAATCATCCCAACATGGTCCATTTAATTTTTTGTGGCTATTTGGGTGGCCAAACGGGCAAAACGATATGAACCGGGCATTTTTGGGCCAAATCGGAGTGCTATAGTCCCCGATTTCATGGGCTGGCCTGGTGTTCGAGCGTGATGTGGGTTAAAAATCAATCGAGCCATGCAAGGGAGTTTGGGAATCATTCCAGTATGACCCATTTAATTATTTGTGGCCATTTGGGTGGACAAACAGGTGCAACAACGTGAACGGGTTATTTTTGAGCCAAATCGATGTTATATAGCCTATGGTTTTCGAGGTGGTTCTGAGGTCCGGGCGTGCTGTGTGCCAAAAATCGAACTGAGGCATTCTAGAGAGGTTGGGAATCATCCCAATATGGTTCGTTTAATTTTTTGTGGCCATTTGGGGTAGACAAACAGGCGAAACAATGTGAATAATGTATTTTCGGACCAAATTGGAGTGCTATAGCCTACGATTTTAGGGGCAGGACCAATGTTCGAGAATGCTGTGGGCTGAGAATCGATCGGGGTATTACAGGGAGGTTGGGGATCGCCCCAATATGGCTCGTTTATTTTTTATGACCATTTGGGTGGACAAACGTGTGAAATGGCGCGAACAGGGCATTTTCGGTATAAAAATAGTGTTCTATAGCCCACGGTTTCAGGAGAGGGCCAGAGGTCCGGGCGTGCTGTGGGCCAAAAATTGACCAAGGCATGCCAGAGAGGTTGGGACTCATCCCAGTATGGTCCGTTTAATTTTTATTGGCCATTTAGGTGGACAAATAGGTAAAACGGTAGCAGTGGGGCATTTTTGGGCCCAATCTATGTGCTATAGCCCATGGTTTCGAGGGTGGGCCCTGGGTTCGAGCGTATTGTGGGTCAAAAATTAACCGAGGCGTATCAAGGAGGTTGGGGATCATCCCAGTATGGTCAGTTTAATTTTTTATGGCCATTTGGTAGGACAAATAGGCGAAATGGTGCAAATAGGGCATTTTTAGGCCAAATTGATGTGAGATATAGCTCAGGGTATTGGAGGTGGGCTCGGGGCCCGAGCCTGCTGTGGGCCAAAAATTAATCGGGGAGTGCCAGGGTGGTTGGAGATCATTCCAGTGTGGTCCATTTTATTTTTCCTAGCTATTTGGGTGACCAAATGGGGGAAACGGCACAAACAAGGCATTTTCAGGCAAAATCGGTGTGCTATAGCCTACAGTTTCAGGGTTGGGCCTGAGGTTCGAGCTTGCTATGGTCTAAAAATTGATCGAGGTATGCAGGGAGGTTGGGGATCATTCCAGTTTGGTCCGTTTAATTTTTCTGTGGCCATTTGGGTGGACAAATGAGTGAAAGGGTGCAAACGGAACATTTTTGGGCCAAATTGGTGTGCTATAGCCTAGGGTTTTGGGGGTAGGCCTAGGGTCTGGGCATTCTGTGGGCTAAAAATCAATTGGGCCATGTCAGGGAGGTTGGAAATCATGCTAGTGTTATTTGTTTAATTTTTTATGGACATTTGGGTGGACAGACAGGTGAAACAGTGCGAATGAGGCATTTTATGGCCAAATCAGTGTGCTATAGCCTACGGTTTTTGGGGTGGGCTCGGAGTACGGGCATGTTGTGGGCTAAATTTTGATTGAGGCATTCCAGAGAGGTTGGGGATCATTCTAGTGTGGCCCGTTTAATTTTTGTGGCCATTTGGGTAGACAAACGGGTGAAACAGTGCGAACGAGGCATTTTTGGGTTAAATTAGTGATTTATAGCCTATGGTTTTGGGGGTGGGACCGGGGTCCAAGCGTGCTGTGACTCAAAAATGGAAAAGGGAGTTCCACGAAGGTTAGGAATCATCTCAATGTGGTTTGTTTTATTTTTTGTGGCCATTTGGATTGGCAAACGAGCAAAACGGTGTGAACGGGGAATTTTCAGGCAAAATCGGTGTGCTATAGCCAATGGTTACGGATATGGGCCCGGTGTATAGGCGTTATGTGGGGAGAAAATTGACTCAGGCATGCCAGGAAGGTTGGGGATCATCCCAGTGTAGTCTATTTAATTGTTCGTGGTCATTTTGGTGGACAAATGGGCGAAATAGCACGAACGGGGCATTTTTAGGCCCAATCTGTGTGCTAAAGCCCACGATTTCAATGGTTGGCCCGGGGTCCAGGCGTGTTGTGGGTCAAAAATCGATCGGGGCATGCTAGGGAGGATGGGGATCGTCCCAGTGTAGTTCGTTTAATTTTTCATAGCCATTTAGGTGGACATACAGGCATAACGGCGAATGGGGCATTTTTAGGCCAAATCGGTTTTCTATAGCCTACGATTTCAGGGGTGGACTCAGGGTCCATGCGTCCCATGGTTCAAAAATTGACTGGGGCATGCCAAGGAGTTTGGGGATCATCTTAGTATGGTTTGTTTTATTTTCGTGACCATTTGGGTGGATAAACAGGCGAAACGGTACGAACGAGGATTTTTCGGGCAAAATCGGTGTTTTATAGCCTTCGGTTTTGGGGGTTGACCCTGGTCCGAGGGTGCTGTGGGTCAAAAATCAACTGTGGTGTGCCAGGTAGTTTGGGGATTTTTTGACCAAATTGTTGTGCTATAGCCCATGAATTTGGAGATGATCCTGGGGTCCGGGCGTGCTGTGGCCAAAAATTAATTGGGGAATGCTAGGGAGGTTGGGGATCATATCTGTATTGTTCGTTTAATTTTCCGTGGCCATTTGGGAGGACAACCGGGAGAAACGACACGAATGAGGTATTTTTGGGTATAATTTATGTGCTATAGTCCACGGTTTTGGGGGTGGGCTCGGGGTCCAGCGTGCTATGTGATGAAAATCGATTGCGGCATGCCATAGAAGTTGGGAATAATCCCAGTGTGGTCCATTTAATTTTTTGATGCCATTTGGATGGACAAACGGGCGAAACGACTTGAATGGGACATTTTCGAGCCAAATTGGTGTGCTATATCCCATTGTCTGTATGCCAAAAATGGACTGGGGCATGCCAGGGAGGTTCGGTATTTTCCCAGTGTGGTCCGTTTAAGTTATAGTGGCCATTTGGGTGTACAAACAAGCAAAACGGCTCAAACGGGACATTTTCAGGCCAAATCATTGTGCTATAGCCCTCAGTTTTGAGGGCGGCACTGGGGTTCGGGCGTGCTGCGGGCCGAAAATTGATCGAGGCGTGCAAGGAAGATTAGGTATTTTCCCAGTATGGTCCATTTGATTTTTTTTTTTGCTATTTGAGTAGACAAATGGGCGAAACGGCATGAACGAAGCAGTTTCAAGCACAATTTGTGTGCTATAGCCCACAGTTTTGGGGGTGGGCTCAGGATTCAGGCATGCCGTGGGCCTAAAATTGACTGGGGCATGCCAGAAAGATTGAGGATCATGACATTATGGTTTGTTTAATTGTATGTGGCCATTTGGATGATCAAACATGCAAAACGGCATAAATGGGGCATTTTTGAACTAAATCGATGTGCTTAGCATATGGTTTTAGGGGTGTGCTTGAGGTTCGGGGGTGTCGTGGGCTAGAAATTGATCGAGGCATTCCATAGAAGTTGGGGATTATCTTAATATGGTCCATTTATTTATTAGAGGCCATTTAGGTGGCTAAACAGGTGAAATGGTGTGAATGGGGCATTTTCAGGCCAAATCGGTATGCTATATCCCATGGTTTTGGGGGTGGACCCGGGTTCTGGGGGTGCCATGGGGTGAAAATTGATCGTGGCATACCAGGAAGGTTGGGGATTATCCCAGTGTGGTCTATTTATTTTTTTGAGGCTATTTGGGGTGGTCAAATGAGCTAAACAACGTAAACGGAGAGTTTTCGGACCAAATCGGTGATCTATATAGCCCCCGATTTTGTGGGTTGGCTTGGGGTCCAGGGGTGCCATGGGCTTAAAGTTGACCGAGGCATGCCAAATAGGTTGGGGATCATCCCAGTATGGTCCATTTATTTATTCGAGGCCATTCAGGTGGTAAAACGGGTGAAACGGTGCGAACGGGGAATTTTAGGGCCAAATTAGTATACTATACCCATGATTTCGGGGATGGGCCCAGGGTTTAGGGGTGCCATGTGTCGAAAGTCAATCGGGGCACACCAGTGAGGTTGGGGATCATATCAGTAGGGTTCGTTTATTTATTCGAGTAATTTAGGGGGTCAAACGGGCAAAACAGCGCGAACGGGGCATTTTTGGGTTGAATTAGTGTGCTATAGCCCATGATTTTAGGGGTGGGATCGGGGTCCGGGAGTGCCGTGAGCCAAAAATTGATCAGGGCATGCCAGGGAGGTTGGAGATCTTCCCAATATTGTCAGTTTATTTATTCAAAGCCATTTGGGTGATCAAATGGGCAAAACGGCACGAACGGGGCATTTTTGGGCCAAATTGGTGTGCTATATATCCCACAGTTTTGGGGGTTGACCTAGGTTCCAGGTTACTGTAGGCCAAACATTGACTAAGGCGAGCCAGGGAGGTTGGAGATCATCTCAGTGTGGTCTGTTTCTTTATTCAATTCCATTTGGGTGGTTAAACGGGTGAAATAGGACAAACGGGGCATTTTCTATCCAAATCAGTGTGCTATAGACTATGGTTTCAGGGGTGGGCTCGGGGTTCGGGGGTGCCGTGCGCTGAAAATAGATCGGGGAATTCCAGGGAGGTTGGGGTTCATCCCATTGTAGTCTATTTATTTATTCGATGCCTAGTCTATGATTTCGAGGGTGGGCCCGAGGTCCAGGGTTTGGGGGTTCCATGGGCCGAAAGTCGACTGAGGCATGCCAGGGTGTTGAGGATCATCCCAGTGTGGTCCGTTTATTTATTTGAGGCTATTTGGGTGGTTAACAGGAAAAACAACGTGAATGGGGTATTTTCAAGCTAAATCAGTATGCTATAGCTCACAGTTTTAGGGGTGGACCCGAGTTCCGGGGATGTCATGGGCCAAAAATCAACCACGGCATGCCAGGAAGGTTGGTGATTGACCCAGTATGGTGTTTTTATTTATTTGAGGCTATTTAGGTGGTCAAACAAGCAAAACGGTGAGAATAGGGCATTTTTGAGATAAATCGGTGTGCTATAACCCACGGTTTTGGGGGTGGGCCGAGGGTTTGGGGGTGCCATAGGCCAAAAATTGAATGGGGTGTGCCAGGTTGGTTGGGGATTGTCTTAGTGCATCCCGTTTATTTATTCGAGGCTACTTGGGTGGTCAAACTGGCGAAACAGCATGAACAGAGTGTTTTCAGGCCAAATTGGTGTGCTATAACCCATGATTTAGGGGGTGGGCTCGGGGTTCGAGGGTTTCATGGAATAAAAATCAACTGTGGCATGCCAAGGATGTTAGAGATAGTCCTATTATGGTATGTTTATTTATTCAAGTCCATTTGTGTGTTATGCCCAGGCTTTGGTGTGCGCCTGGGGTCCGAGGGTGCCATGGGCTGAATATCGATTCGAGCATGCCAGGGAGGTTGGGGATCATACCAGTTTGGTCTGTTTATTTATTCATGGCTATTTGGGTGATCAAACGGGCGAAACGATGCAAATGGGGCATTTTCAAGCCAAATCGGTATGCTATAGCCCACGATTTGGGGGATGGCCTAGGGTTTTGTTGGCCGAAAATTGATTGGGGAGTGCCAGGGATGTTGGGGATCCTATCAATGTGGTCTGTTTATTTATTCAAGGCTATTTGGGTGGTCAAATGGGTAAAACAGCTTCAATGGGGCATTTCTGAGCCAAATCGGTGTGGTATTGCCCATGGTTTTGGGGGTGGGCCCAGGGTTCGAGGGTACCGTAAGCTAAAAATTAATCAGGGCGTGCCAGGGAGGTTAGGGATAGTCCCAATGTGCTTCTTTTATTTATTTGAGTGATCAAACGGGCAAAACGATGAGAATGGGGCATTTTTAGGCAAAATTGGTGTGCTATATCCCATGATTTTGGGGGTGGGCCTAGGGTCCGGGGGTGTCGTGGGGTAAAAATTGATCGGAGAGTGCCAGGGAGGTTGGGGATCATTACAGTGTGGTTCGTTTATTTATTCGAGGCCTTTTGGGTAGTAAAACGGATGAAATAGCACGAACAGGGCATTTTTGAGCAAAATCGGAGTGCTATAGCCCACGGTTTTAGAGGTGGGCCAGGGTTTCGGGGATGCCGTAGGCAAAAAATCAATCGAGGCATGCCAGGGAGGTTGGGGATTGTTCCAATATGGTCAGTTTATTTATTCAAAGCCATTTGGGTTATCAAATGGGCGAAACAGCATGAACGGGGCATTTTGGGGCCAAATCGGTGTGCTATAGCCCACGGTTGAGGGGGTGGGCCCAGGGTTCGGGTTGCCGTGGGCCAAAAATCAACTGGGGCATGCTAGGGAGGTTGGGGATCATTCCAGTATCGTCCAATTATTTATTTGAGGCCATTTGGGTGGTCGAACGGGCGTAATGGCGCGTACGAGGCATTTTCAGGCAAAGTCGATGTGTTATAGCCCATAATTTTAGGGGTGACCCTGGGGTCCGAGGGTGTCGTGGTCCATAAATGTATCAGGGCATGATAAAGAGGTTGGCGATTATCACAGTGTAGTCCATTTATTTATTCGTGGTTATTTGGGTGATCAAACGAGCAAAACGACACGAACGAGGCATTTTTAGGCCAAATCGATGTGCTATGCCCATGGTTTTGGGGGTAGGCCTAGGGTTTGGGAGTGTTGTGGGCTAAAAATTGATCGAGGCATGACAGGGAGGTTGGGGATCATCCCAGTATGGTTCGTTTATTTATTAGAGCCTATTTGGATTGTCAAATGGGAGAAACAGAGATAACGGGGCATTTTCGAGCCAAATTGGTGTGCTATAGCTGATGGTTTTAGTGGTGGGCCCAGGGCTCGAGGGTGTCGTTGGCTAAAAATCGACTGGAGCATGACAGGAAGGTTTAAAATCATCCCAGTATGTTCCATTTATTTATTCGTGGCCATTTGGGTAATCAAATGGGCAAAACAACATGAACTGGGCATTTTCAAGCCAAAATGGTGTGCTATATAGCCCATGGTTTTGGGGAAGGGCCTGGGTCCGGGGGTGCCATAGGTCAAAAATTGACTGGGGCATGTCGGAGAGGATGGGGATCATACCAGTGTGGTCCTTTTATTTATTCGAGGCAATTTGGGTGGTCAAACGGGTGAAACGGCAGGAACGGGACATTTTTGAGCCAAATCGGTGTGCTATAGCCCAAGATTTCGGGGGTGGGCCCATGGTCGGGAGTGCCATTTTTTGAAAATTGACCGGGGTATTCCAGGAGGTTGGGGTCATCCCAATATTGTCCGTTTAGTTATATGAGGCCATTTATGTGGTCAAACGAGCGTAACGGCACGAACGGGGCATTTTTAGAATAAATCGATGTGCTATAGCCCGCCGTTTTAGGGGTGGGCTCGAAGGCCGTGGGTGTCATAGGACTAAACTCGATCGGGGAGTGCCAGGGTGGTTGAGGACCATCATAGTATGGTCCGTTTATTTATTTGAGGCTATTTGGGTGGTCAAACGGGTGAAACGGCGCTAATGGGGCATTTTCGGGCCAAATTGGTGTGCTAGCCCATAATTTCGAGGGTGGGCCCAGGATTCAGGGGTGTCGTGGGAAATAAATTGACCAAGGTGTGACAGGGAGGTTGGGGATCATCCCAATGTAGTTTGTTTATTTATTTAAGAAAATTTTGGTGGTCAAACGAGCAAAACTGCTCAAATCGGGTATTTTTAGGCTTAATTAATGAGCTATAGCCCACAGTTTCAAGGGTGGGCCTGGGGTTCGGGGGTGCCGTACGCCAAAAATCAATCGAAGCATGCCAGGGAGGTTAGGGATAGTCCAGTGTGGTCCGTTTATTTATTCGAGGCAATTTGGGTGGTAAAACGGGCAAAATGATGTGAACGGGGCATTTTTGGGCCAAATCGGTGTGCTATAGCCCACGATTTTGGGGGTGGGCCTGGGGACCAAGGGTATTGTAGAATGAAAATTGATCAAGGAATTCCAGGGAGGTTAAGGATCATCCCAGTGTGGTCCATTTTTTTATTTGAGGCTATTTGGATATTCAAATGGGTGAACGGCGTGAGCAAGGCATTTTCGGGCCAAATCGGTATGCTATTGCCCACAGTTTTGGGGGAGGGCCCGTGGTCCGGGGGTTTCATGGGCCAAAAGTTGACTGATACATGCTAGGGAGGTAGGTCATCATCCCAGTATTGTTTTTTTATTTACTCGAGTCCATTGGATAGTCGAACGGGCATAACTATACGAATGGGGCATTTTCAAGCCAAATTGATGTGATATAGCCCACGGTTTTAGGGGTGGCCTCGGGTTTTAAAGGTATTGAGGGCCAAAAATCGATCGAGGTATGATAGGGAGGTTGAGGATCGTCCCAGTATGGTCCGTTTATTTATTCGACGCTATTTGTGTTGTCCAATGGGCGAAACAGCGAGAACAGGTCATTTTTAGGCCAAATCGGTGTGCTAGCCCACGGTTTCAGGGGTGGGATCGGGCTCTAGGGGTGCCATTGGTTAAAATTTACTGTGGCATGCCAGGGAGGTTAGATATCATTCCAGTCTGGTCTGTTTATTTATTCGAGCCTATTTGGGTGGTCAAACGGGCAAACAGTGCGAACAAGGCATTTTTGAGCCAAATCAGGTGTGCTATAGCTTACGATTTTAGGGGTGGGCCCGAAGTTTGGGGGTGCCATGGGCTGAAAGTCAACCAGGACATTTCGGGGAGGTTGGGGATCTTCCAGTGTGGTCTGTTTATTTATTTGAGGCCATTTGGGTGGTCAAACGGGCGAAACGGCATGAACGGGGTATTTTCAGGCTAAATTGGTGTGCTATAGTACACGGTTTTGAGGGTGGGCCCAAGGTTCGGGGGTGTCGTGCACAAACAATCAACTGGGACATGCCAAGGAGGTTGAGGATCATCCCAATATGGTTCATTTATTTATTCAAGGCTATTTGGGCGGTCAAACGGGCGAAATGGTACGAAAAGGTATTTTTGGGTCAAATCAGTGTGCTATAGGCCATGGTTTCAGGGGTAGGCCCAAGGTTCAGGGGTGCCGTGGGCTAAAACTCATTTGGGGAATGCCAAGGAGATTGGGGTTCATCCTAGTGTAGTCCATTTATTAATTTGAGCTAATTTAGGTGGTTAAACGTGTGAAAAGGCGCAATTGGGGCATTTTTGAGCCAAATCGGTGTGCTATAGCCCACGGTTTTATGGGTGGGCCCAAGTTCTGGGGGTGCCGTAGGCTAGAAATTAATTCGGGTGTGACAGGGAGGTTGGGCATCATCCCAATATGGTCCATTTATTTATTCAAGGATAATTGGGTGGTCAAACGGGTGAAATAGCACAAATGGTGCATTTTAGGCCAAAATCAGTGTGTTATAGCCCATGGTTTCGAGGGTGGGAATGAGGTCCGGGGATCATCCCAATATTTCCATTTATTTATTCGAGGCCATTTGGGTGGTCAAACGTGTGGAATAGCGTGAATGGGGCATTTTCATGCCAAATGGGTATGCTATAACCTACGATTTTGGGGGTAGGCTCAGGGTCCGGGGGTGTCTTGGCTGAAAATTGATCGGGGCATGCCAGGGAGTTTAGAGATCATCCTAGTGTGGTCCATTTATTTATACAAGACCATTTGGGTTGTCAAATTGGCGACACAGTGCGAACGAGGTGTTTTAGGGCCAAATCGGTGTGTTATAGCCCATGGTTTTGGGGGTGGGCTTGGGTTTCGGGGGTGTCATGGGCCAAATATTGATTAGGGTGAGACAGGGAGGTTGATGATCATCCCATTAAGTTTCGTCTATTTATTCGAGGCCATTTGGGTGGTCAAATGGTCAAAACGGCGTGAATGGAGCATTTTCAAGCAAAATCGGTGTGCAATAGCCCACAGTTTCAGGGGTGGGTTTGGGGTTTGGGGGTTTTTCTGGCTGATAATCGACCGAGGCGTGCCAGGGAGATTGGAAATCATCCTAGTGTGGTCCGTTTATTTATTCAAGGCCATTTGTGTGGTTAAATAGGTGAAGCAACGTGACCGGGGTGTTTTCGGGCCAAATCGGTGAGCTATAACCATAGTTTTAGGGGTGGGCCCTAATTTTGTGGGTGTCGTGGACCAAAAATCAACTGGGTATTCCAGGGAGGTTGGGATCACCCCAGTGTGGTCCATTTATTTATTTGAGGCTATTTGGGTGGTTAAATAGATGAAACGGTGCAAACAGGGCATTTTAGGGCTAAATCGGTTTGATATATCCTACGTTTTGGGTTTGGGCCCGGGGTCCGAGGGTGTCGTGGGCCAAAAATTGACTAGGGGTACAGAGGAGGCTGTGGATCATCCCAGTGTGATCTGTTTATTTATTCGATGCCATTTAGGTAGTCAAATGGGCAAAACAGCGCGAACGGGGCATTTTCAGGCCAAATCGATGTGCTATAGCCCACGGTTTTAGGGGTGGACCCAGCGTTTGGGGATGTCGTATGCCAAAAATTGATCGAGGCATGTTAGAAAGGTATAGATCGTCCCAGTATGGTCCATTTATTTATTCGAAACCATTTAGGAGGTCAAATGGGCAAAATGGCACGAACTAGGCATTTTTGGGCTAAATCGGTGTGCTATAGCCCATGGATTCATGGGTGGACTCGTGGTCCAGGGGTGCCATGAGAAAAAACTTGATCGGGGCATGCCAGAGAGGTTGGGGATCGTCCTAGTGTGGTCTATTTATTTATTCGAGGCTATTTGGGTGGTTAAACAGGCAAAACGGCACAAATAGGGCAGTTTTTGGCCAAATCGATGTGCTATAGCCTACGGTATCGGGGGTGGGCCCGAGGTCCGGGGGTGCCGTGGGCCAAAAATTGACTATGGCTTGATAGGGAGGTTAGGGATCGTTATAATGTTGTCAGTTTATTTATTTGAGGCTATTTGGGTGGTCAAATGGGATAAACGACATGAACGGGGTATTTTTGGGTCTTATCGGTGTGCTATAGCCCAGGGTTTCGGGGATGGGCCTGGTGTCCGGGGGTTCCATGGGCTGAAAATTTACCAGAGCATTCTTGGGAGGTTGGGAATCATCCCAGTAAGTTCCATTTATTTATTCGAGGCCATTTGGTTGGTAAAACAGGCGAAACGGTGCAAATAGGGCATTTTAGAGCCAAATTGATGTGCTATAGCCCACAATTTTGGGGGTGGGCCCAAGGTTCGGGGGTGCCGTAGGTTAAAAATTGATCGAGGCATGCTAAGGAGGTTGGGGATCATCCCATTATGGTCCAGTTTTTATTTGAGACCATTTCGGTGGTCAAACGGGTGAAACGGCATGAACGGGGAATTTTTTGGCCAAATCGGTGTGCTATAGCCCACGGTTTCGGAGGTGGGCCTGGGGTTCGAGGGTGCCGTAGGCCAAAAATTGACGGAGGCATGACAGGGAGATTGGGGATTGTTCCATTGTGGTCCATTTATTTATTCGAGGCAATTTGGGTGGTCCAACGAGCTAAACAGCATAAACGAGGCATTTTTGGGGCAAATCGGTGTGCTATAGCCCACGGTTTTAAGGTGGGCCCGGGGTTTGGGGGTTGGTGGGTGAAAAATCAATTGAGGCATGCTAGGGAAGTTGGGCATCATCATAATGTGGTCCGTTTATATATTCAAGGCCCTTTGGGTGGTCAAACGAGCAAAACGGCACTAACAAGACATTTTTAGGTCAAATCGATGTGCTATAGCCTATATTTTTGGGGGTGGGACCAAGGGAATGTCATTGGCCAAAAATCAACCTTGGTATGCTAGGGAAGTTGGGGAAAGTCCTAGTGTGGTTTGTTTATTTATTCGAGGCTATTTAGGTGGTCAAACGAGGAAAATGATGTGAACGGGGCATTTTTGGGCAAATCGGTGTGCTGTAACCCGCATTTTTGGGTATGGGCCCATGGTATGGGGGTGTCGTGGGCTAAAAGATGAATGGGGAATACCAGGGAGGTTAAGGATTATCCCAGTGTGGTCAGTTTATTTATTCGAGGCCATCTGGGTGGTTAAACGGGCAAAACGGCGCGAAGGGGACATTTTCTGGCCACGACTCTGGGGAAAAGAGGCTCGGCAAGAAAAACTCCAGGAGGACATCAACACCCACATGTAGCCCCACCCTCAACTTAAAATCATGCAAAGTCCCAAATGCATCAAACCAAAACAAGAGAGTAAGAAACATACCTATGGCACCATGGGTGCAAAGATCTGATTTCAATAACATAATACGAATACAAACAACAAAATACCTTGGTTTGCTTCCCAAGAAGCACCTGGTTTAATGTGATGGCGTGACTTAGTTATCTTGACTACTCGGACTTCATTAAGATACCTTGTTACTAATTATTTATGTCTTCACTTGGAGGATTTGAAACGATGGCCCAACTTTTGATCAATACCTCTTCGAGGCGCGTTGGGCAAATGTAAGGGCATGATGAAGAATGTTCTATCACACCACTTTGAAGACTCAAACTGCTTGCCCAATTTTGCATCAAACTTTTGTGTGGGCACATTTGGCAATTATGAGAATCTTAAACAACCACTAAATAGATATTAATCTTTAAGCTCCTTGACCTTCAATATTGGGGTTGTAGTATGCCCCTTTGGAAGGATAAACTCCAAAATGTAAGAATCTTCCTCCTCATTTTCAAAATTCATCATTTGCTTGGGTGATTTGACATTCATCACATCTACTAAGAATAATGCTGAAAAGTGATTCGAATGAGGACTAACCCTCAATTTTGGAATAACTTCCCTATTAGTATTTTTACCCCAAAATGGACTAGAGTCTTCCGGAGGATTGTGCTTGATTTCTTCTTTTGACTCTAATGCCATTTACTTATCCTTTGCATCTTCATTCATGAATGGTTTGGTAGGTTGGGAAGTCACAGAGGGTTGCTCAACATCAAGATCATCATCAACATCGGATTCTTGCTCTTCATCCTCATACTTTTCCATTATTTTAAATAATTCCACAGACAAGATATCATCTAAAAATAATGTAGAAAAGTATTTCGAATGATTGACCTAGATATCTATCTCTTCTATCCTTTCTCTTCTCTCGTTAAATGCCCTAATATCTTAATGCATGTCACATATGTTATCATTCGTTGTGCCGATACGATCCAATATTAGTTGAAGTTTAACTTTAATGCTATTCTTTCCAGTGCTTCGTTCTTTCCTTTTTTGACCATAAGAACTGTCATACTCATAAAAAGAACTAAAACTTGGGTTAGAGAAATAGGGGGAGGAGATATTTAGGGAGGTTGGGGATCATCTTAGTGTGGTCTGTTTATTTATTATAGGCCATTTTGGTGGTCAAATGGGCGAAACGGCATGAACAAGGCATTTTTAGGCAAAATTGGTGTGCTATAGCACACGATTTGGGGGGTGGATCCGGGCATGCCGGTGTCCGAGTGTGCCATGGGCCAAAAATCAATCGGGGAGTGCTAGGAAGGTTAGGGATCATCCCAGTGTACTCTGTGTATTTAATCGAGGCCATTTGGGTGGTCGAATGGGCAAAACGGCATGAATGGGGAATTTTTGGGCCAAACCGATGTGCTATAGCCCACAGTATAGGGGGTGGGCTTGGGGTCTGGGGTGCCGTAGGTAAAAAATTAATTTGGTCATGTTAGGGAGGCTGGGGATCGTCCCAGTGTGGTCTGTTTATTTATTCAAGGCTATTTGGGTGGTCAAATGGGCAAAATGACGTGAATGAGGCATTTTCAACCCAAATTGATGTGCTATAGCCCACAGTTTTGGTGGTAGGCCAAGGGTTCGGGGGTACCGTGGGTCAAAAGTCAATCGGGGCATGTCAGTAAGGTTGGGGATCGTACCAGTATGGTTTGTTTATTTATTCAAGGCCATTTAGGTGGTCAAACGGGTGAAATGGTGGAAACAGGGCATTTTTAGGCCAAATCGGTATGCTATAGCCCACGGTTTTAGGGGTGGGCCCAGGGTCTAGGGTTTCCGTGGGATAAAAATTGATCGGGGCATGCTAGGGTGTGGTCCATTTATTTATTTGAGGCCATTTGGGTGGTCAAACGGGTGAACCAATGCAAACGATATATTTTTAGGAAAAAATGATCGGGGTGTGCCAGGGAGGTTAGGGATCATCGCATTGTGGTCCGTTTATTTATTATAGGCCATTTGGTGGTTAAACGAGCAAAATGGTGCAAATAGGGCATTTTCGAGCCACATCGATGTGCTATAGACCACGATTTTGGGGGTGGACCCGAGTTTAGGGGTGTCGTATGCCCAAAATTGATCGAGGTATGCCAGGGAGGTTGGGGATAATCCCAGTATGGTCCATTTATTTATTCAAGGCCATTTCAGTTGTCAAACAGGCGAAACAGTGAAAACGAGGAATTTTTGGGCCAAATCGGTTTGCTATAGCCCATGATTTTGGGGTTGAGCAAGGGGTTTGGGGGTGTCGTGGGCCAAAAATTGACCAGGGCATGCCAGGTAGGTTGTGGATTATCCCAATGTGATCCTTTTATTTATTTGAGGCCATTTGGGTGGTCAAACGGGAGAAACAGCACGAACGAGGCATTTTGGGCTAAATCGGTATACTATAGCCCACGATTTTGGGCGTGGGTCTAGGGTCCGGGGGTGGTGTGGGCCGAAAATTGCTTGGGATGTGCCAGGGAGGTTAGGATCATCCCAGTGTGGTCATTCATTTATTCAAGGCAATTTGGGTTTTCAAATGGGTGAAACACTGCAAACTAGGCATTTTCGGGCAAAATCGATGTGCTGTAGCCCACTGTTTCATGGGAGGACCAGGTTTTGGGGATGTTGAAAGTTGATCGAGGTGTGCTAGGAAGGTTAGGGATCATCCCTGTATAGTATTTTTTTTAATTCGAGGAAATTTGGGTGGTCAAACGGGCAAAACGGTGCGAACGGGGCATTTTTGGGCCTAATCGATGTGCTATGTCCATGATTTTTGGTGTGGGCCTAGGGTCCGATGGTGCCGTAGGATAAAAATTGACCGGGGAATGCCAGGGAGGTTAAGGATCATCCCATTATGGTTAGTTTATTTATTCAAAGCTATTTGGGTTGTCAAACAGGCGAAACGGTGTGAACAGGGCAGTTTTGGGCTAAATTAATGTGCTAAAGCCCACAGTTTTATAGTGGGCGCGGGTTCCGTAGGTGTCGTGGTCAAAAAATTGATCGAAGTATGCCAGGGAGGTTGGGATCGTCCCATTGTGGTCTGTTTATTTATTAAAGACCATTTGGGTGGTCAAATAGGCAAAACGACGCGAACGGGGTGTTTTTGGGCCAAATCGTTGTGCTATAGCCCATGATTTCGAGCGTTAGCCTAGGGACAGGGGGTGTCGTACGATGAATTGACTGGGGTTTTCCAGGGAGATTGGGGATTATCCCAGCATGGATCGTTTATTTATTCGAGGCTATTTGGGTGGTTAAACGGTCAAAATGGTGCAAACAGGGCATTTTCCAATCAAATCGGTGTCCTATAACCCACGGTTTTGGGAGTGGGCCAGGGGTCCAGGGGTACCATAGGCTGAAACTCGATTGGGGCTTGACAGGGAGATTGGGGATCGACCCAGTATGGTCCGTTTATTTATTCAAGGCCATTTGGGTGGTCAAAAGGGCAAAAAGGCATGAACGGGGCATTTTCGAGCCAAATTGGTGTGCTATAGCCCACGGTTTTAGGGGTGCCGTGGGCTGAAAATTGATTGGTGCATGCCAGAAATGTTGGGGATCATCATAGTGTTTTCCATTTATTTAATTAAGCCCATTTAAGTGGTCAAAAAGGCAAAATGACATGAACGGGGCATTTTTTGTCCAAATCGATGTGCTATAGCCCACACTTTTGGGGGTTGGCCCGAGGTTAGGGGGTTTCGGGGGCCAAAAATCAACCGTGGAATGCCAGGGAGGTTGGGGATCATTGCAGTGTGGTATGCTTATTTATTCGAGGCTATTTGGGTGGTCAAACAGCCAAAACAGCGTGAACGAGGCATTTTCGGGCTAAATCTGTGTGCTATAGTCTATGGTTTTAGCGGTAGGCCTAGGGTCTGAGGTTTTCGTGGGCCGAAAGTTCACTGAGGCATGCCAGGGAAGTTAAGAAAAGTCCTAGTATGGTCGATTTATTTATTCTAGGTCATTAGGGTGGTTGAACGAGTGAAACAGTGGGAACGAGGTATTTTTGGGAGTTAATCGGTGTGCTCTAGCCCATGATTTCTGGGCGGGCCCAAGATCTGGGGGTTTCATGGGCCAAAAATTGATCGGGGTATGCCAGGGAGGTTAGGTATCATCCTAGTGTGATTTGTTTATTTATTCGAGACCATTTGGATGGTCAAACAGGTGAAACAACGTGAACGGTGCATTTTTGTGCCAAATCGGTGTGCTATAGCCCACAGTTTTGGGGGTGGGTTAGTGATCTAGGGGTGTTGTCAGCCAAAAATCGACGAGGGCATCCCAGGGCGGTTGAGAATTATCCTAATGTGGTCTATTTATTTATTCGAGGACATTTGGGTGGTCAATCGGGTAAAACGGAGAGAACGGTGCATTTTTAGGCCAAATAGATGTGCTATGCCTATGGTTTCGAGAGTGGGCCTGGGGTACGAGGGTATCGTGGGCCAAAAATCGACTGAGTCATGCCAGGGAGGTTGGGTATCATCCCAATATGGTACGTTTATTTATTCGAGGCAATTTCTATGGTCAAATGGGCAAATGGGCAAAACGGTGTGAACGAGGTATTTTTGGGCCAAATCAGTGTGCTATAGCCCACGGTTTTTATGGTAGGCCCAGGGTTCGAGGGTGTCGTAGGATGAAGGTTGACTGAGGCATGTCAGGGATGTTGGAAAAAGTCCTACTATGGTCCATTTATTTATTTAAGGTCGTTTTGGCGGATACATGGGCAAAACACCAAGAACGAGGCATTTTTAGGCCAAATCGGTTGCTATAGCCCACGGTTTCTGGGGTGGGCCCAGGGTACAAGGGTTTCATGGGACAAAAATAAATAGGGTCATACCAGGGAGGTTGGAGATTGTCCCTGTGTGATATGTTTATTTATTAGAGGCCATTTGAGTGATCAACCGAGAAAAACGAAATGAATGGTGCATTTTCTGGCCAAATCGGTGTGCTATAACCCACATTTTTGGGGGTGGACCCAAGGTCCGAGGGTTTCGTGGGCCCCAAATTGACTGAGTATAACAAGAAAGTTGGGGATCATCCCAGTATGGCACGAAAGGGGCATTTTTGGGCAAAATCGGTGTGCTATAGCCCACGATTTCGGAGGCGAGCCTAGGGTTTGGGGGTGCCATGGGCTGAAAGTCGATGGAGGCATACCAGAGATGTTAGGGATCATACCAGTGTGGTCCATTTTTTTATTCAAGGCTATTTGGGTGGTCAAACAGGCGAAATGGTATAAACAAGTAATTTTTGGGCTAAATTGGTGTCTTATAGCCCACGGTTTTGGGGGTGGGCCGGGGTTTGGGGGTTTCATGGGCCAAAAATTAACCGGGGCATGATAGAGAAGTTGGGGATCATCCTAGTATGGTTCGTTTATTTAGTCGAGGCCATTTGGGTGGTCAAACGGGTGAAACATTGCGAACAATGTATTTTCGAGCCAAATCGATGTGCTATAGCCCACAATTTAGGGGGTGGGTCCGGGGTTCGGGGGTGTCGTGGGACAAAAGTTGATGAGGGTGTCCCATGGGGTTGAGGATCATCCAAATGTGGTCCGATTATTTATTCGAGGCCATTTGGGTTCTCAAACGAGCAAAACAGAGCGAACGAGGTGTTTTTGGGCCAAATCAGTGTGCTATGCCTACAATTTTAGGGGTGGGCCTGGGGTTCGGGGGAAAAATCAACTGGGGCATACTAGGGAGGTTGGGGATCATCCTAGTGTGGTCCGTTTATTAACTCGAGGATATTTGGGTGGTCAAACGGGTGAAACGGCGCAAATGGGGCATTTTCAGGCTAAATTGTTGTGCTATGGTCCATGGTTTCGGGGGTGGGCTCGGGGTCCAGGTGTGCCATAGGCCAAAAATCAATCTAGGAGTTTTATAAAGGTTAGGATCATCCTAGTGTGCTCCGTGTATTTAATCGAGGCCATTTGGGTGGTCGAACGGGCAAAACGGCATGAAAGGGGAATTTTTGGGCCAAACCGATGTGCTATAGCCCACATTTTAGGGGGTGGGCCCAGGGTTCGGGGGTGCCGTAGGTAAAAAATTAATTGGGGCATGTTAGGGAGGCTGGGGATCATCCCAGTGTGGTCTGTTTATTTATTCGAGGCTATTTGGATGGTGCGAAATAACGTGAATGATGTATTTTCAACCCAAATCGGTGTGCTATAGCCCACGATTTTGGTGGTAGGCCCAGGGTTCGAGAGTACCGTGGGTCAAAATTCGACTGGGGCATGTCAGTAAGGTTGGGGATCACACCAGCATGGTTTGTTTATTTATTCAAGGACATTTGGGTGGTCAAACAGGTGAAACGGCGCAAACAGGGCATTTTTGGGCCAACTCGGTGTGCTATAGCCCACGGTTTTATGGGTGGACCGGGGGTTTAAGGGTACCGTGGGATGGAAATAGATCAGGGCATGCCAGGGTGTGATTCATTTATTTATTCGAGGCCATTTGGTGGTCAAATGGGTGAACCAACGTAAACGGGGTATTTTCGGGCAAAATTGATGAGCTATGGCCCACGATTACAGGTATGGACCCGAGGTCTGGGGGTTTTGTGGGCCAAAAATCGATCGGGGTGTGATAGGGAGGTTGGGGATTATTGCAGTGTGGCCCATTTATTTATTCTAGGCTATTTTGGTGGTCAAATGAGTGAAACAGTACAAATGAGGCATTTTCGAGCCACATCGATGTGCTATAGACCACAATTTTGGGGGTAGGCCTGAGTTCAGGGGTGCCATGTGCCGAAAATTGATCGGGGTGTGACAGGGAGGTTGGGGATAATCCCACTGTGGTCCATTTATTCATTTGAGTCCATTTCAGTGGTCAAACGGGTGAAACGGTGCGAACGGGGATTTTTGGGCCAAATCGGTTTTCTATAGCCCACGGTTTTGGGGTTGAGCATGGGTTTTGGGGGTATAGTGGTCCAAAAATCCACCAGGGCTTGCCAGGGAGGTTCTGGATTATCCCAGTATGATCCGTTTATTTATTTGAGGCCATTTGGGTGGTCAAACGGGAGAAACAACACGGACGAGGCATTTTTGGGCTAAATCGGTATGCTATAGCCCACGATTTTGGGGATGGGTCCAGGTTTTGGGGGTTCTGTGGGCCAAAAATTGACTGGGAGGTTAGGATCATCACAATGTGTTCTTTTATTTATTCGAGGCCATTTGGGTTGTCAAATGGGTGAAACGGCGCAAACTAGGCATTTTCGGGCCAAATCAATGTGTTGTAGCCCACTGTTTCACGGGTGGACCGGGTTTTGTGGATGTTGTGGGTTGAAAGTTGATCGGGGTGTGAAAGTTTGGTTAGGGATCATCCCAGTGTAGTCATTTTATTAATTTGAGGTAATTTGGGTGGTCAAACGGGCAAAACGGTGCGAACGGGGAATTTTTAGGCCAAATCAATGTGCTATGCCCACGGTTTCGGGTGTGGCACTAGGGTCCGAGGGTTCCGTAGGACAAAAATTGACCGGGGCATGCCAGGGAGGTTAGGGATCATCTCATTGTGGTCCGTTTATTTATTCGAAGCGATTTGGGTTGTCAAACGGGCGTAACAGTGCGAACGGGGCATTTTTGGGCAAAATTGATGTGCTATAGGCCACATTTTTAGGGTGCGTGCGGGTTCCGTGGGTTTCGTGGTTCAAAAATTGATCGGGGCATGCCAGGGAGGTTGGGGATCATCCTATTGTGGTCTGTTTATTTATTCAAGACCATTTGGTTGGTCAAATATTCGCAACAACACGAACGGGGTGTTTTTGGGCCAAATCGATGTGCTATAGCCCATGATTTCGGGGGTTTGCCTAGGGACAGAGAGTGTCGTACACCAAAAATTTAATAGGGTTTGACAGGGAGATTGGGGATTATCCCAATATGGATTGTTTATTTATTCGAGGCTATTTGGGTGGTCAAATGGTTAAAACGGTGCAAACGGGGCATTTTCCGACCAAATCGGTGTGCTACAACCCACAGTTTTGGCGGTGGTCCAGGGGTCCGAGGGTGCCATAGGCTTAAACTCGAACGAGGTCTACCAGGGAGATTGGGGATTTACACAGTATGGTCAGTTTATTTATTCAAGGCCATTTGGGTGGTCAAAAGGGAAAAATGGCATGAACGGGGCATTTTTGGGCCAACATGGTGTGTCATATCCAACAGTTTTAGGGGTGCCGTGAGCCGAAAACTGATCGAGGCATGACAAGGACTCTGGGGATCATCCTAGTATTGTCCACTTATTTAATCGAGCCCATTTAAGTGGTCAAAAGGCGAAACGGCATGAACGGGGCATTTTTTATCCAAATCGATGTGCAATAGCCCACGGTTTTGGGGGTGGGCCCGTGGTTCGGAGGTGTCGAGGGCAAAATATCAATCGGGGCATGCCAGGCAGGTTAGGTATTATCGAAGTGTGGTATGTTTATTTATTGTAGGCTATTTGGGTGGTCAAACGGGTGAAACAGAGTGAACGCGACATATTCAGGCTAAATCGGTGTGCTATAGCCCATGGTTTTAGCGGTAGGCCCAGAGTCTGAGGTCTTTGTGGGCCGGAAGTTGACCGAGGCATGATAGGAAGTTTAAGAAAAGTTCTAGTATGGTCCATTTATTTATTGTAGGTCATTAGGATGGTTGAACAAGTGAAACAACATGAACGAGGTATTTTTGGGCCAAATCGATATGTATAGCCCACAGTTTCTGGGGCAGGCCTAGGATCTGAGGGTTTCGTGGGCCAAAAATGGATCGGGGTATGCCAGGGAGGTTGGGGATCATCCTAGTGTGCTTTTTTTATTTAGTCGAGTCCATTTGGATAGTCAAACAGGTGAAACAATGTGAACGGTGAATTTTCGAGCCAAATCGATTTGCTATAACCCACGATTTTGGGGGTGGGTTAGGGATCTAGGGGTGTCATCAGTTGAAAGTCGACGAGGGTATCCCAGGGGGGTTGAGGATTATCCCAGTGTGGTCTGTTTATTTATTCGAGGCCATTTGGGTGGTCAACCAGGTAAAATGGAGTGAACAGGGAATTTTTGGGACAAATCGGTGTGCTATGCCTATGGTTTTGGGGGTGAGTCTGGGTTCCGAGTGTATCGTGTCCTAAAAATTGACTGATTCATACCGGGGAGGTTGGGTATCATCCCAATGTGATACATTTATTTATTCGAGGCTATTTGTGTGGTCAAATGGGCAAAATGGCGTGAACGAGGCATTTTTGGGCCAAATTAGTGTGCTATAGCCCACGGTTTTTGTGGTAGGCCTAAGGTTCAAGGGTGTTGTAGGCCGAAGGTTGACCGAGGCATGTCAAGGATGTTGGAAAAAGTTCTTGTGTGGTCTATTTACTTACTCGAGGTTTTTTCTGGGGTTAAATAGGCAAAATGCCAAGAACGAGGCATTTTTAGGCCAAATCGATTTCTATAGCCCATGGTTTTGGGGTGGGCCCAGGGTACGAGGATTTTATGGGCCTAAAATTGATCGGGGCATACCATGGAGGTTTACGATTGTCCCAGTGTGATCTGTTTATTTATTAGAGGCCATTTGGGTGATCAACCGATCAAAAGGCATGAATGGGGCATTTTCGGGTCGAATCGGTGTGCTATAATAGCCCACAGTTTTGGGGGTGAACCTGAGGTCCGGGGGTGCCGCATGCCAAAAATCGATCAGGGTATACCAGAGAAGTTGGGGATCATCCCAGTATGGCATAAAAGGGGCATTTTTGGGCCAAATCAGTGTGCTATAGTCCATGATTTTAGAGGTGATCCTAGGGTTTGGGGGTGCCGTGGGCCGAAAGTCGATGGGGGCATGCCAGAGATATTAGGGATCGTACTAGTTTGGTCTATTTTTTTTTTCGAAGCTATTTGGGTGGTCATACAGGAAAAACGGCATAAACGAGTCATTTGCGGGCTAAATTGGTGTGCTTAGCCCACAGTTTTAGGCGTGGGCCCGGGGTTTGGGGGTTCCGTGGGCCAAAAATTGATGGGGGGTTGATAGGGAAGTTGGGTATCGTCCTAGTATGGTCTGTTTATTTAGCCGAGGCCATTTGGGTGGTCAAACGAGTGAAATGTTGTGAACAATGTATTTTCGAGCCAAATCGGTGTGCTGTAGCCCACAGTTTAGGGGGTGGGTCCGAGGTTCGGGTGTGTCATGGGCCGAAAGTCGATGAGGGTGTCACAGGGGGTTGAGTATCATCCCAAGGTGGTTCGTTTATTTATTCGAGGCCATTTGGGTGGTCAAACGGGCAAAACAAATTGAACGGGGTATTTTTGGGCCAAATCAGTGTGCTCCGCCTATGATTTTAGGGGTGGGCCCAGGGTCCAGGGTTTCCGTGGGCTAAAAATCAACTGGGGCATGCTAGGGAGGTTGGGGATCATCCTTGTGTGGTTCATTTATGTATTCGAGGATATTTGGGTGGTCAAACGGGTAAAACGGTGCAAATAGGGCATTTTCTGGCTAAATTATTGTGCTATGGTCCGTAGCTTCGGGGGTGGGCCTGGGGAGTGTTAGGAAGGTTGGGGATCATTCTTCTGTGCTTTGTGTATTTGATCGAGGCCATTTGGGTGGTCAATCATGAAAAACATCCTGAACGGGGAATTTTTGGGCCAAACCAATGTGCTATAGCCCACAGTTTAGGGGGTGGGCCTAGGGTCTGGGGGGTGCTGTAGGCAAAAAATTAATCGGGGTATGTGAGGGAGGTTGGGGATCATCCCAGTGTGGTCTGTTTATTTATTCGAGGCTATTTGGGTGGTCAAACTGGTGAAATGGTGTGAATGAGGTATTTTCGACCCAAATCGGTGTGCTATAGCCCACGATTTTGGTAGTAGGCCTAGGGTTCGGGGGTACCGTACGTCAAAAGTCAATTGGGGCATGTCATTGAGGTTGGGGATCATACCAGTATGGTTCTTTTATTTATTCAAGGCCATTTGGGTGGTCAAACGGGTGAAACGGCGCAAACGGGGCATTTTTGGGCCAAATCAGTGTGCTATAGCCCACGGTTTTAGGGGTGGGCCCAGGTTTCGGGAGTGTTGAGGGATGAAAATTGATTGGGGCATACTAGGGTGTGGTCCATTTATTTATTTGAGTCTATTTGTCTGGTTAAACGGTTGAAACAACACAAACAGGGTATTTTCGGGCAAAATTAATGAGCTATGGACACGATTATATGGGTGGACCTGGGGTTCGGGGGTTTCATGTTCCAAAAATTGACTGGGGTGTGCCAGGGTGGTTGGGGATCATCCAACTGTGGTCCACTAATTTATTCTAGGCCATTTGGGTGGTCAAACGAGCGAAACGGTTGCGAACGGGGCATATTCGGGCCACATCGATGTGCTATAGACCACGATTTTGGGGGTGAGCACATGTTCAGGGGTGTCGTATACCAAAAATTGATCGGGGTGTGCCAGGGAGGTTGGGGATAATCCCAGTATGGTCTGCTTATTTATTTGAGGCCATTTGAGTGGTTAACGGGTGAAATGAGGCAAATAGGGCATTTTTTGGGCCAAATCGATGTGCTATAGCCTATGGTTTCAGGGGTGGACCCGGGGTCCGGGGTGTTTTGGGGCAAAAATTGACTGGCAAATGCCATAAAGGTTAGGGATTGTCCAGTGTGGTCCGTTTATTTATTCGAGGCAATTTTGGTGTTCAAACAGGCAAAACGGCTTGAATGGGGCATTTTCGAGCCAAATTGGTATGCTATATACCACAGTTTTGGGGGTGGGCCCAGGTTCTGTGGGTGCCGTTGGCCTATAATCGACCTACCATTTCAGGGAGGCTAGGGATCATCCCAGTATGGTCCATTTATTTGTTTGAGGCTATTTAGGTGGTAAAATGAGAGAAATGGCAGGGACGGAGCATTTTCGAGCCAAATCAGAGTGCAATTGCACATGATTTTGGTGGTGGGCCTGTTATGGGGTTGTCATTGGTCTAAAATCGACCGACGCATGCCAGGGAGATCAGGGATTATCCCAGTATGGTTAGTTTATTTATTCGAGGCCATTTGGGTTGTAAAACGTGTAAAACTGCGTGAATAGGGCATTTTTGGGCACAATTGGTATGCCATAGCCCACGGTTTTGGGGGTGGACCGGGGTTCCAGGGGTACAGTGAGCCAAAAATCAATTGGGGCATGCCAGGTAGGTTTGATATCATCCCAGTGTGGTCCATGTATTTATTCGAGGCCATTTGGGTGGTCAAAAGGGCGAAACGTCACAAACGAGGCTTTTTAAGGCTAAATCGGTGTGCTGTAGCCCAAGATTTTAGGGGTGGGCCCGGGGTCTAGGGGTGTCGTGGTACAAACGTCAACCGAGGTTTGCCAAGGAGGATGGGGATCATTCCAGTGTGGTCCGTTTATTTCTTTGAGGCCATTTGGGTGGCCAAATGGGCGAAAGAACGCGAACGGGGTATTTTGGGGCCAAATCGGTGTGCTATGCCAATGGTTTTGGGGGTAAGCCTGGGGTCCGAGGGTGCCGTGAGCCAAAAATCGACCGGGGTATGCCGGGGAGGTTTGGATCATCCCAGTGTGGTACGTTAATTTATTTGAGGCCATTTGGGTGTTCAAACAGGTGAAACAGCACGAACAGGGCATTTTTGAACCAAATTGATGTGCTACATAGCCCACGATTTTGGGGATGGGCTCGGGGTTTGGGGGTACCATCAGCGAAAAATCAATCAAGGTATGCCAATGAGGTTTGGGATCATCCAAATATGGTTCTTTTATTTGTTCGAGGATATTTGGGTGGTTAAACGGCCGAAACAGTGCGTGCAGAGGATTTTCAGGCAAAATCATTGTGCTATAGCCTACGATTTTAGGGGTGGGCATGGGGTCTTGGGTATCGTGGGCCAAATATTGAATGGGGCATTCCAGGGGGGTTGAGGATCATCCCAGTGTTGTCCGATTATTTATTCGAGTCAATTTGGCTAGTTAAATGGGCAAAATAGGAGGAATGGAGTATTTTCAAGCCAAATCGGAGTGCTATTACCCACGATTTTGGGGATAGGCTCAGGGTTCGGGAGTTCCATGGGCCCAAAATCAATTGGGGCATGCCTAGGAGGTTGGGGATGGTCCCAGTGTAGTCCGTTTATTTATTCGAGGCCATTTGGGTGGTCAAAGGTGCGAAACAGCATAAACGTGGCATTTTTGGGCCCAATCGGTGTGCTATAGCCCACGGTTTGAGGGTGCTGTGGGACAAAAGTCAACTGGGGCATGCCAAGGAGGTTGGGGATCATCCTAGTCTATTTATTTATTCAAGGATATTTGTGTGGTCAAACGCGAGAAATGATGTGAATGGGGTATTTTTAGGCCAAATCTATGTGCTGTAGCCTATAGTTTTGGGAGTGGGACCGGGTTCCGAGGGTGTCATGGGCCGAAGGTTGATCGAGGCATGCTAGTAAGGTTGAGGATCATCCAGTATGGTCCATTTATTTATTCGAGGATATTTAGGTGGTAAAATAGGTGAAACGGTGCGAACTGAGTATATTTGGGCTAAATTGGTGTGCTGTAGCCCACGGTTTCAGGGTGGGCCCAGGGTCTGAGGGATCCATGGGCCTAAACTAAACCGGGGCATTCCAGGGAGGTTGGGTATCATCCCAGTGTAGTTCATTTATTTATTCGAAGACATTTGGGTGGTCAAATGGGCAAAATAACATGAATGAGGCATTTTTGGACCTAATCGGTGTGCTATGCCCACGGTTTTGGGGGTAGGCCTGGGTTCCAAGGGTGTTCGGGTTAAAAATTGATCGGGGCATATCAGGGAGGTTAGCAATCATCCCAGTATGTTCCGTTTATTTATTTAAGGCCATTTGGGTGGTCAAACGGGAGAAACGGCAGGAATGGAGCATTTTTAAGTTAAACTGGAGTGCTATTGCCCATGATTTTGGGGGTGGACCTGGGTTCCGAGGGTGTCTTGGGTCTAAAATCGACCGAGGTGTGACAAGGAAGTTAGGGATTATCCTATTGTGGTTCGTTTATTTATTTGAGGCTATTTGGGTGGTGAAATGAGCTAAACGATGCAAATGGAGCATTTTCAGGCCCAATCGATGTGCTATAGCCCACGGTTTTTAGGGTGGACCAGGGGTCCGGCGGTACCGTGAGCAAAAAATTAATTGGGGAATACCAGGTAGGTTTTGAGGCTATTTGGGTGGTCAAATGGGAAAAACGGCGAGAATAGGGCTTTTTCTTGCTAAATCGGTGTGCTATAGCCCAAATTTCAGGGGAGGGCCCAAGGTCCAAGGGTGTCATGGGCAAAAAATCAATCAAAGCATGCCAAAGAGGATGGGGATCGTGCTATTATGGTCTATTTATTTATTTGAGGCAATTTGGGTGTTCAAACAGGCAAAATGGTGCGAACGGGGCATTTTTGGCCCAAATTGATGTGCTATAGCCTTTGATTTTGGGTTGGGCCTGGGGTCGGGCATATCATCGGCCTAAAATTGATCGGGGTGATCCTGATAGGTTGGAGGTCATCCTAATGTGGTTCGTTTATTTATTCAAGGCCATTTGGGTGGTTAAATAGGCAAAACGGAGAGAATGGGGTATTTTTGGGCTAAATCAATCTGCTATAGCCCACCATTTTAGGTATGGGCTCGAGGTTCGGGGGTGCCATGGGCCAAAAATTGATCGGGGCATGACAAGGAGGTTGGAATCATCTGAGTATGGTCCTTTTATTTATTCGAGGCCAGTTGGGTGGTCAAACAGGTGAAACATTGCAAACGAAGCATTTTCAGGCTAAATCGGTGTGCTATAGCCCACAATTTCAGGGGTAGGCCCAGGGTCTGAGGGTGTCATGGGCCGAAAGTCGATCGGGGCATACCTGGGAGGTTGGGGATTATCCAAGTGTGGTCCGTTTATTTATTTGAGTCCATTTGGGTAGTTAAACGGGTGAAACAACGCGAATAGGGCATTTTGGGGCAAAATCGGTGTGTTATGCCTGCGGTTTTTGGGGTAGGCCGAGGGTTCGGGTGTGCGGTGGGCCAAATATTGATCGGGGTATGCCAAGGAGGTTGGGGATCATCCCTATATGGTCCGTTAATTTATTTGAGTCTATTTGGGTGGTCAAACAGGCAAAACGGCATGAATGGGGCATTTTCAAACTAAATTGATGTGCTATAGCCACGGTTTTAGGGATGGGCTCGGGGTCCGGGGATACCGTCAGGCATAAATTGACCGGGGCGTTCCAGGGAGGTTTGGAATTATCCTAATATGGTCTGTTTAGTTATTCGAGGATATTTGGTGGTTAAACGGGCAAAACAGAACAAACAGGGCATTTTTGTGCCAAATTGGTGTGCTATAGCCCACGGTTTTGGGGTAGGCCCGAGGTCCGGGGATACCATAGGCTAAAAATCGATCGGGGTATGCCAGGGAGGTTGGGGATCATAGCAGTATTATCCGTGTATTTATTCGAGGCCATTTGGCTTGTCAAATGGGTTAAACGGTAGGAACATAGCATTTTCAAACCAAATTGGAGTTCTATTGCCCAAGATTTTGGGGGTGGATATGGGGTCCGGGAGTACCGTGGGCCCAAAATCAGTTGAGGAGTACCAAGGAGGTTGGGGATTATCCCAATGTGGTCCGTTTATTTATTCGAGGCCCTTTGTGTGATCAAACGTGCAAAACAGCATGAATGGGACATTTCCAAACCCAATTGGTGTGCTATAGCCCACGATTTTGGGGGTGGACCCGGGATCTAGGGGTGCCGTAAGCCAAAAATAAATTGGGGCATACTAGGTAGGTTTGGGATCGTCCTAGTGTGGTCCGTTTATTTATTCAAGGTCATTTGGGTGGTGAAATGGGCGAAACGGCACCAGTTGGGCTTTTTCAGGCTAAATCAGTGTTCTATAGCCTACGGTTTCAGGGATGGGACCGGGTTCCAAGTGTATAATGTGTCAAAAGTTGATAGGGGCATGCCAAGGAGGTTGGGGATCATCCCATTGCGGTTTGTTTATTTATTCGAGGCTATTTGGGTGGTCAAATAGGTGAAATGGGATGGATGGGGTATTTTCAGGCTAAATCAATGTGCTATGCCCACGGTTTAGCGCGTTGGCTTGGGGTCCGAGGGTGTCGTTGTCCAAAAATTGACCAGCGTGTGCTAGGGAGGTTGGGGATCATCCCAGTGTGGTTCGTCTATTTATTTGAGGCTATTTGGGTGGTCAAACAGGCGAAACGACATTAATGAAGCATTCCCGGGACAAATCGATATGCTATACCGATCGTTTTAGTTTGGGCGTAGGGTGTCATGGACAAAATTCAACTGGGGCATGACAGGGATGTTAGGGTTCATCCCAGTGTGGTACATTTATTTATTCGAGGCTATTTGGGTTGTCAAACGGGCACAATGGCACGAATGGAGAATTTTCAAGCCAAATTGGTGTGTTATAGCCCACGGTTTTGGGGGTGTGCTCGGGATCGGGGGGTATCATCGGCCTAAAATCGACCGGGGTATGCCAGGTAGGTTGGAGATCATCCTAATATGGTGATTTTATTTATTCGAGGCCTCTTTCATGGTTAAACAGGCAAAACAACAAGAATGGGGTATTTTCGGGCTAAATCGATGTGCTATATTCTACAGTTTTAGGGGTTCCATAGTGTAAAAATTGATTGGGGTGTGCCAGGAAGGTTGGGGATCATCCTAGTGTGGTCCATTTATTTATTCGAGGCCATTTGGGTGGTCACTTGGGCGAAACAGTGCAAAAGGGGCATTTTTAGGCTATATTGGTGTGCTATAGCCCACAGTTTCTTGGAAGGGCCCAAGTTTCGGGGGTACCGTGGGCCAAAAGTCGATAGGGGCATGCTAGGGAGGTTGAGAATCACTCCAGTGTGGTCCGTTTATTTATTTAAGTCCATTTCAGTGGTCAAACGAGCAAAATGATGTGAACCAGGCATTTCGGGGCCAAATCGATGTGCTATGGCTGGGGTTTTGTGGGTAGGACTGGGGTCTGGGGGTACCGTGGGACAAATATCAACCGATGCATACCAGGGAGGTTGGGGATTGTCCTAATATGGTCCATTTATTTATTCGAGGTCATTTGGGTGGTCAAACAGGCAAAACGGCACGAACAAGGTATTTTCATAGCAAATCGTTATGCTATAGCCCACGGTTTTGAGGATGGGCTTGGGGTCTGGGGGTACCATAAACCAAAAATCGATCGGGGCATGCCAGGGAGATTTGGGATCATCCAAATATGGTTTGTTTATTTATTCGAGGCAATTTTTGTGGTTAAATAGGTGAAATAGCGTGAACGGGGCATTTTTGGGCCAAATCGTTGTGCTATAGCCCACGGTTTTGTGGGAGGGCTCGGGGGGTACCGTGGGATGACAATCGATCGGGGCATGCCAGGGAGGTTGGGGATCATCCCAGTATTGTTTGTTTATGTATTTGAGGTAATTTGGGTGGTCAAACAGGCGAAACGACAGGAACGAAGCTTTTTCGAGCCAAATCAAATTATTATTGCTCACGATTTTGGGGGTGGGCTTGGGCTTCGATGGTGTCATAGGCCCAAAATCAATCATGGCATACCAGGGAGGTTGGGGATTGTCCCAGTGTGATCTGTTTATTTATTCGAGGCCATTTGGGTAGTTAAACGTGTGGAACAGCGTGAACGAGGCATTTTCGAGCTTAATCGGTATGCAATAGCCCACGGTTTTGGGGGTAGACACAGGGTCCGAGGGTGTCGTAAGTCAAAAATAAATTGAAGCATGCCAGAGAGATTGAGGATCGTCCTTGTATTGTCCATTTATTTATTAGAGGCCATTTGGATGGTCAAACGGGCGAAATGGCGTGAACGGGGCATTTTCAGGCCAAATCGGTGTGCTATAGCCTACAGATTTGGAGTTGAGCCTGGGGTCCAGAGTTTTTGTGGGCCAAAAGTCAATAGGGGCATGCCAGGGAGGTTGCGAATCATCCTAGTGTTGTTTGTTTATTTATTAGAGGCTATTTGGGTGGTCAAACTGGCCAAATGGCACGAATGGGCATTTTTCAGGCCAAATCATTGGGCTTTAGCCCACAGTTTTGGGGGTGCCCCCGAGGTCTAGGGGTGCTGTGGGCCAAAAATTAAATAGGGCATTCCAGGGAGGTTTCGAATTTTCCCAGTGTGGTCCATTTATTATTCAAGGCCAATTGGATTGTCAAAGAGGCAAAACGGGGCGAAAAGGGCATTTTATGGCCAAATCAATGTGCTATAGCCCATAATTTTGGGGGTGGGCCTGGGGTTTAGGAGTGTCCTGGGCCAAAAATTATCTGGGGCATGCCATGGATGTTGGGGATCATCTTAGTATGGTCCGTTTATTTATTAGAAGCCATTTGGGTGGTCAAATGAGCAAAACGGTGCAAACCAGGCATTTTTGTGCCAAAGTGCTATTGCATACGGTCTCAGAGGTGGGCCTGGGGTCTAGGGGTTCCATAGGCAAAAAATAAACTAGGGCATGCAAGGGAGATAGGGGATTGTCCTAGTGAGTTCCGTTTATTTATTTGAGGCTATTTGGATAGTCAAATGGGTAAAACAGCATGAACGAGACATTTTTGGGTCAAATCGGTGTGTTAAGCCCACGGTAGAAGGGGTGGGCCCAGCGTCCGAGGCTGTCGTGGGCCAAAAATTAATCAGGGCATGCTAGGAAGGTTGGGGATCATCCCATCATGGTCCATTTATCTATTCGAGGCTATTTGGATGGTCAAATAGGCAAAACGGTGTGAACGGGGCATTTTCGGGCTAAATCGGTGTGCTCTAGCCCATGGTTTTAGGGGTGGGCTCGGGGTCTAGGGGTTTCGTGGGTTGAAAATTGATCGAGGCATGCCAGGGAGGTTGAGGATCATCCCAATATGGTTTGTTTATTTATTCGAGGCCATTTGGGTGGTCAAATCGGCAAAACGGCATGAACGGGGAATTTTTGGGCCAAATCAGTATGCTATAGCCTACAATTTATTGGGTGGACCTAGGGTTCGGGCGGTGTTGTGGGACAAAAATTCGATCGAGGCATGCCAGGAAGGTTGGGTATCGTCTAAATATTGTTTGTTTATTTATTTGAGGCCATTTGGATGGTCAAACGGGAAAAATTGCATGAATGGGGTATTTTCGGGCCAAATCAATGTGCTCTAGCCCATGGTTTTAGGGTTAGGCCCTAGGTCTGGGGGGGCCGAGGGCTGAAATTCGATCGGTGTGTGCCAGAGAGGTTGGGGATCATCTCAAAGTGATTTGTTTATTTATTCGAGGCCATCTGGATGGTCAAACGGCCCAAATGGCATGAACAGGGCATTTTTGGGCCAAATCGATCTGCTATGCCCACGGTTTAGGGGGTGCGCCTGGGGTCCGAGGGGGCCGTGGGCCAAAAATCAACTAGGGCATGCCAGGGAGGTTGGGGATCATCCCAGTACGGTCCGTTTATTTATTTGAGGCCATTTGTGTGGTCAAATAGGCAAAACAGCATGAACAGGGCATTTTTGGGCCTAATCGGTGTGCCATAGCCCACTGTTTTGAGGGTGGGCCCGAGGTTCGGGGGTGCTGTATACTGATAATTGACCGGGGCATGACAGGGAGGATGGGGATCGTCTTAGTGTTGCCCTTTATTTATTCAAGGCCATTTGGATGGTCAAACCGGCAAACCGGCAAAACGGCATAAACGGGGCATTTTCGAGAAAAATAGTTATGCTATATCCCACGGTTTTGGGGGTGGACCCAGGGTCCAGTGATGCCGTGGGCCAAAAATTGATCGAGGGATACTGGGGAATTTGGGGATCATCAGGGGGTGGTCCATTTATTTATTTGAGGCCATTTGGGTAGTCAAATAGATGAAACAGTGGGAACGGGGTATTTTCGGGCAAAATCAATGTGCTATGCCCATGGTTTTGGGGGTGGTCTCGGTGTTCGGGGGTACCATAAGCTTAAAATTGATTGGAACATGATAGAGAGGTTGGAGATCATCCCAGTGTGGTCCATTTATTTATTCGAGGCTATTTGGGTTGTCAAACGGGCACAATGGCACGAATGGAGAATTTTCAAGGCAAATTGGTGTGTTATATCCCATGGTTTTGGGGGTGCGCTCGGGATCGGGGGGTATCATCGGCCTAAAATCGACCGGGGTATGCCAGGTAGGTTGGATATCATCCCAATATTGTGAGTTTATTTATTCGAGGCCACTTTCGTGGTTAAACAGGCAAAACAGCAAGAATGGGGTATTTTCGGGCTAAATCGATGTGCTATAGTCTACAGTTTTGGGGGTTCCATAGTCTAAAAATTGATTGGGGTGTGCCAGGAAGGTTGGGGATCATCCTAGTATGGTCCATTTATTAATTCGAGGCCATTTGGGTGGTCACTCGGGTGAAACAGTGCAGAAGGGGCATTTTCAGGCTAAATTGGTGTGTTATAGCCCACAGTTTCTTGGAAGGGCCCAAGTTTCAGGGGTACCGTGGGCCAAAAGTCAATCGGGGAATGCCAGGGAGGTTGAGGATCACTCCAGTGTGGTCTGTTTATTTATTTAAGTCCATTTGAGTGGTCAAACGGGCAAAATGACGTGAACGAGGCATTTCGAGGCCAAATTAGTGTGCTATGCCTGGGGTTTTGTGGGTAGGCCTGGAGTCCGGGGCTGCCGTGGGACAAAAATCAACCGATGCATACCAGGGAGGTTGGGATTGTCCCAATATGGTCCATTTATTTATTCGAGGTCATTTGGGTTGTCAAACAGGCAAAACGGCACGAACAGGGTATTTTCATAGCAAATCATTGTGCTATAGCCTACGGTTTTGAGGATGGGCTTGGGGTCTGGGGGTACGATAAACCAAAAATCGATCGGGGCATGCCAGGGAGGTTTGGGATCATCCAAATATGGTTTGTTTATTTATTCGAGGCCATTTGGGTGGTTAAATAGGTGAAATAGCGTGAGCGGGGCATTTTTGGGCCAAATCATTGTGCTATAGCTCACGGTTTCGTGGGAGGGCTCGGGGGTACCGTGGGATGACAATCGATCGGGGTATGGCAGGGAGGTTGGGGATCATCCCAGTATTGTTTGTTTATTTATTTGAGGTAATTTGGGTGGTCAAACAGGCGAACCGACAGGAACGAAACTTTTTCGAGCCAAATCAAATTATTATTGCTCACAATTTTGGGGGTGGGCTTGGGCTTCGATGGTGTCATAGGCCCAAAATCAATCAGGGCATACCAGGGAGGTTGGGGATTGTCCTAGTGTGATCTGTTTATTTATTCGAGGCCATTTTGGGTAGTTAAACGTGTGGAACAGCGTGAACGAGGCATTTTCGAGCTTAATCGGTATGCAATAGCCTACGGTTTTGGGGGTAGACACAGGGTCCGAGGGTGTCGTAAGTCAAAAATAAATTGAAGCATGCCATAGAGGTTGAGGATCGTCCTTGTATTGTCCATTTAATTATTAGAGGCCATTTGGGTGGTCAAACGGGCGAAATGGCGTGAACGGGGCATTTTCAGGCCAAATCGGTGTGCTATAGCCTACAGATTTGGAGTTGAGCCCGGGGTCCAGAGGTCTTGTGGGCCAAAAGTCAATAGGGGCATGCTAGGGAGGTTGAGAATGATCCTAGTGTGGTTCGTTTATTTATTAGAGGCTATTTGGGTGGTCAAACTGGCCAAATGGCACGAATGGGCATTTTTCAGGCCAAATCATTGGGCTTTAGCCCACAGTTTTGGGGGTGGCCCCGAGTTCTAAGGGTGCTGTGGGCAAAAACTTAACTAGGGCATTCCAGGGAGGTTTCAAATTTTCCCAGTGTGGTCCATTTATTATTCAAGGCCAATTGGATTGTCAAACAGGCGAAACGGCGCGAAAAGGGCATTTTAGGGCCAAATCAATGTGCTATAGCCCATAATTTTGGGGGTAGGCCTGGGGTTTAGGAGTGTCCTGGGCCAAAAATTATCTGGGCCCAGGTATTTTTGGGCCAAAGTGCTATTACATACGGTCTCAGATGTGGGACTGGGGTCTAGGGGTGCCATAGGCAAAAAATAAACTAGGTCATGCAAGGGAGATAGGGGATTGTCCTAGTGAGGTCCGTTTATTTATTCGATGATATTTGGATAGTCAAATGGGTAAAAAAGCATGAACGGGGCATTTTTGGGTAAAATCGGTGTGTTAAGCCCACGGTAGAAGGGGTGGGCCCAGGGTTCGAGGCTATTGTGGGCCAAAAATTAATCAGGGCATGCTAGGAAGGTTGGGGATCTTTCCAGCATTGTCCATTTATCTATTCGAGGCTATTTGGATGGTCAAATAGGCGAAACGGTGTGAACGAGGCATTTTCGGGCTAAATCGGTGTGCTCTAGCCCATGGTTTTAGGGGTGGGCTCGGGGTCTAGGGGTTTCGTGGGCCGAAAATTGATCGAGGCATGCCAGGGAGGTTGAGGATCATCACAGTATGGTCTGTTTATTTATTCGAGGCCATTGGGGTGGTCAAACCGGCAAAACGGCATGAACGGGGAATTTTTGGGCCAAATCAGTATGCTATAGCCTACAATTTATTGGGTGGACCTAGGGTTCGGGGGGTGTTGTGGGACAAAAATTCGATCGAGTCATGCCAGGCAGGTTGGGCATCGTCTAAATATTGTTTGTTTATTTATTTGAGGCCATTTGGATGGTCAAACGGGAAAAATAACATGAATGGGGTGTTTTCGGGCCAAATGAATGTGCTCTAGCCCATGGTTTTGGGGTTAGGCCCTAGGTCTGGGGGTGCCGTGGGCTGAAATTTGATCGGTGTGTGCCAGAGAGGTTGGGGATCATCTCAATGTGATCTGTTTATTTATTCGAGGTTATCTGGGTGGTCAAACGGCCCAAATGGCACGAACGGGGCATTTTTGGGCCAAATCGATCTGCTATACCCACGGTTTAGGGGGTGCACCTGGGGTCCGAGGGGGACGTGGGCCAAAAATCAACTAGGGCATGCCAGGGAGGTTGGGGATCATCCCAGTATGGTCCGTTTATTTATTTGGGGCCATTTGTGTGGTCAAATACGCGAAACAACATGAACAGGGCATTTTTGGGCCTAATCGGTGTGCCATAATCCACTGTATTATGGGTGCGCCAAAGGTTCGGGGGTGATGTATACTGATAATTGACCGGGGCATGCCAGGGAGGTTGGGGATCATCTTAGTATTGTTCGTTTATTTATTCAAGGCCATTTGGATGGTCAAACCGGCGAAATGGCATAAACGGGGCATTTTCGAGAAAAATAGTTGTGCTATATCCCACGGTTTTGGGGGTGGACCCGGGGTCCAGTGATGCCGTGGGCCAAAAATTGACCGAGGGATGCTGGGGAAGTTGGGGATCATCAGGGGGTTGTCCATTTATTTATTTGAGGCCATTTGGGTAGTCAAATAGATGAAACAGTGGGAACGGGGTATTTTCGGGCAAAATCAATGTGCTATGCCCATGGTTTTGGGGCTGGTCTTAGGGTTCGGGGGTACCATACACCTAAAATCGATTGGAACATGATAGAGAGGTTGGAGATTATCCCAATGTGGTCCGTTTATTTATTCAAGACCATCTGGTGGTCAAACGGGTAAAATGGTGCGAATGGGGCATTTTTAGGCTAAATCTGGGAGCTATAGCCCACGATTTTAGGGGTGGGTCATGGGTCCAGGGGTACCATTGCTCAAAAATCAATCGGGGCATGCCAAGGAGGTTAGAGATAATCCCAGAGTGGCCCATTTTTTTATTTGAGGTATTTAGGTGGTCAAACGGGCCGAATAGTGCGAACGAGGCATTTTCGGGCTAAATTGGTGTGAGATAGCCCACGGTTTTAGGGGTGGACCTGGGGTCGTGGGGTACCATGGTCCGAAAGTTGAAATGGGCATGCCAGGGAGGTTGGGGATCATCTCAGTATGGTTCGTTTATTTATTTGAGGCCATGAGGGTGGTCAAACGGGTGAAACGGCGTGAACGTGGCATTTTCGAGCCAAATCGATATGCTATACCCATGGTTTTGGGGTGGACCCGAGGTTCAAGGGTGTTGCGGGCCAAAAATTAATTGGAGTGTGCCAAAGAGGTTGGGGATCGTCCTAGTATAGGCGGTTTATTATTTGGGGGCAATTGGGTTCTCAAACGGGCAAAATGGCATGAACAGAACATTTTTGGGCCAAATCAGTGTTCTATAGCCCATGGTTTGGGGGTGGTCCCAGGGTCTAGAGGTTTTATAGGTCAAAAGTTGACCAAGGCATGTCAGGGAGGTTGGGGTCATCCCAGTGTGGTCTATTTATTTATTCGAAGCCATCTGGGTGGTCAAACAAGCGAAACTATCTGAACCGGTCATTTTCAGGCCAAATTGGTATGCTATAGCCTATGGTTTTGGAGGTGGGCCTAAGGTTTGAAGGTGCCATTTGCAAAATATATCATCTGGGGTATACCAGGGAGGTTAGGGATCATCCTAATATGGTCCGTTTATTTATTCGAGGCTATTTGGGAGGTCAAACGGGTGGAACGGTATGAACGCGGCATTTTCAGGCCAAATCGGTGTGCTATAGCCCACAGTTTAGGGGGTGGCCCCAGTGTCTGGGAGAGCCATGGGCTAAAAATTGTCTAGGACATGCCAAGGAGGTTTGGGATCATCCCAGTCTAGTCCGTTTATTTATTCGAAGCTATTTGGCTGGTCAAACTAGCAAAACAGCATGAACCGAGCATTTTTCGGCTAAATAGGTATGATATACCCTACGATCTCAGAGGTGGGCCTGGGGTCTGAGGGTGCCATAGGCAGAAAATATACAAGGGCATGCCAGGGAGGTTGGGGATCATCTTAGTGTGGTCCGTATATTTATTTGAGGATATTTATGTGGTCAAACGAGCAAAATAGTTAGAACGGGGCATTTTTGGGACAAATCGGTCTAATATAGCCCATGGTTTCTGGGGTGGGCCCAGGGTCCGTGGTTATCATGGGCTGAAAGTCGATCAGAGCATACCAGGGAGGTTGGGGATCAACCCAGTGTGGTATGTTTATATATTCAAGGCCATTTGGGTGGTTAAATTGGTGAAACAGTGCGAACAGGATATTTTAGGGCAAAATTGGTGTGCTATTCCCACGATTTTAGGGGTAGACTCGGGGTCCGGTGGTGCTGTAGGCCAAAAATTGACCGGGGCATGCCAGGAAGGTTGGGGATTGTCCCAGTGTGGTCCGTTATTTCATTTGAGGCCGTTTTTGTGGTCAAATAGCCAAAATGGCACGTATATGGAATTTTTGAGACTAATCGATGTGCTATAGCCAACGGTTTCGAGGCTGGGCTCGGGGTCCGGCGGTACCGTTGGATGAAAATCGATCAGGGCATTCCAGAGAGGTTTGGAATAATCCAATTATGGTCCAATTATTTAGTCAAGTTCATTTGGGTGGTTAAATGGGGGCAACAACATGAACGGGGCTTTATCGGGAAAAATCGGTGTGCTATAGCCCATGATTTTAGGGGTGGGCCTAGGGTCTGGACGTGCCGTAGGCAAAAAATCAACTGTGGCGTGACAGGAAGGTAGGTTATCAACCTAGTATGCTCTTATTATTTATTCAAGGCATTTTGATTGTCAAACGGGCGAAATAGCGTGAACAGGGTATTTTCAAGCTAAATCGATGTGCTATAGCCCACGATTCTAGTGGTGGACCCGGGGTTAGGTGGTGCTGTGGGCCCAAAATCAATTGAGGTATGCCAGGGAGGTTGGGATCATCCTAGTGTGGTCCTTTTATTTATTCAAGGCTATTTGGGTAGTCAGATAGACGAAACAACGAGAACGAGGCATTTTAAAGGAAAATTGGTATGCTATGCCCATAATTTCAGCGGTGGGTCTGGGGATCAGGGGTTCCATAGGAATAAAGTTTAAGGGGAATGCTAAGGAGGTTGGGGATCTTTCCAGTGTGGTCTATTTATTTATTCGAGGCTATTTTGGTGGTAAGATGGGCAAAACAGTTTCGGGGTATCGGGGGTGCCATAGGTTGAAAATCGATCAGGGCATACCAGGGAGGTTGGTGATCATCCCATCATGGTCTGTTTATTTATTCGAGGCTATTTAGGTGGTCAAATAGTCAAAATAACATGAACGGCGCCCTTTTGGGAAAAATCAAAATGCTCTAGCCCACAGTTTTGGGGGTGGGCCTGGGTCCGTGCGTGCCGTGGCTCAAAAATTGATTAGGGCATGCTAGGGAGGTTGTGTATCATCCCATTGTGTTCTTTTTATTTATTCGAGGCCATTAGGGTGGTTAAACGAGTAAAACAACGCGAACGGAACATTTTTAGGCTAAATCAGTGAGATATAGCCCACGGTTTTGGGGCTGGGATCGGGGTCTAAGGGTGTCGTGAGCAGAAAATCTACCGGGGCATGCCAAGGCGGTTGGGGATCATCCCAGTATGATACATTCATTTATTTGAGGTTATTTGGGTGGTCATAAGGGTGAAATGGTGCAAATGAGGCATTTTTAGGCCAAATCGATATGCTATAGCCCATGGTTTTTGGGGTGGGTTCGGGTTTCGGGCATGCCATGGGACAAAAACTGATTGGGGAATACCAGGTAGGTTGGGGATCATCCCAGTATGGTTCGTTTATTTATTTGAAGCTATTTGGGTGGTCAAACGAGTGAAACAACATGAATGGGGCATTTTTGGGCCAAATTGGTGTGCTATAACACACAGTTTTGGGGTTGGACCTGGGGTCTGAGGGTGTCGTGGCAGACAATTGACCAAGGTATGCTAGGGAGGTTGGGAATCTTTCCAGTGTGGTCCGTTTATTTATTTGAGGCCATTTGGTTGGGCAAAATGACGCGAACGGAGTATTTTCGAGCCAAATTGGTGTGCAATAGCCGACGGGTTTGGGGGTGGGCTCGGGGTATTAGGTTTCGTGGGCCAAAAATCAACCAGGGTGTGACAGGGAGGTTAGGGATTATCCTAGTGTGGTTCGTTTATTTATTCGAGGCTATTTGGGTGGTTAAATGGGTGAAATGGCAGGAACGGGGCATTTTCGAGCCAAATCGATTTTCTATAGCCTATGGTTTTGGGGTTAGGACTGGGATTCGGAGATGGGCCTGGGGTTCGGGGGTATCGTGGGTTGAAATTCGACTAAGGTATGCTAGGGAGGTTGGGGATCATCCTAATATGGTCTATTTGTTTATTCTAGGCCATTTGAATTGTCAAATGAGAAAAGACGTGAATCAAGTGTTTTCGAGCTAAACTGGTGGGCTACGGAGGTTTAGGATTATCCCAGCGTGGTTCATTTATTTATTCGAGGAAATTTAGGTGGTCAAACGAGCAAAAAGATAGGAACGAGGTATTTTCGGGCCAAATCAGTATGCTATAGCCTACGGTTCAGGGGTGGGCACGGGGTCCGATGGTATCGTTGGCCGAAAATTGATTAGGGTATGCCAGGGAGGTTTGAGATCATCCAATTATGGTCCAATTATTTAGTCTAGGCCATTTGGGTGGTTAAATGGGGGAAACAACGCGAACGGGGCATTATCGAGCCAAATCAATGTGCTATAGCCCACGATTTTAGGGGTAAGCCCAGGGTTTGGGGGTGCCGTAGGCCAAAAATCAACCGGGGCATGACAGGGTGGTAGGGGATCAACCCAGAATGGTCTGTTTCTTTATTCAAGGCATTTTTGATTGTCAAACAGGTGAACAGGGTATTTTCAGGCTAAATCGATGTGCTATAGCCCACGAATCTAGGGTTGGACCCGCGGTCTGGTGGTGCCGTGGGACCAAAATCAATCGAGCTATTCTAGGGAGGTTTGGTATCATCCCAGTGTGGTCCGTTTATTTATTCAAGGCTATTTGGGTAGTCAGATGTACGAAACAACGGGAATGAGGCATTTTAAGGCAAAATTGGTATTCTATGCCCATAATTTCGGCGGTGGGCCTGGGGATCGGAGGTTCCATAGGAAGAAAGTTGAAGGGGAATGCTAGGGAGGTTGGGGATCTTTCCAGTGTGGTCTGTTTATTTATTCGAGACTATTTGGGTGGTATGACGGGCAAAATAGTTTTGGGGTATCGGGGGTGCCATAGGTTGAAAATCGATCGGGGCGTGCCAGGGAGGTTGGTGATCATCCCAGAATGGTCGGTTTATTTATTCGAGGACATTTAGGTGGTCAAACAAGAGAAATAGCATGAACGGGACCTTTTCAGGAAAAATCGAAATGCTCTAGCCCACAGTTTTGGGGGTGGGCCCAGGGTCCGTGCGTGCTGTGGCTCAAAAATTAACTGGGGCGTGCCAGGGAGGTTGAAGATCATCCCAGTATGGTCCATTTATATATTCTAGGTAATTAGGGTGGTTAAACGGGTAAAACGACGCGAATGAAACATTTTTGGGCTAAATCGGTATGCTATAGCCCACGGTTTTGGGGGTGGGACCTGGGTCTGAGGGTGTCGTGGGAAGAAAATCTACCGGGGCATACCAAGGCTGTTGGGGATCATCCCTGTATGGTCCATTTATTTATTCGAGTTTATTTGGGTGGTCAAAAGGGTGAAATGGTGCAAATGAGGCATTTTTAGGCCAAATTGATATGCTATAGCCCACGGTTTTGGGGTGGGTTCGGGGTTCGGGGGTTACATAGACCAAAAATTAATCGGGCCATGCCAGGGAGGTTAGGGATCATCCCAGTATAGCCCATTTATTTATTTGAGGTTATTTGGGTGGTCAAACGAGTGAAATAACGCGATTGGGGTATTTTCGGACCAAATTGGTGTGCTGTAGCACACGGTTTTGGGGTTGGACCCGGGGTCTGAAGGTGTCATGGGCAAAAAAATTACCAGGGTATGCCAGGGAAGTTAAGATCTTCCCAGTGTGTTCCGTTTATTTATTTGAGGCGATTAGGTTGGTCCAACGGATGATACAGCACGAACAAGGAATTTTCAAGCCTAATCGGTGTGCTATAGCCAACGGGTTTGGAGGTGGGCCCAGGGTATTAGTTTTCGTAGGCCAAAAATCAACCAGGACGTGCCAGGGAGGTTGAGGATCGTCCCAGTGTGGTCCATTTATTTATTCGAGGCCATTTGGGTGGTCAAATAGGAAAAACAGCTGGAATGGGGCATTTTCGAGCCAAATCGGTTTTCTATAGCCCACGGTTTTGGGTTAGGCTCGGGATTCGGAGATAGGCCCGGGGTTCGGGGGTGTTGTAGGTTGAAAATCGACTGAGGCATGCCGGGGAGGTTGGGGATCTTCCTAATATGGTCCATTTGTTTATTCGAGGCCATTTGAATTGTCAAATGGGAAAAAGGCATGAATCAGGTGTTTTCGAGTTAAATTGGTGTGCTCTAGCCTACGGTTTCAAGGTAGGACTGGGGTCCAGGGGTACCGTGGGAAAACAATCTACCGAGGTATGCCAGGGAGGTTGGGAATCGTCCCAGTATGGTCCGTTTATTTATTTGAGGCCATTTGGGTGGTCAAACGATCAAAACGATGCAAATGGGGCATTTTTGGATACATTATGTGTTATAGCCCACGATTTTGGTGGTGGGCCTGAGGTCCGGGGGTGTCGCAGGAGAAAAATTGATCGGGGTATGCCACGGAGGTTGAGGATCATCCCAGTATGGTCTGTGTTTTTATTTGAGGCCATTTGGGTGGTAAAACTGGCAAAATGGTTTGAACGAGGTATTTTCTGGCAAAATTGATGTGCTATAGCCCACGATATCACGGGTGGGCTCAGGGTCCGGGGATCCATAGGCAAAAAATTGACTGGGGTATGCTAAGGAGGTTGGGGATCATCTCAGTATGCTCCATTTATGTATTCGAGGCTATTTAGGTGATCAAACGGGAAAAACGACACAAACGGGCCATTTTTAACCGAATCGGTGTGCTGTAGCACACGGTTTAGGTGGTGGACCTGGGGTTCAGGGGTGCCGTGTTTCAAAAATCGAATAGGGTAGACCAGGGAGGTTAGGTATCATCCTAGTATGGCCAATTTATTTATTTGAGGCCATTTTTGTGGTCAAACGGGTGGAACGGCGCGAACGGGGCATTTTTAGGCCAAATCGATGTTCTATAGCCCATGGGTTTGGGGGAAGGCCCGGGATTCGGAGGTGCCTTGGGCTGAAAGTCAACCGAGGCTTGCCAGGGAGGTTGGAGATCATCCCAATGCGGTCTGTTTATTTATTTAAGGCTATTCGAGTGGTGAAACGGGTAAAACGGCACGAACGAGGCTTTTTTGGGCCAAATTGGTGTGCTCTAGCTCACGGTTTTGGGGGTTCGCCCATGGTTTAGAGGTGCCATGGGTAAAAAATTGATTGGGGCATGCTACGGAGGTTTAGGATTGTCTCAGTGTGGTCCATTTATTTATTCAAGGCAATTTGTGTGGTCAAACTAGCAAATCGACAAGAATGGGGCATTTTTGGGCTAAATCGGTGTGCTATAGCCTACAGTTCGGGGGTGGGCGCGGGGTCTGGGGGTACCGTTGGCCAAAAATTGATCAAGGCATGCCAGAGAAATTTGGCATCATCCAATTGTGGTCCAATTATTTAGTAGAGGCCATTTGGGTGGTTAATTGGGGGAAACAACGGGAACGGGGCATTATCGGGATAAATCACTATGCTATAGCCTACGATTTTAGGGGTGGGCCCAGGGTCTGGGGTGCCTTAGGCGCAAAATAAATCAGGGAGTGATAGGTAAGTAGGGTATCAACCCAGTATCGTCTATTTCTTTATCCAAGGCATTTTTGATTGTCAAACGGGCTAAACTGCGCGAACAGGGCATTTTCAGGCTAAATCGATGTGCTATAGCCCACGATTCTAGGGGTGGACCCAGGGTCTACTGTTGTCATAGGCCAAAAATCAATCGAGGTATGCCATGGAGGTTGGGAGTCATCCCAGTATGGTCCGTTTATTTATTCAAGGCTATTTGGGTGGTCAGATGGATGAAACGATGGGAACGAGGCATTTTCGGGCAAAATTGGTATGCTAGGCCCATAATTTTGGCGGTGGGCCTAGGGATCGGGGGTTCCATAGGAATAAAGTTGACGGGGCATGCTAGGGAAGTTGGGGATCTTTCCAGTGTGATCTATTTATTTATTCGAGTCTATTTTGGTGGTAATACGGGCAGAACAGTTTAGGGGTACCGGGGGTGCCATAGGTTGAAAACCAATTGGGGCGTGCTAGGGAGATTGGTGATCATCCCAGCATGGTGTGTTTATTTATTCGAGGCCATTTAGGTGGTCAAACAGGCGAAATAGAATGAATGGGACCTTTTTGGGAAAAATCAAAAAGCTCTAACCCAGAGTTTTGGGGGTGGGCCTAGGGTCCGTGCGTGTCGTGGCTCAAAAATTGACAGGGGCATACCAGGGAGGTTGGCGATCATCCCAGTGTGGTCCATTTATATATTCAAGGCAATTAGGGTGGTTAAATGGGAAAACGACGCGAATGGAACATTTTTGGGCTAAATCGAAGGTCGTGGGAAGAACATCTATTAGGGCATGCCAAGGTGGTTGGGGATAATCCCAGTATGGTCCATTTATTTATTCGAGGTTATTTGGGTGGTCAAAAGGGTGAAATGGTGCAAATGAGGCATTTTCAGGCCAAATCGATATGCTATAGCCCATGGTTTTGGGGGTGGGTTCGGGGTTCGGGGGTGCCATGGACCAAAAATCAATCGACCTATGCCAGGGATGTTGGGTATCATCCTAGTATAGTCCGTTTATTTAATTGGGGATATTTGGGTGGTCAACCAAGTGACACAACGCGAATGGGGCATTTTTGTGCAAAATTGGTGTGCTATAGCCCACGGTTTTGGGGTTGGACCCGGGGTCTGATGGTGTCATAGGCAGAAAATTGACCAGGGTATGCCAGGGAAGTTGGGAATCTTCCCAGTGTGGTCCGTTTATTTATTTGAGGCCATTTTGTTGGTACAACTAGCAAAACGACACGAACTGGGCATTTTTAAGCCAAATCGTTCTGCTATAGCCAATGAGTTTGGGGGTGGGACCAGGGTAATAGATTTCATGGGCCAAAAATCAACCAGGGCGTGCCAGGAAGGATGAGGATCATCCCAGTGTGGTCCGTTTATTTATTCGAGGCTATTTGGGTGGTCAAATAGGCAAAACGGCAGGAACGGGGCATTTTCAAGACAAATCGGTTTTATATAGCCCACGGTTTTGGGTTAGGCCCGAGATTTGGAGATGAACCCGGGGTTTTGGGGTGCCGTGGGTTGAAAATCAACTGAGGCAAGCCAGGGAGGTTAGGGATCATCCTAATATGGTCCATTTGTTTATTCGAGGCCATTTGAATTATCAAATAGGAAAAAGGCGTGAATCAGGTGTTTTCGAGCTAAATTAGTGTGCTCTAGCCCACGGTTTCGGGGTAGGACTGGGGTCCAGGGGTACCGTGGGTCAAAAATCTACTGAGGTATGCCAGGGAGGTTGGGGATCATCCCAGTGTGGTCTATTTTTTTTATTCGAGGCCATTTGGGTTGTCAAATGATCAAAATGATGCAAATGGGGCATTTTTTGGATAAATTGTGTGCTATAGCCCACAGTTTTGGTGGTGGACCTGAGGTACGGGGGTCCCGCGGAAGAAAAATTGATCGGGGTATGCCATTGGTGTTGAGGATCATCCCAGTATGGTTCGTTTATTGATTTGAGGCCATTTGGGTGGTCAACCAGGCAAAATGGTGTAAACGAGGCATTTTCGGGCAAAATTGATGTGCTATAGCCTACGATATCAGGGGTGGGCTCAAGGTTTGGGGGTGCCTGATACGCCTAAACTACAACTCTCGTTAGAAAGTGTAAGCGGTCACTGTCAAATATAGAACCCAACTGGGTTGGGTGTCGAATCCCACAGGGAATACTTTGTCACTAAGTGTTGCAATTATTAGTAGACTGTTGGTCAAAAATTCCACAGAAAAGGGGGGTATCATTTAGGCGTGAATTAATGTGAACAAAGTAACGAATGAATGATTTGTTTAGTAAGATTTAATCACAGAGACTAATAAGTTAGGGTTATGTCCACCTTGTAATTTCTACTTATCTATTAACTATGGGTAATGCGGAATTTACACATGTATGCACTTATAGAGGTTCGTATACTAATGGTAAATCCTAGTGTTTCCCAACCGTCAAGGATTATTTCACATTAGCTCTCCCGAGCCTAACGTGTATAACTAATGGTACGAACTCTCCAAGAAAGTTAATCCGGTTAAGGCATTAACGTGTAAACAGGGGTTGGTAGCCCTATTTCCTTGTCGCACTCTCTTTTCCAAACATGTAACTTTTGTCTAGAACAAGTTAATGCGATAATGGCGTGTTCTCTATGTTTGCAACCATCAGAATTAAATTAAAACGAAGAGAGTAATGATATAAGTAGCATAACACGTCAAGAATTCACAAACTCATAGCAATAGATAGTATCTTACAAGGTTTTCATAACCATAACAGAGAATTTTAGCTACTCATGAGTGCAACGAAAATCAAAGAAGACATCATCATCATACCAAAGTTAGAATAATCTCATGATAGGGATGAGTTTGGCATCAAACAAGGGGTTGACATTTTTCTTCCCTCTAGCCGTTGCTCTCTGAGCCGTTTTCTCTGTCTTCAAACTTAAAGAATCTGAAAACTTAATAATGATAAAAACATGCTGAAAAATTCAGCAATAGGGTTTTTATAATATCCTTTTCTACTAAATTACTGCTGCACCCCTAAGTATTTAGAAATATTGATTTTGCCCGGGACAAATTCTCCATGCGTCACATTCAGTCCACAAGCTTCCAAAAGCTGTCTTCCCTCTTATGTGAAGTTTTCCTATGCTGCCCAAAGGTCCACAAAGTGCTGAAATCTTCATCATTAATACCTGAAATACATGCTAAGCACATAGGTTAGCTCACTTACAGGAAAATGGACTAAAAGTGCAGGAATTATATATTTTATCCTCCAAACTTAGCTAAAATATGGGTAAATTATGGTTCTTAGGGGTATAAATACGCCCAACATCACCACCCCACACTTAAAACTTTGTTAGTACTCGAACAAAATATTACGTCCAAGCAAACACCTAACTAGAATTTCACAATAGCAACACAAAATGCTCAACTAGACAAGCACGACAATTATTAAGAAAGAGTAGGTTTCTTGATCACTACTAGAAACAATTCAACCTCCAACATAGACTCGTGATGATGGTTAATTCGTATCCACAAGTTAAGTCACAAAGAATCATATAACACTACCCAAAAATCATCAACCATGTGTGTCTCATACAAGATATCACCCATAATCACTCAAAAGTTTACATTTTTTGAAACATGGGTATAAGACTCTCCTTGCTCTCACTCTCACAAAGAATTCTTATATTGCAACTGATGACCATAGGCTTGCCCTTAGTGTAATGCTCCACTAATATCAGAATGCTAAGATTAGGATCAAATAGGTCTTTACAGGGCTGTAATGTAGGTTTAAGGGACAGGTAGGACTATTTTGGCCAAAAATAGTGACTATATTCCCTAAGCGCTTTAATACACTACATTTTGCAATTTACACTAGCTTTTAACAACCCCTCTTCCTTCTTTTCATCTACCAACCCCTTTTCATCCAATTAGTTATTCAATCAGAAACACAAAGATGAGAATATACAACTCTCTTATTTTTTTTTCTGTTTTCTATTATTTTTTTTTATTTTTTTCTTTATAAGCATCCCTATGCTAGCCACTCTTTTTCACCTTATTTTCAAGTACCAATACACTCTGTGGCATTACTTTTACCATTTTTCTCTTATTTTGCCACACTCCTTACGCACTTGGTTCTACAATTTAAAGCGCTTAAGAGCTTTTGGCTAAAAATTATGGTCTTGAAAAAAATGGATTAGGCTACATATGAGGCTGCCAAAGAAAATAGCTAAAGGCTCAAAGGGGGTTCACTAGGATAATGTACAAGGGTAGGTAAAAAGAAGGTAAACAATTATAGGCTGCCAAAGAAATGCCTAAATTATCTCCTAAACTCACACTCTTTATTTTCCTTTATACACACACCAGGCAAGTTCTAGCATCAGTCACAACACAGAATATACTATATCCTCTCACACACAAGGCACATGGTCAACTTAATTGGGAACATTATAGATTCTGGACCCAACAGATGAATGAATTAAACCACACAATTATCACACAGTGAGTCACACGTAGAGCTTAAATGTCTCAATAGTAATGATTTAGCACAAACTCTTGTTATACTACCATGCCATCTATCAGAACAATTTCATGCACTTTATGCAAAATCTAAAATGTAAAATTTAACTAACTAATTACGACTAATTAAAACAAATAAGAACAAGATTAAATGTAGGCAAATAAGTACACTAAAACATATAAGTACCAGCACCCCACACTTAGACGGGACACACTGTCCTCAGTGGAAATAAATAAGGAAAACCTGATTAGTCGGACTCCTCTTCTATGTCTAGGGTCATACCCCCTGCGTCGAAATCATCATCGGAGTCATCATCCTCAGAGTTGTCCTCCACAGCTGAGTCTGGCAGTCGGCGATCATCTTCAGTCGGCACGTCATCATCGAGAGGTTCTTCAAAATGTACTCCCACTCCACACATATCCCGCACATGCTCATTCATCGGGTAGTCATAATCCAGCTGCTGAAGTTCTGCATCAGTCGAAATACGACCTCCACTCATCATGGTAAACCTAGTCATGCCATATAGATGGCGAAAGAAATTTTCATCTCTAGCATGTCTTTCTGTAGTGGTAAGGTTGATGCCATGACCAGATTCAGGTTCTTTAACTTTCATGAGATCAACCTTCTTCGGGTTGTGTGAAAGCTTATGATCTGCAGGTTCCTCTTCAATGTGCTCCTTCCTTAATATCACAGTCAACAAATTGCCAAAGCTGAAATGGGACCTCTTGTGCAGCCTTGCTTTACGCATTGACGATCGTATAACTGCACCAATGTTGATGGGAATATTCGTCATCAAAGCGTACACAAGGCATACTCAATCACGTGTGATATTTGTGTACTGTGTCCCAGGAATCAAGCAAGAGTTGACTACCCTCAACCATATATGAGCTTCTCTGTTCAAGGAAGTATACGGGAAGATATTGTGCCGACCGGTATCCTTGTGATGAATCCACCGGGCTATGGACCTTGTTCCACACAGTGTGTGCCTAATTGTCCTGTAGGGAGGTCTGTGATAAAGATCCTTGAGCGGTGATGGATCCATAGATGGAAGGCCCAGAAAAGAGTTGAAGAATTCTGCATTCAGTTGCAAGACTTGGCCCCGAATTTTTACTTCACTTCCGGTAGTATTTGGGGACCAATTGGCATAAAACTCTCCCGTTAGATCAAGATTGCATTCCCCCATATCTCAAAAAATAAAATCAAGATTTAGCGCCATGATTTTAGCCAAAATACGGGGCTCTCTCTTTGCTAGACTCTTCTTCTGAATCAAATCCACGTGAACATATTTTTTTACTTTGTTGTTCTTGTACTACTCCTTTCCTTCCTCCTCTAGGACCCACTTTATCCCAAAAGTGCATCGAGCTATTTTCAGCGAGGAGGATTCATCTTGCTCTTTTCTTCCCCTTTTCTGACCTTTCTGTGAGGTGGACACTTTTTTTTTCCTTGTCGTCCTTTTGGTTCCATTCTACCTGAGATTAAAATAGATTCATGTTATCTCATCATGGAAGATTCAATCAAAAAACAAACAGTAGTGGCACCACCCCACACTTAATTTGGTGGCACAGACTACTTAGTGAATGATGTCGATTACTCAGACTTTATTGACATACACTTAGGCGATATGTTCCAACAACATATTCAGCACAGTCATACGTTCATGTTATCTTAACTATCCTTTCCAATTCTATTTCATGTAATCTTGTCTATACTTTCATGTTTGGATGAATGCACTTTTTGAACAAGACTACCACATAAGGATCGTACCACAAATAGAAACAAGTTATTGCATAGGCATAATCACACCATCTTATTCTTGTGGTCAATCATAATCGGTATCTCGATGAATGAGTCATTCGAACCTTCAAGCTTTCAACTTACAAGATTAGGTATTAACTTCACAATTTCGACTTCATAAAACTATGACAGTGTATAACAATCAAACACAAGTCGGAACAAAGTCAAGAACACCCACACGTATTCTTTCACTCAACTAGATGTATCATAACAAACCAACCACATTCAAATCACCAACACCACTTCAAAATCTAACAAATCATTATAAACGTAGCATTTCAACAACTACGAAATATAAAAGAATAACTTACTTGGTGATGGTGTGGGAAGATGAACTTGCAAGACTAGATGAGCAAAAAAGAAATTTTTTTTAGAGAATTTGGAAGCTTGGGCGGCGCCTATCTTGGGCAAACAATGAGATTTTGTTCTAAGACTGAGGATATATTTATAGACTAAGGCCTGGGTCGGGTTTTAATCCATGTAGAATCGGGTTAGGAGACAAAAATACATAAGTAGGTGGCGCCTAATGCTTTGCCTATGCTTAGCATAGGCGGCGCCTTTGTCAAAGCCTAGTTGGGCATAGGCGGCGCCTATGCTATTGCTTAGTTGAGCATAGGCGGCGCCTATGCTATTGCCTAGTTGAAATAGTGAGCATAGGCAATGGCATAGGCAGCGCCTATGGTATTGCCTAGTTTTGAATAGACGACGCCTATGGCGTTGCCTAGATTTTCATAGGCAATGCCTTGTCCGTTGCCTATGTGAGGCAGTGAGCATAGGCAATGGTATAGGCCTTGCTTTGTCCATTGCCTAGATTAGCATAGGCATTGCCTTGTCCATTGCCTAGATTAGCATAGGCCATGCCTAACCAATAGCCTTTGCTCCTTCATTCCTAACTTACCACCTTTAACATGGCTCACTTTCAAATCAAAATATAGGACTAATTCCCCTCTTTTGTACGTCTTGAACCTACTCTTAATCAAAAACAACAAAAATGATTAGAAGGATGGGTTGCCTCCCACCAAGCGCCTTAGTTTTGGTCATGGCTCGACTCTTGTTTTTGAATTTTTATTTAACAAAAACAAACTCCTAGTAAAACAAAATGATTAAAACAATGGGTTGCCTCCCATGTAGCGCTTGATTTATTATCGCGGCACGACATAGTCATCTCAATTACTTAGACTTCATCGAGATATATGGCGCATCATTTTTTGAATGGATTCAGACGACGCTGATGCTTAATTGTGGGAACACAATCTTTTTAGAGATGAATCTTGTGCATACATATCCCAGGAGGGATACCAATTATATCATCAATAGTCCAATCAACGGCCCTCTTGTATCTCTTCAAAACAGAGATGAGAGCCGCTACTTGTTGTTCACCTAAATCAGCCGCAACAATAATCGGAAGTGTATTTCCACTTCCCAAGAATGCATACTTTAAGTGACTGGGTAGCTCTTTCAATTCTAGAACTGGTGGCTCTTCAATGGATGGTTTTGCTGGTGGTAACGGTCGATTCTTAAGATCAAGGTCCAGCTTCTTAGGAGCATTAGAATAGGACCCTATTCCTGTTAGAGTACAAATATTTTCTTCATAATATTCAACATCCTCACGCTCAAAATTCAAAAGCACAGTAGCAAATGGATCAATAGTAAGCTGCTTCTCTATAGATAATTCTTTCTCATCCTCATAATAAACATCAACTATAGAGAACACATTCATATCTCTAGGCTGCTTCATTGATTTGCATACATCAAAATGAACCACTTCGTCATTCAACCGAAATAAAAGCTCATTGGCTCATAAATCAATAAGCACACTTCCTTTTACAAGGAAAGGATGACCCAAGATTATGGGGGCTTCAGAATCCACCTCGCAATCCATAATAACAAAGTCTGCAGGAAAAATGAAGGTAGAAACCTTCACCAGTACATCATATAAGATACCAACACGTCGTTTTACCGACCTATCTGCCATCACGAGCCGCATATTGATTGGTGTAGGATTGCCCAACCCTAACTTTCTATAGACGGATATCGGCATCAAATTGATGCTAGCTCCCAAATCGCACAATGCCTTAGCAAAATCAAAAGATCCAACCGTGCAAGGAATAGTGAAAGCACCAGGATCTGCCTTTTTCTGTACTAAAGATCTCGTGGCAATCATGCTGCAATGATGAATATTATCTGCCAGCTCATAGCTTACTGCCGCTTCTTTGTCAAAAGGTCCTTCATGAATTTAGCGTACCCATGCATCTGTTCCAGTGCCTCCACCGAAGGAACATTAATAGTCAGCTGCTTCAACATGGTTATGAATTTACTAAACCTGGTGTCATCATCTTTCTTCTTCAGTCTCTAAGGAAAAGGTGGTGGTGGAAGGGGAATAGTTTTCTCCACCACTTCCTATTTATCTTGCTTCTGATTACCAACCTTTTCAGGAGTGTCATCAGCCTTATTCTTTAGTTTTTGAGGAAAATGAGGTGGTGGAGTTGGAAGAGTTTTCTCCACCACTTCCTTTTTATCTTGCTTCCGTTTATCAACCTTTTTAGGATAGTGACATCTAGAGGTAATATCATGAACGTTCTCTTCAGCTTCAACAACATCATCACAATCTACTTCACTAACATTCTCTGCTATATCATCAACCACCTACTTGCCTTTGGATGGATTTTCCAACACTTTACCACTCCGGGTAATAACTGCCATACACGATCTGTCATTCCTTAGGTGTTTCATAGTGTCTCTGGGTAGCGTGATAGCCTTTCTTTGGTTGAATGCCGCTGATAGTTGACTCAATTGTTGCTCCATCTGTTTTATTGCAGTGGAATGCGAATCAATCAATTGATTTATTGAGGACAAATCATTTGTTACCTCAGTTACGCCTATGTTAGTTGCGTCCACTCCTTTCAATAGCTTAGCCATCATATCTTCCAAGGACATCTTCCCATAGCCAGATGCCACAACCTCATGATTTCCAGGAGGAATATACAAACCACTCCTGTTAGTCTTATTCTTCTAACTTCCTAGCTCACGGTACTTGTATCCAGATTTATCATAGTAGTTCTGTCCTTGGTTTCCTTGGGCATTGCCTCGGAAACCCCCCTGATTATTCAAGTAGTTCGCTTCCTCCTCAGAATTGGAGTCATCTCTTCCCTGTGATACAACGTCCTTAACCTTTTCGGTCTTCCCTGATAATAAATGCTTGGTAAGAAGATCCATCTGTATTTTCATGTGAGCCATATCCTGGTCATGTTCCTCTTGTCTTCGTCTCTGTTCTGCAGTCATGCCAATAGATAAAGTAGAGCTTGCTACCTCAGAATCCCTGGTATGCCAAGCTCTACTCTGCTTTGTCATACGATCCAGCATATCACTTGCCTCAATAAAAGTAAGGTCCATGAATGATCCACCTGCACAGCATTATCAACCACTGGCTTTGTCACCGAGTTCAAAGCCCTATATAATATTTCCATCATGTGGATATTGATCATCTGATGATTTGGACACCTCATAAGCTTCTTCTTGAACCTCTCCCATGTTTCGTGGAGAGCTTCAGTTAGAATCTGTCGAAAATTACTGATTTCATCTCGTAATTGTGCTCTCTTGGATGGCGGAAAGAATCTTTCTAGGAAAGCGTCTTTCAATTGCCTCCAATTAGTAATAGAATTAGGAGGTAGCCCGTTCAACCATAAAGTTTCCTCTCCAGATAGAGACAATGGAAATAAGTGCAGCCGAATTAAATTCTGTCCAACTCCAGGATTGTCAAATGACTTGCATGTTGAAATAACATTGATCAGATGCATATTTGGATCATCGCCTGCAAGTCCACCAAATAACCCTTTGAGCTGCAATAGCTGAATCATGGTGCTAGTGATATTGAACTTGACTCCAAGTGCCAAGGGTGGAGGAATAATAGCCCCTGTGGCACTAGCTTCGTCCAGATCGTCATCATCATCATCAAAAGGAACCTGCACAGCTCGACGGTCAGGTCTCATTCTAGCTTGACGATCCCTCCTGTTCACAGGCGCTGCCACCTTATCTACACGCCTTGGATTTAGTAACTTATCATCACCCAGGTCCTCATCATCAGGATTTGTTGCCCAACCTGGGTTATCAATATTCTATTGCTGCACTTGAGCGGCTGCTAATGCAGCTAATCTTTCCTGCTCCAGTTGAGCAGCCCTTCGTTCAATGTCTCGTTGTGCATCCATTCTGCCAATAAGTTGTGGTTCAGGATTAATGGGTAATAATGGCTGACCAGAACATTGTGTATTTGGCATGCACTCTACCAAACCTGAACAAACAAAAATAACAACTAAAAGTAAAATTCGAGAATCTTTGACCAAAGGTTCTAGTAACTATCACAAACTTAGTTGACAACCGTATTCCCCAGCAACGGTGCCAAAATTTGATATGCCCAAATTACAACTCTCGTTAGAAAGTGTAAGCGGTTGCTTTCAAATATAGATACCAACTGGGTTGGGTGTCGAATCCCACAGGGAATACTTGGTCACTAAGTTTTGCAATTATTAGTAGACTGTTGGTCAAAAATTCGACGAAAAAGAGGGATATGGTTTAGGCATGAATTTATGTGAACAAAGTAATGAATGAATTATTTGTTTAGTAATATTTAATCACAGAGACTAATAAGTTAGGGTTATGTCCACCTTGTAATTTCTACTTATCTATTAACTATGAGTAATGCGGAATTTAGACATGTATGCACTTATAGAGATTCGTCTTCTAATGGTAAATCCTAGTGTTTCCCAACCATCAAGGATTATTTCACCTTAGTTATCCCGAGCCTAACGTGTATAACTAATGGTACGAACTCTCCAAGAAAGTTAATCCGGTTAAGGCATTAACGTGTAAACAGGGGTTGGTAGCCCTATTTCCTTGTACACTCTCTTTTCCAAACATGTAACTTTTGTCTCGAACAAGTTAATGCTATAATGGTGTGTTCTCTATTTTTGCAACCATGAGAATTAAATTAAAATGAAGAGAGTAATGATATAAGTAGCATAACACGTAAAGAATTCACAAACTCATAGCAATAGATAGTATCTTACAATGTTTTCATAACCCTAACAGAGAAGTTTACCTACTCATGAGTGCAACAGAAATCAAAGAAGACATCATCATCATACCAAAGTTAGAATAATCTCACGATAGGGATGAGTTTGGCATCAAACAAGGGGTTGACGTTTTTCTTCCCTCTAGCCGTTGCTCTCTGAGCCATTTTCTCTGTCTTCAAACTTACAGAATCTGAAAACTGAATAATGATAAAAACATGCTGAAAAATTCAGCAATAGGGTTTTTATAATATCCTTGTCTACTAAATCACTGCAGCACCCCTAAGTAATTAGAAATACTGATTTTGCCCGGGATAAATTCTCCATGCATCACATTCAGTCCACAAGCTTCCAAAAGTTGTCTTCCCTCTTATGTGAAGTTTTCCTTTGCTGCCCAAAGGTCCACAAAGTGCTAAAATCATCATCATTAATACCTGAAATACATGCTAATCACATAGGTTAGCTCACTTACAGGAAAATGGACTAAAAGTGCAGGAATTATATATTTTATCCTCCAAACATAGATAAAATATGGGTAAATTATGATTCTTAGGGGTATAAATACGCCCAACATCAGTGTCGTAGGCCAAAAATTGTCCAGGCCATTCTCTGGAGGTTGGGGATCATCCAAATATGCTCCTTTTATTTATTCGAGGCCATTTGGGTGGTCAAACGGGCAAAACAGCACAAACGGGGCATTTTTAACCGAATTGGTGTGCTGTAGCACACGGTTTTGGTGGTGGACCTGGGGTCCAAAGGTGCCATGTTTTGAAAATCGACTAGGGTAGAACAGGGAGGTTAGGGATCATCCTAGCATGGTTCGTTTATTTATTCGAGGCCATTTGTGTGGTCAAACTAGCGAAACGGCACAAACGGGGAATTTTTGGGCCAAATCGATGTTCTATAGCCCATGATTTTGGGGGAGGGCTCGAGATTCAGAGGTTTCGTGGGCTGAAAGTCAACTGAAGCGTGCCAGGGAGGTTGGATATCATCCCAGTGTGGTCCATTTATTTATTTAAGGCTATTTGGGTGGTCCAACGGGTAAAATGGCATGAACGGGACGAACAAAGCTTAAAGTATGGGGTGGTGATGTTTGGCGTATTTACACGCCTAAACACTATAATTTACCCATGTTATAGCTATGTTTTAAGTATAAAATATATAATTCCTACACTTTTAGTCCATTTTCCTGTAAGTGAGCTAACCTACATGATTAGCAAGTTTTCAGGTGTTAATGAAGAAGATTTTAGAACTTTGTGGACCTTTCGGTAGCAAGGGAAACTTTGCATAAGAGGGAAGGCAGCTTTTGGAATCTTGTGGACTGAATGTGATGCATGGAGAATCTGTCTCAGGTAAAATCAATATTTCTTAATACTTAAGGGTGCAGCAGTAACCTAGTAGGACTAGGACAAGGATGTTATAAAAACCTTATTTGCTGAAATTTTCAGGATGCTTTTCATTAATTCATTGATTGTCATAATTCAATTCCTTTCATTTGACACTTCAGTATTATTCAGTTTACAGATTCTGTATGTTTCAGACAGAGAAAACACGCAAGAGTGGGCAACGGCAAAAGAGGGGAAAACGTCATACCCTTCTTGATGCCACACCATCTTCATCTTGTTGATTTTTCAAGTTTTGGTATGATGATGATGTCTACTTTGATGTCCGTTGCACTCATGAGTAGCTAAACTTCTTTCTTAGGGTTATGGAAACCTTGTGAGATACTATTTATTACTATGAGTTTGTGAATTCTTGATGCGTATGCTACTTATATCATTACTCTTTTCGTTTTAATTGAATTATTGTGGTTGCAAACATATAGAATATGCCATTATAGCATTAACTTGTTCGAGAGAAAAGTTACATGTTTGGAAAACAGTGTATGACAAGGAAATAGGGCTACCAACCCCTATTTATACATTAATGCCTTAACCGGATTAACCTCTTGGAGAGTTTGTACCGTTAGTTACACACTTTAGGCTCGAGAGAGCTAAAGTGAAATAATCCTTGATGGTTGAGAAACACTAGGATTTACCATTAGAATACAAATCTCTATAAGTGCATGCATGTCTGAATTCCACATTACTCATAGTTAATAGATACGTGGAACTCATAAGGTGGACATAACCCTAACTTATTATTCTCTGTGATTAAATCTTACTAAACAAAGCATTCCGTCGTTAGTTTAATATTATTATTTCACTCCATAATCCAATCCCCCCTTTTCCGTGGAATTTTCGACCAACAGTCTACTAATAATTGCAACACTTAGTTACCAAGTATTCCTTGTGAGATTCGACACCCAACCAAGTTAGGTTCTATATTTTACAGCGACCGCTTGCACTCTTACGAGAGCTGTAGTTTAGGCGTTATCAGGGCACGAGGTCCGGGGTGACGCGGGAGAAATATTGACCGGGGTATGCCACGGAGGTTGAGGATCATCCCAGTATGGTCCGTTTATTTATTTGAGGCCATTTGGGTGGTAAACCAGGCAAAATGGTTTGAACGAGGCATTTTCGGGCAAAATTGATGTGCTATGGCCCACGATATCAGGGGTGGGCTTGACAATGCTCAAACTACAGCTCTCGTAAGAGTGTAAGCGATCGTTGTCAAATATGGAACCCAACTGGGTTGGTTGTCGAATCCCACAGGGAATACTTGGTCACTAAGTAAGAAAAGATTAGTAGACTTTTGGTGAAAGTTTCGTAAAAGGGGGGATTGTAACGTGCAATAGTGTAACAAAGTGAAAACGGAAAATATCAAAGTGAAAAGAAAGAATGTTTAGTAAGATTCTAATCAATGAGAGTTGGGAGTTAGGGTTATGTCCACCTTATGAGTTATACATATCTATTGACTATGAGTTATGCGGAATTCAGACATGCATATGCTTATAGAGAATTGTATTTTATGGTAAATCCAAGCATCTTTCGACCATCAAGGATTATTTCACTTTAACTCTTTCGAGCTTAAAGCGTGTCTAACGGTACAAATTCTCGAAGAGGTTAATCCAGTTACAGAACTAACTTTTTAATAGGGTTTGGTGCCCTATTACCTTGACATTACCTCTTTTCTAGACATATAACTTTTGTTTCGAACAAGTTAATGCTATACTGGCATATTCTATATGTTTGCAACCACAAGAATTTAGATTAAGATGAAGAGAGTAATGATATAAGCAGCATACGTGTCAAGAATTCACAAACTCAAAGCAATAGATAGTATCTCATAAGGCTTCCATAACCCCAATAGAGAAGTTTAGCTACTCATAAGTGTAATGGAAATCACAATAGACATTATCATCTTACCAATATAAAGATCTCACGTGTAGTATATGTTGGTAAGTCTTGTGGCGTGAATTCCTTTTAGAATAACGTTTCTCTTGTTGTGAAAATTAAGAGTCAAATAGATGAAGAGAAGTTAATTGGAAGTGTTGAAAGTAATTGACGATAGAAGTATCAAGATGATGAATGAGAATTGTTAAAAATCTCCAGCAAAATAGGGTATTTATAACACCCATATCCTATTCCTACTAAGCTACTGCATTACTTATCCTAATCCTACAAGGTTACTGCATCATTATCCTAATCCTAATAAGTTACTTCTGATCCCCAAAGTCTTTAGAAATGTTGTTTTTGCCCGGGACAGGTTTTCCATGCGTCACTTTTAGTCCCTAGGCGTCCACCTCTGCTTTCCTTCTTTCGTGAAGCTTCCTATGGCGTCAAGTTATCCACAAAATGCTGAAATCTTCATCATTTATACCTGAAAACTTGCTAATCACGTTTGTTAGCTCACTCACAGGAAAAAGGACTAAAAGTGCATGAATTATATATTTTGTCCTCAAAACTTGGCTAAAATATGGGTAAATTATAGTACTTTAGGCGTGTAAATACGCCTATCATCAACACCCCACACTTGAATGTTTGTTCGTCCTCGAACAAAATATCATGTCCATCTAAACATCTACTTAGGGTTTCACAGTAACAGCACAAAATATTCGTCAAGACAGGTACGACAATCATTAACAAAGAGTAGTTTTCTGATCACTACTAGAAACAATTTCAACCTCTAATATAGACTCGTGATGATGATTAATTCATATTCAAAAATTAAGGCTGAAAGAATCATATACGACTTACCCAAAACTCATCAACCATGTGTGTCTCACAATATGTCACCCATAATCACTCAAAAGTATTGTATATATTTCGAACATGGGTATAAGATTTTCCTTGCTCTCACTCTCATAAAGAATTCATACGTTGCAACTAATGTCCATAGGCTTGCCCTTAGTGTAATGCTCTACTAATATCAGAATGCTAAGCTTAGGATCAAGTAGGTCTTTATGGGTTGTAATGTAGGCTAAGGGATGGGTAGGACTATTTTTTCCAAAAATAGTGACTAAGTTCCTTAAGCACTTTAATACGTCACATTATGCCATTTATACTTTCTTTCATACAACCTTTCTGCTTTCTTTCAATCTACCACCCCTTCTCACCTCTTTTGTTTTTCAATTTTAAACATAACTAACTTTTTAGTTTTCTTTTCATTTTTCTTTTCATAACACACCTCTATGATAGCAATTCTTTTTCATAACAAATTCAAGCACCAATACATTCTAAGGCATCACACTCATCCAATCTCCTCTTATTTTGTCACATGACTTTTACAAATTAAAGCACATAGGAATTTGGATCAAATTATGGTCTTGAAAAGAATGGATTAGGCTACATATGAGGCTGTCAACGAAAAAAGGCTAAAAGGCTCAAAAAGGGTTGACTAGGATAATGTCCACGGATAGGTAAAACGAAGGTAAACAATCACAGGTTGCCAAAGAAATGCCTAAATCATCTCCTAAACTCACACTCTTTATTTTGCTTCACACCCACACCAGGCAAGTTCTAGCATCAGCCACCAACACAGAATATACTATATCCTCACACACACAAGGCACATGGTCAACTTTATTGGGAGCAGTATAGACTCTTGACCCAACAGATGAATAAATTAAACCACACACTTATCACATAATGAGTCACGTTTAGAGCCTAAATGTCTCCATAGTAATGATTTTATCACAGACTCTTATCATAATACCATGCTGCCTATCAGAACAGCAAAGCTAAAAAAAAAATTTAGCTACTAAAAAAAACAAAACAAACAAACATAAATGCAATGCAAATGCAGATAAAGAAGTATAGCATACAAATACCAGCACCCCACACTTATACGGGACACACTGCCCTCAGTGAAAAATAAATAAGAAGAACCTGGTTAGTCAGACTCATCCTCTATATCTGGGGTCATACCCCCTGCATCGGAATCATCATCAGAGTCGTCATCATCAGAATTCTCCTCCACATTAGAGTCTGGTAGTCGGCGATCATCGTCGGTTGGCACATCGTCATCAAGAGGTTCCTCAAAATATACACCTACTCCACACATCTCCCTCGCATGTTCATTCATTGGGTAGTCATAATCCAGCTGTTGGAGCTCTGCAGTAGTTGGAACACGACCCCCACTCACTATGGTAAACCTCGTCATGCCATATAAATGGCGGAAGAAGCTTTCGTCGCGAGCATGTCTTTCTGCAGTGGTAAGGTTGGCGCTATGTCTGGATTTAGCATCTTTAACCTTTGTGAGGTCAACCTTCTTCGGGTTGTGTGGAAGCTTACGATCAGCAAGTTCCTCTTCGATGTCCTCCTTCCTCAATATTGCAGTCAATAGATTGCCAAAGCTGAAGTGTGACCTCTTGTACAGCCTAGCCTTACGCATTGTAGATCAAATAATTGCCCCAATGTTGATAGGGATATTCGTCATCAATGCGTACACCAAGCACACTCTATCTCGTGTTATCTTTATGTACTGTGTCCCTAGATTCAGGCAAGAGTTAACTATTCACAGCCATATCCTAGCTTCCCTATTCAAAGGAGCATATGGGAAGGTGTTGTGCCGACCGGTATCCTTGTGTCTAATCCATCGTGCAATAGATCTTGTTCTACATAATGTGTGTCTAATAGCCCTGTACGGAGGTTTGTTATACAGCTCCTTGAGTGGTGAGGGATCAACAGATGGCAAACCTAGAAAGGAATTGAAGAACTCCGCATTTAGTTGCAGGACTTGGCCCCGAATCTTTACTTCACTCCCTGTAGTTTTCAGTGACCAGTTGGCATAGAATTCTCATGTTAGATCAAGATTGCACTCTCCCATATCTCGGAAGATGAAATCAAGATGTAATGCCATTATCTTAGCCAACATGCGAGGTTCTTTCTTTGCTAGGCTCTCCTTGTGTATCAACTCCACATGAACATATTTTTTCTCTTTATTGTTCCTATACCACTCTTTTTCTTCCTCCTCTAGGACCCATTTAATTTTGAACATGCGGCGAGGTATTTGCAACGAGGAGGATTCACCTTGCTCTTTTCATCCCCTTTTCGGGCCGTTTTGTGAAGTGGGTGCTTTTTCTTTTCCTTGTCTTGCTTTTGGTGACATTGTACTTAGTTGATGGCCTTTGGAAGATGTTCTTGCAAAGGTAAAAGAGCAAAAGGAAAATTTTTGAGAGAATTTGGAGAGGTAGGCGGCGCTTATGTATGATTTGCAATGCATTTTTGGTCTAAGACTAAGTTTCTTATTTATAGGGCAAGCTTGGGTCGGGTTTTGACCCATTTAGAATCGGATTTGGAGACCAAAAGTCACCATAGGCGGCGCCTAATACTTTGCCTATGCTTGGCATAGGCGGCGCCTTTTGCAAAGCCTAGTTGAGCATAGACGGCGCCTATGCTATGGCATTGTTAGGCATAGGCGGTGCCTATGCCATGGCATATGAGATTCAGAGACAAAAGGCTTTTGCATAGGCGGAGCCTATGCTATGGCACTGGCACTCTAGAATCCGAGAGCTTAGGCCATAGCATAGGCCTTGCCTTGTTCGTGGCCTAGACTTACATAGGCCTTGCCTTGTTCGTTGCCTATATTTTCATAGGCAATGCCCAACCCATAGCCTTTTGCTTCTTTAATCCTAACTTACCACCTTCAACATGCAATTCTTCCAAATCAAAATTTGAAACCAATCACCTCTTTTACACCTCTTGCACCTATATTTACTCAAAAACACCAAAAATGATTAGAACGATAGGTTGCCTCCCACCAAGCGCCGTAGTTTTGTTTGTGGCACGACTCTTCTTTTTGGATTTTTATTTATCAAACGCAAACACTTAGTAGAACGAAAGAAAGAAAAAAATGAAAAATTATGGGTTGCCTCCCATTTAGCGTTTGATTTATTGTCGCGGCACGACATGGTTACCTCGAGTACTTAGACTTCGTCGAGATAAATGGTGGCCATGTATTTTATCAAGTAAAGAGGACCGATATATGGTTTCACTCATTGGCCATTCACCTTAAAGACAACACCATTATAGTCTTCTAACTCAACTACTCCCGACGAGTAGACTTGAGTAACTTTGTACGGACCTGACCATTTGGACTTTAACTTACCTGGGAATAGCTTTAGTCTGGAATTGAAAAGAAGTACCATATCATCCTTTTGAAAGTTTCGTTGAACAATCCGCTGATCATGATACTTTTTCATCCGTTCCTTGTAGAGGTCTGATCTTTTATATGCATGTAGACGGAATTCATCCATCTCGTTTAGCTGCTCCAATCTCAGATTCATAGCATCATCCCAATTCAAATTTAGTCGCTTCAACGCCCACAATGCTTTATGCTCAAGCTCAATGGGCAAGTGACAGGCCTTCCAATAAACTAGTTGGTACGGGGACATGCCAATTGGTGTTTTGAATGCAGTCCTATAAGCCCATAGTGCATCGTCCAGCTTCCGAGACCAATATTTCCTATTAGCATTTACTATCTTAGCAAGGATTTTCTTGATCTCTCAATTGGAAACCTCTACCTGTCCACTAGTTTGTGGGCGATAAGGTGTGGCTACCTTATGTTGCTTGACACCATATTTTGCCAATACGGATTTGAACAGCTTGTTGCAAAAGTGAGATCCTCCATCGCTTATGATAGTACGTGGTACTTCAAAACGAGAGAAGATATTTCTCTTTAAGAATGCTACAACATGCTTTCCCTCATTATCGGCCAATGCTACATCTTCGACCCATTTTGAAACATAATCCACAACAACTAGGATGTATTTCATTCCAAATGAATTTACGAATAGACCCATGAAATCAATACCTCATACATCAAATAGCTCTACTTCAAGAATTTTTGACATGGGCATCTCATGGTGTTTTGAAATCGCACCTTGTCTCTGACAATTGTCGCATCTTCTCACAAATTCGTAGGCATCTTTAAATATCGAAGGCCAATAATATCCACTTTGTAATGCCTTTCTTGCTGTTTGATTACCTGCGTGATGTCCCCCAACTTAGGAAGTGTGAAATGCTTCCAATATATTCGGCACCTCTACATGGGATATGCATCGCCTGATAACACCATCCGCGCATCATCGAAACAAATATGGCTCATCCCAAAAGTAGTGTTTTACATCATGCATGAACTTCCTCTTTTGATGGACAGATAGATTTGCAGGTATCACATTACTCACCACAAAATTTGCAAAGTCTGCATACCATGGTAACTCTTCCATTATTGTGGCTAAGATCTCTTCATCAGGGAATGCGTCATCAATCTCAAGATCAGGCTATGCTATATGCTCGTTCTCGAGTCTAGATAGATGATCAGCCACTTGGTTTTCGCAACCTCTTCTATCTTTAACCTTGAAATCAAATTCTTGCAGCAACAATACCCATCGAATTAGCCTTGGTTTCGTATCCTTCTTTGTCATTAAATATCTCAGAGCTGGATGGTCTGTATGAACTACTACTTTGGTTCCTAACAAATATGCACGGAACTTTTCAAAAGCATACACAACCGCTAGAAGCTCTTGTTCTGTGACAGTATAGTTCTTCTGGGCTTTGTTTAGGACCTTGCTCGCATAGTAGATTGGATGGAATAAATTTTCCCTTCTCTGGCCAAGTACAGCACCCAAAGCTACCCCGCTAGCATCACACATCACTTCAAATGGTAGAGACCAATCTGGTGCTACAATGATAGGAGCTTCAATTAGCTTCCCTTTGAGGCATTCGAATGCCTTTAAAAAATCTTCATTGAAGTCAAACTTTGCATGTTTCTCCAAAATTTTGCATAATGGACTAGCAATTTTGGAGAAATCTTTGATAAACTGCCGATAGAAACCTGCGTGACAGAGGAAACTACGAACTCCTTTTATGGAAATTGGGGGTGGTAGCTTCTCGATAACTTCAATTTTAGCTCGATCAACCTCAATTCCTATTTCGTAGATTTTATGCCCAAGAACAATACCTTCTTTAACCATAAAGTGGCACTTCTCCCAGTTCAGCACTAGGTTGAATTCAACACATCTTTGCAACGCCATACTTAGGTTTGCCAAGCATGATTCAAATGACTCACCTATAACTGAAAAATTGTCCATGAACACCTCCAAGGTGTCTTCAACCATATCAGAAAAAATGGACATCATACAACGCTGAAAAGTGGTTGGTGCATTACATAGCCCGAATGGCATACGTTTGAAGGCAAACGTACCATATGGGCATGTGAACGTTGTCTTTTATTGGTCTTTGGGGGCAATACAAATCTGATTATAGCTGGAATATCCATCTAAGAAATAGAACCGTCCTTTCCCCGCTAGTCGATCGAGCATTTGGTCCATGAATGGCATTGGGAAGTGATCCTTAAGAGTCCATGAATTCAGCTTCCGGTAGTCCATGCAAACTCTCCACCCTGTAATAGGTCTGAGTGGAATAATCTCATTCTTTTCATTCGCAACTACCGTCATGCCTCATTTCTTAGGAACACATTGTACCGGGCTCACCCATTTACTATCAGAGATTGGATACACAACCCCTGCATCTAACCACTTAATAATTTCTTTCTTCACCACTTCTTTCATAGGTGGATTGAGATGTCTTTGATGCTCAATAGTGGGTGTGCAATTTTCTTCAAGCTGAATCTTGTGTGTACAAATCCCAGGTAGAATACCAATAATGTCAGCGGATGGTCCAACCAATGGCTCTTATATACTTCCGTAGAATAGCAATAAGAGCTGCAACTTGCTGCTCACCCAAATCTGCCTCCACAATAACCGGGAGTGTGTTTCTGCTTCCTAAGAATGTGTACTTTAAATGACTAGGCAGCTCTTTTAATTCTAACATGGGTGGCTCTTCAATAGATGGTTTAGCTGGTGGAGTAGGTCGGTTTTTGAGATCAAGGTTCAGCTTCTTGGGAGCATGAGGATACGACCCTAATCCTATTAGAGCACCAGTAGTTTCTTCAAAATTTTCAGCATCCTTACGCTCAACATTCATGAGCACAATCGCCAATGGGTCATCAATAAGCTGCTCCTCTTTAGGTAATTCTTTCTCATTATCAAAATAAACATCAGCCACCGAGAATACGTTCATCTCTTTGGGTTGCTTCATTGATTTGCACACATCAAAGTGAACTACTTCGTCATTTATTCGGAATAAAAGCTCATTAGCTCTTAAATCAATAAGCACACTTCCTGTTGCAAGGAAAGGGCGACCCAAGATTATGGGAACTTCTGAGTCTGCCTCACATTCCAAAATAACGAAGTCTTCCAGAAAGATGAATGAAGAAACCTTCACTAATACATTACATAAATTACCAACAGGTCGTTTTACCGACCTATCCGCCATTACGAGCCTCATATTGGTTGGAGTAGGATCACCCAACCCCAACTTTTTGTAAATAGATAATGGCATCAAATTGAAGCTGGGTCCTAAATTGCATAATGCCTTGGCAAAATTCAAAGATCCAACGGTGCAAGTAATAGTAAAGGCACCGGGGTCGGCCTTCTTCTGAACCAGTGATTGGGTAGCAATTGCACTGCAATAGTGAACAGTATCTGTCAACTCATAGCTTGCTGACCGCTTCTTTGTCAAAAGATCCTTCATAAATTTCTCATACCCAGGCATTTGTTCTAGTGCTTCTACCAACGGAACATTAATGGTCAGTTGTTTTAACATTGCCATGAATTTATTGAACTTGGTGTCATCAGCTTTTTTCTTTAATCTTTGAGGAAAAGGAGGTAGTGTAAGGGAATTGTTTTCTCCACGACTTTTTTTTCATCTTGCTTTGGTTCGGTGATCTTTTTAGGCTGTGGACGTCGATGAGTGATGTTATGAACGTCTTTATCAGCTTCTATGGCGTCATCGTCTTTTGTGTCACCTACAATATCATCGGCCACTTGCTTTCTTTGGGATGAATTTTCCAGCACCTTACCACTCCTGGTAGTAATAGCCATGCATGATCCATCGTTCCTTGGATTTTGCACAGTGTCGCTAGGTAAAGTACCAGCCTTTCTTTGATTGAGTGCTGCTGAAAGTTGGCTCAATTGGTGCTCTATTTGTTTTACTGAAGTGGAATATGAGTCAACCAATTGCTTCATGAAGGACAAATCATTTGTTACCTCTGTTACGCCCATGCTGGTTGCCTCCACTCCTTTCAACAGTTTATCCATCATGTCTTCCATGGACATATTTCTAGACCCAGATGCAGTGGCGTCACGTCTTCCTGGGGGAACATACAGACCACTCTTGTCAGTCTTGTTCTTCCAACTTCCTTGATCACGGTCCTTGTTTCCAGATTTATCGTAATAGTTCCGACCTTGGTTTCCTTGGGCATTGCCTCGAAAACCCCCCTGACTGTTCAAGTAGTTGGCTTCTTCCTCAGAATCGGATTCCTCTCTTCCCTTCAATGCAACAGCTTTGACTTTTTTGGTCTTCCTTGATAATGGATGCTTTGTAAGAAGATTCACTTATGTTTTCATGTGCGCCATATCTTAATCACGTTCTTCTTCTCTTCTCCTTTGTTCTGCAGTCATGCCAATAGACAAAATAGGGCTTGCTACCTCAGAATCCCTGGTGTGCCAAGCCCTACTTTGCTTTGTCATCCGGTCTAGCATATTGCTTGCCTGAACAAAGGTGAGGTCCATAAATGATCCTCCAGCCGCATTATCCACCACTGGTTTAGCTATTGAATTCAAGGCTCTATATAGTATCTCCATTAGGTGGACATTGGTCATATGGTGGTTTGGGCACCTCATAAGCTTTTTCTTGAATCTCTCCCATATTTTATGAAGGGCTTCAGTTGGAAGCTGACGAAAGTTGCTGATTTCATCTCTCACTTGTGCTCTTTTGGATGGCAAAAAGAATTTTTCTAGGAAAACGTCTTTCAATTGCCTCCAATTTGTAATAGAATTAGGAGTCAGCCCATTCAACCATAGAATTGCCTCACTAGATAGATACAATGGAAATAAGCGTAGTCGAATTGCATTCTGTCCAACGCCTAGATTGTCGAATGACTTGCATGTAGAGATAAAGTTGACCAGATGCATATTCGGATCATGACCTGCAAGTCCACCGAATAATCCCTTGAGTTGAAATAACCGAATCATGGTGCTCGTGATGTTGAACTAGGCTCCAGGTGCCAATGGCGGAGGAATAATGGCTCCTGTGGCACCAGCTCCATCAAGATCATCATCATCATCATCGAACGGTATTTGCGCGGCTTGGCATTCAGGCCTAAACCTAGCTTGACGATCTCTTCTGTTAGCAGGTGTCGCTAACTAAGCATCATGCCTAGGGTTTAGTAACTCGTCATCACCTAGGTCCTCATCGTCAGGATTTGTTGCTCGCCGAGGGTTATTAATATTTTGTTGATGCACTTGAGCGGCGGCCAAAGCAGCTAATCTAGCCTGCTCCTGTTGAGCAACCCTTCTATCAATTTCCTATTGAGCCTCCATTCTGCCAATACGATGTGGTTCAGGATTGAAAGGTAATAACGGTTCACCAGAACTTCGAGTATGGGGCATGCACTGAATAAAAACCTAGAGAAAATAAAAACAATAACTAAAAGTAAAGTACGAGAATCATTGACCAAAGGGTTTAGTAATTATCACAAACTTAGTTGACAACCGTATTCCCCGGCAACAGCGCCAATTTTTGATAACGCTCAAACTACAGCTCTCGTAAAAGTGTAAGCGGTCATTGTCAAATATAGAACCCAACTGGGTTGGGTGTCGAATCCCACAGGGAATACTTGGTCACTAAGTAAGCAAAGATTAGTAGACTTTTGGTGAAAGTTTCATAAAAGGGGGGATTGTAACGTGCAATAATGTAACAAAGTGAAAACGGAAAATAGCAAAGTGAAAAGAAAGAATGTTTAGTAAGATTCTAATCAATGAGAGTTGGGAGTTAGGGTTATGTCCACATTATGGGTTATACGTATATATTGACTATGAGTTATGCAAAATTAAGACATGCATATGCTTATAGAGAATCGTATTCTATGGTAAATCCAGGCGTTTTTCGACCATCAAAGATTATTTCACTTTAACTCTTTCGAGCTTAAAGCGTGTCTAATGGTACAAATTCTCCAAAAGGTTAATCCAGTTACGACACTAACTTTTTAACAGGGGTTGGTGCCCTATTACCTTGACATTACCTCTTTTCCAGACATATAACTTTTCTTTCGAACAAGTTAATGCTATACTGGCGTATTCTATATGTTTGCTACCACAAGAATTTAGATTAAGATGAAGAGAGTAATGATATAAGCAGCATACGTGTTAAGAATTAACAAACTCAAAGCAATAGATAGTATCTCATAAGGCTTCCACAACCCCAACAGAGAAGTTTAGCTACTCATAAGTGCAATGGAAATCACAATAGACATTATCATCATACCAATATAAAGATCTCACGTGTAGTATATGTTGGTAAGGCTTGTGGCGTGAATTCCTTTTAGAATAGTGTTTCTCTTATTGTGAAAATTAAGAGTCGAATAGATGAAGAGAAGTTAATTGAAAGTGTTGAAAGTAATTGGCGATAGAAGTATCAAGATGATGAATTAGAATTGTTAAAAATCTCCAGCAAAATAGGGTATTTATAACACCCATATCCTATTCCTACTAAGCTTCTGCATTACTTATCCTAATCCTACTAGGTTACTGCATCATTATCCTAATCCTAATAAGTTACTGCTGATCCCCAAAGTCTTTAGAAATGCTGTTTTTGCTCGGGACAGGTTTTCCATGCATCACTTTTAGTCCCTAGGCATCTACCTCTACTTTCCTTCTTTCGTGAAGCTTCCTTTGGCGTCAAGTTATCCACAAAATGCTGAAATCTTCATCATTTATACCTGAAAACTTGCTAATCACGTTTGTTATCTCACTCATAGGAAAAAGGACTAAAAGTGTATGAATTATATATTTTGTCCTCAAAACTTGGCTAAAATATGGGTAAATTATAGTACTTTAGGCATGTAAATACGTCTATCATCAGGGCTCAGGGTCCGGGGGTGCCGGAGGCAAAAAATTGATCGGGGCATGCTAAGGAGGTTGGGGATCATCCCAGTATGCTCTGTTTATTTATTCAAGGCCATTTGGGTGGTCAAACGGGCAAAACGGCACAAACGGGGCATTTTTAATCGGATTGGTGTGCTGTAGCACACGATTTTGGTGGTGGACCTGGGGTCCAGGGGTGCTGTGTTTCGCAAATCGACTAGGGTAGACCAGGGAGGTTAGGGATCATCCTAGTGTGGCCCATTTATTTATTCGAGGTCATTTGTGTGGTCAAACGGATGAAACGGCATGAACAGGGCATTTTTGGCCCAAATCGATGTTCTATAGCCCATAATTTTGGGGGAAGGCTTGGTATTCGGAGGTGCCTTGGGCTGAAAGTTAACCAAGGCTTGCAAGGGAGGTTGGATATCATCCTAATGTGGTCCGTTTATTTATTTAAGGCTATTTGAGTGGTCAAATGGGTAAAACGGCACGAACAGGGTTTTTTGGAATAAATGGGTGTGCAATAGGCTACGATTTTGGGGGTGGGCTTGGGGTTCAGAGGTGCTGTAGGCCAAAAATCAACCGAAGCATGGCAGGGAGGTTGGGCATCATCCTAATATGGTTCATTTATTTATTCAAAGCCATTTGGGTGGTCAAACGGGCAAAACCACGCATTGGGGTGTTTTCGAGCTAAGTCGGTGGGCTCTAGCTCACGGTTTTGGGGGTTCGCCCATGGTTTAAAGGTGCCATGGGTAAAAAATAGTTAGAGGCAATTTGGGTGGTCAAATGAGCAAAACGACAGGAACGGGGCATTTTTGGGCCAAATCGGTGTGCTATAGCCTACGGTTCGGGGGTGGGCTCGGGGTCTGGGGTTACCGTTGGCCAAAAATCGATCAACGCATGCCTGAGAAATTTGGCATCATCCAATTATTTAGTCAAGGTCATTTGGGTGGTTAAATGGGGGAAACAACACGAACGGGTCATTATCGGGCCAAATCACTGTGCTATAGCCTACGATTTTAGGGGTGGGCCCAGGGTCTGGGGTGCCGTAGGCAAAAAATCAACCAGGGCATGACAGGGAGGTAGGGTATCAACCTAGTATGGTCTGTTTCTTTATTCAAGGCATTTTTGATTGTCAAACGGGCTAAACAGCGCGAATAGGGCATTTTTAGGCTAAATCGATGTGGTATAGCCCACGATTCTAGGGGTGGACCCGGGGTTCGGTGTTGCCACAGGACGAAAATCAATCGAGGTATTCCAGGGAGTTTGGGAATCATCCCAGTGTGGTCCGTTTATTTATTCAAGGCTATTTGGGTGGTCATATGGATGAAACAACGGGAACAAGGCATTTTCGGGCAAAATATGTATGCTAGGCCCATAATTTTGGCGGTGGGCCTGGGGATCGGGGGTTCCATAGGAAGAAAGTTGATGGGGAATGCTAGGGAGGGTGGTGATCTTTCTAGAGTGATCTATTTATTTATTCGAGGCTATTTTGGTGGTAAGACGGGCAAAATAGTTTAGGGGCACCGGGAGTGCCATAGGTTGAAAATCGATCGGGGCATGCCAGGGAGATTGTTGATCATCCCAGCATGGTTTGTTTATTTATTCGAGTCCATTTAAGTGGTCAAACACACCAAATAGCATGAATGGGACCTTTTTGGGAAAAATCAAAATGCTCTAACCCATAGTTTTAGGGGTGGGCCTAGGGTCCGTGCGTGCCGTGGTTCAAAAATTGACCGGGGTATGCCAGGGAGGTTATGGATCATCCTAGTGTGGTAAATTTATATATTCGAGGCAATTAGGGTGGTTAAACGGGCAAAACGGCGCGAACGGAACATTTTTGGGCTAAATCGGTGTGCTATAGCCTACGATTTTAGGGGTAGGACTGGGGTCTGAGGGTGTCATGGGAAGAACATCTATTAGGGCGTTCCAAGGCAGTTTGGGATCATCCCATTATGGTCCATTTATTTATTTGAGGTTATTTGGGTGGTCAAAAGGGTGAAATGGTGCAAACGAGGCATTTTCAGGCCAAATCGATATGCTATAGCCTATGGTTTTAGGGGTGGGTTTGGGGTTCGGGGGTGCCATGGATCAAAAATCAACCGTCCTATGCCAGGGAGGTTGTGGATCATCCTATTATGGTCCGTTTATTTATTTTAGGCTATTTGTATGGTCAAACGAGTGAAACAACGCGAATGAGGCATTTTTGGGCAAAATTGGTGTGTTGTAGCACACGGTTTTGGGGTTGGACCAGGGGTCTGAAGGTGTCATGGGCAGAAAATTGACCAGGGTATTCCAGGGAAGTTGGGAATCTTCCCAGTATGGTCTGTTTATTTATTTGAGGCCATTTGATTGGTCCAATGGGTGAAACGGCATGAACGGGGCATTTTCGAGCCAAATCATTGTGCTATAGTTAACGAGTTTGGGGGTTGGCCCAGGGTATTAGATTTCGTGGGCCAAAAATCAACCAGGGCTGCCAGGGAGGTTGGGGATCATCCCAGTGTGGTTCATTTATTTATTCGAGGCCATTTGGGTGGTCAAATAGGCAAAACGGCAGGAACGGGGCATTTTCGAGCCAAATCGGTTTTCTATAGCACATGGTTTTGGGTTAGGCCCGGGATTCAGAGATGGGCCCGGGGTTCGGGGGTGTCGTGCGATGAAAATCGATTGAGTCATGCCAGGGACATTAGGGATCATCCTAATATGGTCCATTTGTTTATTCGAGGCCATTTGAATTGTCAAATAGGAAAAAGGCGTGAATCAGGTGTTTTCGAGCTAAATTAGTGTGCTCTAGCCCACAGTTTTGGGGTAGGAATGGGGTCCAGGGGTACCGTGGGTCGAAAATCTACCGAGGTATACCAGGGAGGTTCGGGATCATCCCAGTGTGGTCCGTTTATTTATTCGAGGCCATTTGGGTTGTCAAATGATCAAAATGATGCAAATGGGGCATTTTTTGGATAAATTGTGTGCTATAGCCCACAGTTTTGGTGGTGGACCTGAGGTCCGAGGGTGGTGCGGGAGAAAAATTAACTGGGGTATCCCATGGGGCTGGAGGATCATCCTAGTATGGTCCGTTTATTTATTTGAGGCCATTTGGGTGGTCAACCAGGCAAAACTGTGTAAATGAGGCATTTTCGAGCAAAATTGATGTGCTATAGCCTATGATATCAGGGGTGGGCTCAATGTTTGGGGGTGCCGTAGGCCAAAAATTGACCGAGGCATGCTATGGAGGTTGGGGATCATCCCAGTATGCTTCGTTTATTTATTCGAGGCCATTTGGGTGGTCAAACGGGCAAAACCGCACAAACGGGGCATTTTTAACTGAATTGGTGTGCCATAGCACACGATATTGGTGGTGGACCTAGGTTCTAGGGGTGCCGTGTTTCAAAAATCGACTAGGGTAGACCAGGGAGGTTAGGGATCATCCTAGTGTGGCCCGTTTATTTATTCGAGGCCATTTGTGTGATCAAACTGGCGAAACGGTGCAAATGGGGAATTTTTGGGCCAAATCGATGTTCTATAGCCAATGATTTTAAGAGAGGGCTCGGGATTTGGAGGTGTCGTGGGCTGAAAGTCAACCGAGGCATGCCAGGGAGGTTGGAGATCATCCCAGTGTGGTCTATTTATTTATTTAAGTCTATTTGGGTGGTCAAACGGGTAAAATGGCATGAATGGGGCCTTTTTGGGCTAAATCGACGTGCAATAGCCTATGGTTTTTGGGGTGGGCTCGGGGTTCGGGGGTTCCGTAAGCCGAAAATCAACCAGGCCATGCCAGGGAGGTTGGGGATCATCCTAATATGGTTCATTTATTTATTCGAAGGCATTTGGGAGTTCAACTGGGTAAAACTGCAAAATTGGGGTGTTTTCGAGCCAAATCGGTGTGCTCTAGCTCAAGGTTTTGGGGGTTCACCCATGGTTCAGGGGTTCCATGGGTCAAAAATTGATCGGGGCATGCTACGGAGGTTTATTATAATCCCAGTATGGTCCATTTATTTATTTAAGGTAATTTGGGTGGTCAAACTAACAAAACGATGGGATCGGGTCATTTTTGGGCCAAATCGGTGTGCTATAGCCTATGGTTCGGGGGTGGGCTCGGGGTCTGGGGGTACCGTTGGCCAAAAATCGATCAGGGCATGCCAGATAGGTTTGGGATCATCCAATTGTGGTCCAATTAATTAATCGAGGCCATTTGGGTAGTTAAATTGGGGAAACAACGCGAACGGGGCATTATCGGGCTAAATCGTTGTGCTATAGCCTACGAATTTAGGTGTGGGCCCAGGGTCTGGGGCTTTCGTAGGACAAAAATCAACTGAGGCATGACACGGAGGTAGGGTATCAACCCACTAGTGTCTGTTTCCTTATTCAAGGCATTTTAATTGTCAAACGGGCTAAACAACATGAAAAGGGCATTTTCAGGCTAAATCGATGTGCTATAGCCTACGATTCTAGGGGTGGACCCGGGGTCCGGTGGTGCTGTGGGCCAAAAATCAATCGAGGTATGACAGGGAGGTTGGGGATCATCCCAGTGTGGTTCGTTTATTTATTAAAGGCTATTTGGGTGGTCAGATGGACGAAACAATGGGAACGAGGCATTTTCAGGCAAAATTGGTATGCTATGCCTATAATTTTGGCAGTGGGCCTGGGGATCGGGGGTTTCATAGGAATAAAGTTAACAGGGCATGTTAGGGAGGTTGGGGATCTTTCCAGTATGGTCTATTTATTTATTCGAGGCTATTTTGGTGGTAAGACGGGCAAAACGGTTTAGGTGTACTGGGGATGCCATTGGTTGAAACTCGATCAGGGCATGCCAGGGAGGTTGGTGATCATCCCAGCATGGTCTATTTATTTATTTGAGGCCAGTTAGCTGGTCAAGCAGGCGAAATAGCATGAATAGGGCCTTTTTGGGAAAAATTGAAATGCTCTAACCCACAATTTTGGGGATGGGCTCGGGGTCCATGCGTGCCGTGGCTCAAAAATTGACTGGGGCATGCCAAGGAGGTTGGGTATCATCCCAGTGTGGTCCATTTATTTATTCGAGGCAATTAGGGTGGTTAAACGGGTAAAATAATGTGAATGGAACATTTTTGGGCTAAATTAGTGTGCTATAGCCCACGGTTTTGGGGGTGGGACCGGGGTCTGAGGGTGTCGTGGGAAGAATATCTACCAGGGCATGCCAAGGCGGTTGGGGATCATACCAGTATTGTCAATTTATTTATTCGAGGTTATTTGGGTGGTCAAAAGTGTGAAATGGTGCAAGCGAGGCATTTTCTGGCCAAATCGATATGCTATAGCCCACGGTTTTGGGGGTGGGTTTGGGGTTCGGGGGTGACATGGACCAAAAATCAACCGGGCCATGCCAGGGAGGTTGGGTGGTCAAACGAGTGAAACAACATGAATGGGGCATTTTTTATCCAAATTGGTGTGCTGTAGCACACGGTTTCGGGGTTGGACCCGGGGTATGAAGGTGTCTGATGTTGGGCGTATTTGCACGCCTAAGATCTATAATTTACCCATATTTTAGCTAAGTTTTGAGGATAAAATATATTATTCCTGCACCTTTTGTCCATATTCCTGTACGTGAGCTAACCTATGTGATTAGCTTGTCTTCAGGTATTAATTATAAAGATTTCTGTACTTTGTGGACCTTTGGGCAGCAAAGGAAAACTTCACGTAAGAAGGAAGGCAGCTTTTGGAAGCTTGTGGACTGAATGTGATGCATGGAGAATCTGTCCCGGGCAAAATCAGTATTTCTTAATACTTAGGGGTGCAGCAGTAACCTAGTAGGACTAGGACTAGGATGTTATAAAAACCTTAGTTGCTAAATTTTTCAGCATTGATTGTCATAATTCATTCAATTTCTTTCATTCGACACTTTTGGATTATTTAGTTAACAGATTCTGTAAGTTGAGACAGAGGAACACGACTCTTTAGAGAGCAACGGATGAAGAGAAAAAAAAACGTCAATTCACTTTTGACGCCAAGACTTATTCCCATCGTGAGATTATTCCAACTGGGGTATGATGATGATATCTATTGTTATTTCCATTGAAATCATGAGTAGCTAAACTTCTCTGTTAGGGTTATGGAAGTCTTGTGAGATACTATCTATTGCTATGAGTTTGTGAATTCTGGATGCGTATGCTACTTATATCATTACTCTATTTGTATTAATTAAATTCTTGTGGTTGCAAACATATAGAAGACGCCATTATTGCATTAAATTATTCGAGAGAAAAGTTACATGTTTGGAAAAGAGAGTGTGACAAGGAAATAGGGCTACCAACCCCTGTTTACATGTTAATGCCTAAACCGGATTAACTTCTTGGAGAGTTTGTACCGTTAGTTACACACTTTAAGCTCGAGAGAGTTAAAGTTAAATAATCCTGGATGGTTGAGAAACACTAGGATTTACCATTAGAATATGAATCTCTATAAATGCATGCATGTCTGAATTCCGCATTACTCATAGTTAATAGATACGTAGAACTCTTAAGGCGGACATAACCCTAACTTATTATTCTCTGTGATTAAATCTTACTAAACAAAGCATTCTGTTGTTACTTTGATAGCAATAATTCACGCCATAATCCAATCCCCCTTTTCTGTGGAATTTTCAACCAACAGTCTACTAATAATTGCAATACTTAGTGACCAAGTATTCCCTGTGGGATTTGACAACCAACCTAGTTGGGTTCTATATTTGACATCGACCGCTTACACTCTTACGAGAGCTGTAGTTTGGGCGTTATCAAATTTTGGCGCCGTTGTCGAGGACTACGGTTGTCAACTAAGTTTGTGATAGTTACTAGACCCTTTGGTCAAAGATTCACGTATTTTAGTTTTAGTTGTTGTTTTTGTTTTATTCAGGTTATTTTCAGTGCATGCCAAATACCTGAAGTTCTGGTCAACCATCATTACCCATGAACCCTGAACCGCAACTTATTGGCAGGATGGAGGCGCAACGATACATTGAAAGAAGGGCTGCTCAACAGGAGTTGGCTCGATTAGCTGCATTGGCTGCTGCTCAACTGCATCAACAGAATATTAATAACCCCGGGCGAGCAACAAATCCTGATGATGAGGACTTGGGTGATGATGAGTTACTAAACCCAAGGCATGCTGATGAGATGGCGGCACCCGTGAATAGAAGAGATCGTCAAGCTAGATTGAGGCCTGAACGCCGAGCTATGCAGATTCCTTTTGATGATGATGATGACAATTTGGATGGGGCTGGTGCCACAGGGGCTATTATTCCTCCACCCTTGACACCTGGAGCCAAGTTCAATATCACTAGCACCATGATTCAACTATTGCATCTCAAGTGGTTATTTGGTAGACTTGCAGGCGATGACCCGAATATGCATCTGATCAATTTTATCTCTACATGCAAGTCATTCGACAATCCAGGCGTTGGATAGAATGCAATTCGGCTGCGCTTATTTCCATTGTCTCTATCTGGGGAGGCAACTCTATGGTTGAATGGGCTAACTCCTGATTCTATTACTAATTGGAGGCAATTGAAAGACGCTTTCCTAGAATGATTCTTTCCACCATCCAAGAGAGCACAGTTGAGAGATGAGATCAGAAATTTTCAACAGCTTCCAACTGAAGCTCTCCACGAAACATGGGAGAGGTTCAAGAAGAAGCTTATGCGGTGCCTAAATCATCATATGACCAATGTCCACTTGATGGAGATACTATACAAGTCTTTAAATTAGGTGACTAAGCCAGTGGTTGATAATGCTGTAGGAGGGTCATTCATGGACCTTACTTTTATTCAGGCAAGTGATATGCTAGATTGTATAAAAAAGCAGAGTAGAGCTTGGCATACCAGGGATTCTGAGGTAGCAAGCTCTACTATATCTATTGGCATGACTGCAGAACAGAGGTGAAGACAAGAGGAACGTGACCAAGATATAACTCACATGAAAACACAGATGGACCTCCTTACCAAGTACTTATTATCAGGGAAGACAGAAAAGGTCAAGGCCATTAAAATGCAAGGAAGAGAGGAATCCGATTATGAGGAAGAAGCTAACAACTTGAATAATCAAGGGGGTTTCCGAGGCAATGCCCAAGGAAACCAAGGTCGGAACTATTATGATAAATCAGGATATAAGGACCGTGATCAAGGTAGTTGGAAGAATAAGACTGACAGGAGTGGTTTGTATGTTCCTCCTGGAAATTGTGAGGCTGTGGCATCTGGATCTGGGAAGATGTCCATAGAAGATATGATGCCTAAGTTGTTGAAAGGAGTGGAGGCAACCAACATGAGCATAACCGAGGTGAAGAATGATTTATCTTTAATAAATCAATTGGTTGACTCACATTCTACTGCAATAAAATAGCTGGAGCAACAATTGAGTCAACTATCAGCGGAATTCAACCAAAGAAAGGCTGGAACTCTACCTAGCGACACTGTGCAAAATCCGAGGAATGATGGATCGTGTATGGCATTACTACCCGAAGTGGTAAAGTGTTGGAAAATCCATCCAAAGGCAAGCAGGTGGTTGATGATATAGTAGATAATGTTATTGATGCAGAATGTGAAGATGCCGTAAAAGCTGAAATGAGTATTCATGACATTACCCCTAGACGTATGCAGCCTGAAAAGATAAGAAGAAAGTGGTGGAGAAAACTATTCCCCTTCCACCACCACCTTTTTCATAGAGACTGAAGAAGAAAGTTGATGACACCAGGTTCAGTAAATTTATGACTATGTTGAAGCAGGTGACTATTAATGTTCCTTTGGTGGAGGCACTGGAACAAATGCCTGGGTACACCAAATTCATGAAGGACCTTTTGACAAAGAAGCGGGCAGCAAGCTATGAGCTGGCAGATAATGTTCATCATTGCAGTGCAATCGCTACCACATCACTAGTTTAGAAGAAGGCAGATCCTGGTCCTTTCACTATTCCTTGCACGGTTGGATCTTTGGATTTTGCTAAGGCATTGTGCGATTTAGGACCTAGCATCAATTTAATGTCGTTATGTATTTACAGAAAGTTGGGGTTGGATGATCCTACACCAACCAATATGCGGCTCGTGATGGCAGATAGGTCAGTAAAATGACCTATTAGTATCTTATATGATGTACTGGTGAAGGTCTCCACCTTCATTTTTCCTGCAAACTTTGTTATTTTGGATTGCGAGGTGGATTCTGAAGTTCCCATAATCTTGGGCATCCCTTCCTGGCAATAGGAAGTGTGCTTATTGACTTGAGAGCTAATGAGCTTTTATTTTGAATGAATGACGAAGTAGTCCATTTTGATGTATGTAAATCAATGAAGCAGCCCAAGGATATGAATGTGTTCTCTGTAGCTGATGTTTATTATGAAGATGAGAAGGAATTATCTGTAGAGAAGTAGCTTATTGTTGATCCGTTGGTTGCTGTGCTTATGAATTTTGAGTGTGAGGACGTTGAAGATTATGAAGAAACTATTTGTGCTCTAATAGGAATAGGGTACTATTCTCATGCTCCTAAGAAGCTGGACCTTGATGTTAAAAATCCACCTTCACCACTAGCAAAGCCACCCATTGAAGAACCGCCAGTGCTAGAATTGAAAGAGCTGCCCAGTCACCTGAAATATGCTTTTTTGGGAAGTGGTGATACACTCCCGATTATTGTTGCGGCTGATTTAGGTGAGCAGGAGGTTGCAGCTCTTATATCTATTCTGAGAAGATACAAGAGAGCCATCGGTTGGACTATTGCTGATATTATTGGTATCCCTTCTGGGATATGTATGCACAAGATTCAGCTTGAAGAAAAGTGCATGCCCACTATTGAGCATCAGAGACGTTTGAATCCACCTATACAAGAGGTGGTAAAGAAGGAAATTATTTAGTAGTTAGACGCTGGGGTAGTGTATCCAATCTTCGACAGTAAATGGGTGAGCCAGGTACAGTGTATGCCCAAGAAAGAGGGCATAACGGTAGTCGCAAACAAAAAGAATGAGCTGATTCCACTCAGACCTGTCACAGGGTGGAGAGTATGTATGGACTACCGGAAGCTGAATTCGTGGACGCTTAAGGATCACTTCCCAATGCCATTCATGGACCAAATGATTGATCGATTGGCAGGTAAGGGATGGTTTTGTTTCTTAGATGGTTATTTCGGCTATAATCAGATTTGTATTGCTCCCAAAGGTCAAGAGAAGACAACGTTTACATGCCCATATAGTACGTTTGCCTTCAAACGTATGCCATTTGGGCTATGTAATGCACCCTCCACTTTTCAGCATTGTATGATGTCCATTTTTTTTATATGGTTGAAGACACCTTGGAGGTGTTCATGGATGATTTTTTAGTTGTGGGTGAGTCATTTGACTCGTGCTTGGCGAATCTGAGTATGGCGTTGCAGAGATGTGTTGAATTCAACTTGGTGCTAAACTGGGAGAAGTGCCATTTTATGGTTAAGGAAGGCATTGTTCTTGGGCATAAAGTCTCCGAAAGAGGAATTGAGGTTGATCGGGCCAAAATCGAAGTTATCGAGAAGCTACAACCTCCAATTTCTGTAAAGGGAGTTCGAAGTTTCCTCGGTCATGTAGGTTTTTATCGAAGGTTTATTAAAGACTTCTCCAGGATTGCTAGTCCATTATGCAAACTTTTAGAGAAGGATGCAAAGTTCGACTTCGGTGAAGATTGCTTGAAGGCATTTGAATGCCTTAAAGGGAAGCTAGTTGAAGCTCTTATCATTGTAGCACCTGATTGGTCTCTACCGATTGAAGTTATGTGTGATGTAAACGGGGTAGCTTTGGGTGTTGTACTTGGTCAGAGAAGAGAAAGGTTATTTCATCCAATCTACTATGAGAGCAAGGCCTTGAATGGAGCCCAGAAGAACTACACCATCACGAAACAAGAGCTTCTAGCAGTTGTTTATGCTTTTGAAAAGCTCCGTGCTTACTTGTTGGGAACCAAAGTGGTGGTTCATACAGATCATGCTGCTCTGAGATATTTAATGGCAAAGAAGGATGCTAAGCCAAGGCTAATTCTATAGGTGTTATTGCTGCAAGAATTTGATTTTGAGATAAAAGATAGAAAAGGTTGCGAAAACCAAGTAGCTGATCATCTATCTAGACTTGAGAATGATCATATAGCACCGCCCGATTTTGATATTGATGATGCATTTCCCGATGAAGAGATACTAGCCACGATGGTGGAAGAGTTACCGTGGTACGCATACTTTGCGAACTACGCGGTAAGTAATATGATGCCTGAGAATCTCTCTTTTCATCAAAAGAGAAAGTTCATGCATGATGTGAAACACTTCTTCTGGGATGAACCATATCTTTTTCGATGATGTGCGGATGGTGTTATTAGGCGATGCGTCACAGATGTGGAGGTACCTAGCATATTGGAAGCAAGTCATGCTTCCCAAGTTAGGGGTCATCACGCAGGGGATCGGACAACCAGGAAGGTATTGCAAAGAGGCTATTATTGGCCTTCATTATTCAAGGATGCGTACGATTTTGTGAGGAGATATGACCAGTGTCAGAGTCAAGGCGCGATTTCAAAGCACCATGAGATGCCTATGTCTAAAATTCTTGAAGTAGAGCTGTTTGATGTATAGGGTATTGATTTCATGGGCCCATTTGTGAGTTTGTTTGGGATGAAATATATCCTAGTTGTTGTGGACTATGTATCCAAATGGGTCAAAGCAGTAGCACTGGCTGATAATGAAGGTAAGCGTGTTGTAGCATTGTTAAAGAGAAATATCTTCTCTTGTTTTGGGGTACCACGTACCATCATAAGCGATAGAGGATCATACTTTTTCAATAAGCTATTCAGAGCCGTGTTGGTGAAATATGGGGTCAAGCAGCACAAGGCAGCTACACCTTACCACCCATAAACTAGTGGGCAGGTAGAGGTTTCTAATCGGGAGATCAAGCTGATCCTTGCTAAGACTGTAAATGCTAGTAGGAAAGATTGGTCTCGGAAGATGGATGATGCCTTATGGTCTTATAGGACTGCATTCAATACACCAATTAGCATGTCCCCGTATCAACTAGTTTATGTAAAGGCTTGTCACTTGCCGATTGAGCTCGAACATAAAGCCTTGTGGGCGTTGAAGAGGCTTAACCTGACTTGGGATGATGCAATTAATCTGAGATTGGAGCAGCTGAATGAGATGGATGAATTCTGTCTACATTAGTATGAAAGGGCAGACCTCTGCAAAGAATGGATGAGAAAGTACCATGATCGGCGGATTATCCAACGAAACTTTCAGAAGGGTGATATGGTACTTCTTTTCAACTCCAGACTGAAGCTATTTCCAGGTAAGTTGAAGTCTAAATGGTCTGGTCCGTTCAGAATTAGCCAAGTCTACTCGTCTGGAGTAGTAGAGTTAGAAGACAATAATGGTGGTGTCTTTAAGGTGAATGGCCAACGAGTGAATCCATATATCGGTCCTCTTGACTCAATAAAATGCATGGACACCATCTATCTCGACGAAGTCTAAGTAATCGAGGTAACTATGTCGTGCCGCGATAATAAATCAAGTGCTATGTGGGAGGCAACCCATCATTTTTAATCATCTTATTTTACTAGGAGTTTGTTTTTGTTAAATAAAAATACAAAAAGAAGAGTCGATCCACGACCAAAACTAAGGTGCTTGGTAGGAGGCAACCCATCTTTCTAATCATTTTTGTTATTTTTGAGTAGGTGTAGGTGCAAGACGTATAAAGGAGGAGATTGATCCCAAAATTTTGATTTGAAAGTGATCTATGTTAAAGGTGGTAAGTTGGGAATAAAGAAGCAAAGGTTATTGGTTAGGCATTGCCTATGCTAATCTAGGCAATAGACAAGGCAATGCCTATATAAATCTAGGCAATTGACAAGGCAAGGCCTATGCTATGGCCGTTGCTCTCTGAATCGACAATGCTATAGCATAGGCGCCACCTATGCTCAACAAGGCTATAGCATAGGCGCTTCCTATGGCCAACTAGGCAAAGCATAGGTGCCGCCTATACCAAGCATAGGCAAAGCATTCGGCGCCGCCTACTTATGAAATTTTGTCTCCTAACCCATTTTTTCATGGGTCAAACCTGATCCAAGCCTTGGTCTATAAATAGAACTTCAACCTTAAGACAAAATCACATTGTTTACTCAACCTAGGCGCCGCCTAACCTTCCCAAATCTCTCAAAACTTTTCTTTTTGCTCATCTAACCTTGCAAGATCATCTTCTGAGTCCATCACCAAGTAAGTTCTTCTTTTATATTTCATAGTTGTTACAATACTACGCCTATAATGATTTGTTAAATCTTGAAGTGGTGTTGGTGATTTGAATGTGGTTGGTTTGTTATGATACATCTAGTTGAGTGAAAGAATATGTGTGGGTGTTCTTGACTTTGTTCCGATTTGTATTTGATTGTTATACACTATCATCTTTTTGCGGAATCGAAATCGTAAAGTTAATTACATAATCTTGTAAGTTGAAAGTTTGAATGTTTGAATGACTCGTTCATCGAGATAAAAATCATGGTTGAATACAAGTATAAAATGTTGTGATTATTTCTATGCCATAACTTGATTCGATCTCTACATAGTAGTCTTGGTCAAAAAGTGCATTAATCCAAACCATAAAGTATGGTCAAGATTACATCAAAATAGAGTTGAAAAGGATAGTTAAGATGACATAAAGTATGACTGCGCTGAATATATTGTTGGAACATAATGCCTAAATGTATGTCGATAAAGTCTGTGTAATCGACATCGTTCACTTAATTAGTTTTTGCCAACAAATTAAGTGTGGGGTAGTGCCACTATTATTTGTTTGTCAATCAAATCTTCCGAGATAAGATAACATGACATTATTTTAAACTAAGGTAAAATTGAACCAAAAGGTCGACCAGGAAAAGAAAAAGCATCCACCTCACAGAAAGGTCAGAAAAGGGGAAGAAAAGAGCAAGCTGAATCCTCCTCACTGCAAATACCTCGACGCACTTTCGGGATAAAGTGGGTCCTAGAGGAGGAAGAAAAGGAGTGGTACAAGAACAACAAAGTTAAAAAATATGTTCACATGGAGTTGATACAAACGGAGAGTCTAGCGAAGAGAGAACCTCGCATTCTGGCTAAAATCATGGCGCTGCATCTTGATTTCATTTTCTGAGATATGGGAGAGTACAATCTTGATCTAACATGAGAATTCTATGCCAATTGGTCCCCAAAGATTACCGGAAGTGAAGTGAAGATTCAGGGCCAAGTCTTGCAACTGAATGCGGAGTTCTTCAACTCTTTTCTGGGTCTTCCATCTATAGATCCATCACCGCTCAAGGAACTTTATCACAGACCTCCATACAGGGCAATCAGACACACAATGTGCGGAACTAGATCAATGGCACATTAGAATCATTACAAGGATACCGGTCGACACAATACCTTCCCGTATGCTTCTTTGAACATAGAAGCTCGGATATGGTTGAGGATAGTCAAATCTTGTCCTCATTCCTGGGACATAGTACACAAATATCACACATGATAGAGTATTCTTGGTGTACGCTCTGATGACTAATATCCCCATCAACATTGGTGCGGTTATACGATTATCAATGCATAAGGCTAGGCTGCACAAGAGGTCCTATTTTAGCTTTGGCAATTTGTTGACTGCGATATTGAGGTAGGAACACATTGAAGAGGAACCTGCAGATCATAAGCTTCCTCACAACCCAAAGAAGGTTGATCTAACAAAGGTTAAAGATCCTGAAACTATGCATGGCGTCAACCTGACCACTGCAGAAAGACATGCTCGCGATGAAAGCTTCTTCCGCCATTTATATGTCATGATGAGGTTTACCATGATAAGTGGGGGTCGTGTTCCAACTAATGCAGAGCTCCAGCAGTTGGATTATGACTACCCGATGAATGAGCATGTGCGGGCTATGTGCGGAGTAGGGGAATATTTTGAGGAACCTCTCGATAATGACATATCGACTGATAATGATCGCCGAATGCCAGACTCAGACGTGGAGGAGAACTCTGATGACGATGACTCTGATGATGATTCCAATGCAGGGGGTATGACCCCAGACATAGAGGAGGAGTCCGACTAATCAGGTTTTCCTTATTTATTTTCCACTGAGGGCAGTGTGTCCCGTCTAAGAGTGGGGTGCTAGTATTTGTATGTTGTACTTCTTTGCCTACATTTATTTATGTTTGTTTGTTTTATTTACTCATAGTTAGTAGTTAGTAGTTAAATTTTAGAATTTTTTTAGATTTTGCATGAAATTGTTCTGATAGGAGGCATGGTATTATGACAAGAGTTTGTGCTAAAATCATTACTATTAAGACGTTTAGGCTCTAAGTGTGACTCACTGTGTGATAAGTGTGTGGTTTAATTCCTTCATCTGTTGGGTCAAGAGTCTATACTGCTCCTAATAAAGTTGACCATGTGCCTTGTGTGTGTGAGGTTATAGTATATTCTGTGTTTGTGGTTGATGGTAGAACTTGCCTGGTGTGTGTGTTAAGCGAAATAAAGAGTGTGAGTTTAGGAGATGATTTAGGCATTTCTTTGGCATCCTGTAATTGTTTCCCTTCTTTTTACCTACCTGTGTACATTATCCTAGTGAACCCCCTTTGAGCCTTTAGCCTTTTTCTTTGACAGCCTCATATGTAGCCTAGTCTATTTTTTTCAAGACCATAATTTGATCCAAATACCTAAGCGCTTTAAATTCTAAAGTCATGTGACAAAATAAGTGGAAATTGGGTGAGAGTGATGCCTTAGAGTGTATTGGTACTTGAATTTGTTATGAAAAAGAGTGGCTATCATAGAGGTGTTTTATAAAAAAAATGAAAAGAAAAATAAAAAGTTAGTTCTGTTATAATTGAATAACAAAATAGGTGAAAAGGGGTGGTAGATGAAAGGAAAGTAGAGGGGTTGTTTAAAAGAAAATGTTAATGGCATAATGTAATGTATTAAATCGCTTAGGGAACTTAGTCACTATATCTGGCCAAAATAGTCCTACCTGTCCCTTAGCCTACATTACAACCTGTAAAGACCTAGTTGATCCTAAGCTTAGCATTCTGATATTAGTAGAGCATTACACTAAGGACAAGCCTATGGTCATCAGTTGCAACATATGAATTCTTTGTGTGAGAGAGAGAAAGGAGAGTCTTATACCCATGTTTCGAAAAATGCTTGTGATTGGTTATGGGTGATATCTTGTGTGGGAAACACATGGTTGACGAGTTTTGGGTAGTTTTGTATGATTTTTTATGACTTAACTTGTGGACACGAATTAACCATCATCACGAGTCTATGTTGGAGGTTGAATTGTTTCTAGTAGTGATCCATAAAACTACTCTTTGTTAATAATTGTCGTGCCCATCTTGTTGAACATTTTGTGTTGCTGTTGTGATATTCTAGTTAGATGTTTGCATGGACGAAATATTTTGTTCGAGTACGAACAAAGATTTAAGTGTGGGGTGTTGATGTTGGGTGTATTTGCACGCCTAAGAACCATAATTTACCCATATTTTAGCTAAGTTTTGAGGACAAAATATATAATTCCTGCACTTTTAGTCCATTTTCTTGTAAGTGAGCTAACCTATGTGATTAGCATGTCTTCAGGTATTAATGATGAAGATTTCAGCACTTTGTGGACCTTTGGGCAGCAAAGGAAAACTTCACGTAAGAAGGAAGGCAGCTTTTGGAAGCTTGTGGACTGAATGTGATGCATGGAGAATCTGTCCCGGGCAAAATTAGTATTTCTTAATACTTAGGAGTGCAGCAGTAACCTAGTAGGACTAGGACAAAGATGTTATAAAAACCTTATTTGCTGAATTTTTCAGCATTTATTGTCATAATTCATTCAATTCCTTTCATTCGACACTTTTGGATTATTGAGTTAACAGATTCTGTAAGTTGAGACAGAGGAACACGGCTTTCTAGAGACCAACGGATCAAGAGAAAAAAAAACATCATTTCACTTTTGACGCCAAGACTTATTCCCATCGTGAGAATATTCCAACTGGAGTATGATGATGATGTCTATTGTGATTTCCGTTGTAATCATGAGTAGCTAAAATTCTCTGTTAGGGTTATGGAAGTCTTGTGAGATACTATCTATTGCTATGAGTTTGTGAATTCTGGATGCATATGCTACTTATATCATTACTCTCTTTGTTTTAATTAAATTCTTGTGGTTGCAAACATATAGAATACTCCATTATTGCATTAACTTGTTCGAGAGAAAAGTTACATGTTTGGAAAAGAGAGTGTGACAAGTAAATAGGGCTACCAACCCCTGTTTACACGTTAATGCCTTAACCGAATTAACCTCTTGGAGAGTTTGTACCGCTAGTTACACACTTTAAGCTCGAGAGAGTTAAAGTGAAATAATCCTGGATGGTTGAGAAACACTAGGATTTACCATTAGAATACGAATCTCTATAAGTCCATACATGTCTGAATTCCGCATTACTCATAGTTAATAGATACATAGAACTCGTAAGGTGGACATAACCCTAACTTATTATTCTCTGTGATTAAATCTTACTAAACAAAGCATTTCGTTGTTACTTTGATAGCATTAATTCATGCCATAATCCAATCCCCCCTTTTCCGTGGAATTTTCGACCAACAGTCTACTAATAATTGCAATACTTAGTGACCAAGTATTCCCTGTGGGATTCGACATCCAACCCAGTTGGGTTCTATATTTTACATCGACCGCTTACACTCTTACGAGAGCTGTAGTTTGGGCATTATCAGTGTCGTGGGCAGAAAATTGACCAGGGTATGCCAGGGAAGTTAGGAATCTTCCCAGTGTGGTTCGTTTATTTATTTGAGTCTATTTGGTTGGTCCAATAAGCAAAACGGCATGAATGGGGCATTTTCGAGCCAAATTGTTGTGCTATATCCAATGGGTTTGGCGGTGGGCCTGGGGTATTAGGTTTCGTGGGCCAAAAATCAACCAGGGCGTGCCAGGGAGGTTGGAGATTGTCCCAGTGTGGTTCGTTTATTTATTCAAGGCCATTTGGGTTGTCAAATAGGCGAAACAGTAGGAACGGGGCATTTTTTACCCAAATCGGTTTTCTATAGCCTATGGTTTTGGGTTAGGCCTGGGATTCGGAGATGGGCCCGAGGTTCGGGGGTGTCGTGGGTTGAAAATTGACTGAGGCATGCCAGGGAGGTTGGGGATCATCCTAATATGGTCCATTTGTTTATTCGAGGCCATTTGAATTACCAAACGGGAAAAAAACATGAATCAGGTGTTTTAGAGCTAAAGTGGTGTGCTCTAGCCCATAATTTCGAGGTAGAACTGGGGTCCAGGGGTATCGTGGGCCAAAAATATACTGAGGCCTGCTAAGGAGGTTAGGGATCATCCCAGTGTGGTCCGTTTATTTATTTGAGGCCATTTGTGTGGTCAAACAATTAAAACGATGCAAATGGGGCATTTTTTGGATAAATTGTGTGCTATAGCCCACAGTTTTGGTGGTGGGTCCGAGGTCCGAGCGTGCCGTGGTAGAAAAATTGACTGGGGAATGCCATGGAGGTTGTGGATCATCCTAGTATGGTCCGTTTATTTATTTGAGGCCATTTTGGTGGTCAACCAGGCAAAACGGTGTAAACAAGGCATTTTCGGGAAAAATTATTGTGCTATAGCCCACGATATTAGGGGTGAGCTGAGGGTCCGGGGGTGTCGTAGGCTAAAAATTGACTAGGGCATGCTAAGGAGGTTGGGGATCGTCCCAGTATGCTTCGTTTATTTATTTGAGGTCATTTGGGTGGTCAAACGGGCAAAACAGCACAAACGGGGCATTTTTAACCGAATCGGTGTGCTGTAGCACACGGTTTTGGAGGTGGACCTAGGGTCCAGGGGTACCGTGTTTCGAAAATTGACTAGGGTAGACTAGGGAGGTTAGGGATCATCCTAGTATGGCCCGATTATTTATTCGAGGCCATTTGTGTGGTCAAACGGGCGAAACGGCACGAACAGGGCATTTTTAGGCCAAATCAATGTTCTATAGCCCATTATTTTTGGGGAGGGCCCGGGATTCGAATGTGCCGTGGGCTGAACGTCAACTGAGGCATTCCAGGGAGGTTGGATATCATCCTAGTGTGGTCCGTTTATTTATTTAAGGCTATATGGGTGGTCAAATGGGTAAAACGGCATGAATAGGGCTTTTTTAGGCCAAATCAGCGTGCAATAGCCTACGGTTTTGGGGGTGGGCTCGGGGTTCGGGGGTTCCGTAGGCCAACAATCAACCGGAGCATTGAAGGGAGGTTAGGGATCATCCCAATATGGTTCATTTATTTATTCAAAGAAATTTGGTCGGTCAAACGGGCAAACCACACAAATGGGGTGTTTTCGAGCCAAATAGGTGTGCTCTTGCTCACGGTTTTGGGGGTTCGCCCATGGTTCAGGGGTTCCATCGGTCAAAAATTGATCGGGGCATTCTACGGAGGTTTAGGATCATGCTAGTGTGGTACATTTATTTATTTGAGGAAATTTGGGTGGTCAAACAAGCAAAACAACGGGAATGGGGCATTTTCGAGCCAAATCAGTGTGCTATAGCCTACGGTTTGGGGGTGAGCATGAGGTCCGGGGGTTTTATGGGAAAAAAATCAACCGGGGCATGTCAGGGAGGTTGGGGATCATCCCAGTGTGGTCCGTTTATTTTTTCGAGGTTATTTGGGTGATCAAATGGGTGAAATGGTGCGAACGGGGCCTTTTTGTGCCAAATCAATATGTTGTATGCCATAGTTTTGGGGGTGGGCTCGGGGTTCGGCTGTGCCGTAGGGAAAAAATCAATTGGGGGTGCCAGGAAGGTTGGGGATTATCCCACTGTGGTTCATTTATTTATTCGAAGCCATTTGGGTTGTCAAACGGGAAAACGATAGGAATGAGGTGTGTTTGGGTCAAATAGGTGTGCTATAGCGCACGATTTTGGGGGTGGTCCTGGTATCTAGGGGTACCATGGGACGCAAATCTACCGAGGCATGCCATAGAGGTTTGGGATAATTATAGTGTGGTCCGTTTATTTATTCGAGGTCATTTAGGGGTCCCGGGGTACGAGGGTGCCGTGGGAGAAAAATTGACCGGGGCGTGCCATCGAGGTAGGGGATCATCCCATTATGGTCCGTTCATACATTAAAGTCCATTTGGGTGGTAAATCAGGCGAAAAGATGTGAACGAGGAATTTTCGGGCAAAATTATTGTACTATAGCCAACGATTTTGGGGGTGGGCTCAAGGTTTGGGGGTGTCGTGGGCCGAAAATTAACTGGGGAACGATAAGGAGGTAGGGGATCGTTCCAGTATGCACTATTTATTTATTCGAGGCCATTTGGTTGGTCAAATGGGCAAACGGCACAAATGGGGCATTTTTGAACCAAATCAGTGTGTTGTAGCACACGATTTTGGGGGTGGACCCGGGGTCTGAGGGTGACATGGGCTGAAAATTGACTAGGGAGGACCAGGGAGGTTGGAGATTGTCCTAGAGTGGTCTGTTTATTTATTCAAAGCCATTTGGGTGGTCAAATGGGCAAAACAGCGTGAATGGGGTATTTTTGAGCCAAATCGGAGTTCTACAACCCATTATTTTGGGGGAGGGCCCGGGGTCCGGAGGTGCTGTTGGCTAAAAATCGACCGAGACGTGTCAAGGAGGTTGGGGATCATCCTAGTACTCTTATTTTATTTATTAAAGGCTATTTGGGTGGTAAAATAGGTGAAACGGCTCTAATGGGGCTTTTTTTGGAAAAATTGGTGTGCTATAGCCCACGATTTTGGGGGTGGGCCTAGGGTTTGGGGGTGTCGTGGGCCAAAAATTAACCGAAACATGCCAGGGAGATTAGAGATCATCCCAATATGGTCCGTTATTTATTCAAGGCCATTTGGGTGGTGAAATTGGAGAAATAACGCAAACAGGATATTTTCAAGCTAAATCGGTGTGCTATAGCCCATAATTTTAGGGGTGGGCTCGGGTTCTGGGAGTGTCGTTTGCCAAAAATAAACCAGGGCATGCCAGGAAGGTTGGGGATCATCCAGTGTGGTTCATTTATTTATTTGAAGCTATTTGGGGTTCACACGGTCAAAACGACGTTAACGGTGCATTTGCAAGCTAAATCGATATGCTATAGCCCATGGTTTAGGGTGTGGGCCCAGGGTTTGATGGTGTCGTGGGCCAAAAATCAACTGGGGCATGCCAGAGATGTTGGGGATCATCCCTGTATGGTTTGTTTATTTATTTTAGGCCATTTAAGTGTTTAAACGTGCAAAACGATGCAGATGGGGCATTTTTAGGCCAAATCAGAGTGCTATGGCCCACGATTTCAGGGGTGGGCTTGGAGTCAGGGGGTTCCACAGGCCGAAAATTGATCAAGGCATGCCAGGGAGGTTGGGGATCATCCCAGTATGGTCTATTTATTTATTGAAAGCTATTTGCATGGTCAAACGAGCAAAACGACATAAATGGGGCATTTTCAGGCCAAATTGGCGTGCTATAGCCAGGGGTTTCGGGGGTATGCCCGGGGTCCGAGGGTGCCATGATCCAAAACATGATCGAACCTTGCCTTGGAGGTTGGGTATCATCTGAGTGTGTTTCGTTTGATTTATTCGAAGCTATTTGGGTGGTCAAACGGGCGAAATGGCATGAACGGGGCATTTTTAGTCCAAATCGATGTGTTATAATATACGATTTCAGGGGTGGCCCCAGGGTACGGGAGTGTCGTGGACTAAAAATTGATCGAGGCATGCCAGGGATGTTGGGTATCATCCTAATGAAGTCCATTTATTTATTCGAGGCCATTTAAGGGGTCAAATGGGCAAAACAACGCGAACAGGGTATTTTCGAGCCAAATCGATAGGCTATAGCCTATGGTTTTGGTGGTGGGCTTGGGTTCCGGAGGTTCCCTGGGCCAAAAATTGACCAGGGCATGCCTGGGAGGTTCGGGATCATCCCAGTGTGGTCGATATATTTATTCGAGGCAATTTGGGTTGGCTAATGGGCGAAATAGCATGAACAAGGCATTTTTGTGTCAAATCGGTGTGTTATAGCGCACGATTTCTGGGGTAGGCCCATGGTTCGGGGGTGTCGTGGGCTGAAAATTGATTGGTGCGTGCTAGGCGGTTGGGGATTATTCTAATGTGGTCCGTTTAATTATTTGAGGCCATTTGAGTGGTCAAAAATGCATATCGGCATGAATGGGTCATTTTTAGACCAAATTGGTGGGTTATAGCCCACAGTTTCTGGGGTGAACGGGGGTCCAGGGGTGCCGTAGCCCAAAATAGATCGGGGCTTGATGTATAGGCTGGGGATCGTCCTAGTGTGGTTCGTTTATTTATTCAAGGCCATTTTAGTGGTCAAACGGGCAAAATGGAACAAACGGGGCATTTTTGGGCCAAATCGGTGTGCCATGAGTTTGGTGGTGGTCCTGGGGTCCAAGGGTTCCAGCGACCGCTTACACTCTCGTTAGAAAGTGTAAGCGGTCGCTGTCAAATATAGAACCCAACTGGGTTGGGTATCGAATCCCACAGGGAATACTCTGGTCACTAAGTGTTGCAATTATTAGTAGACTGTTTGTCGAAAATTCCAAGAAAAAGGGGGGTTTGGTTTTGGCATGAACTAATATTATCAAAGTAATGATGGAATGATTTGTGTAGTAAGATTTAATCACAGAGAATAATAAGTTAGGGTTATGTCCACCTTGTAGTTTGTACTTCTCTATTAACTATGAGTAATGCGGAATTTAGACATGCATGCACTTATAGAGAGTCGTATTCTAATTTAAATACAAGTGTTTTTCAACTATCAAGGATTATTTCTCCTTAGTTCTCTTGAACCTAAAGTGTAATACAAATGGTACGAATTCTCCAAGAAGTTAATCCGGTTAAGGCATTAACGTGTAAATAGAGGCTGGAAACCCTATTTCCTTGTCACACTCTCTTTTCCAAACATATAAATTTTCTCTCGAACAAGTTAATACTATTATGGCGTATTCGCTATGTTTGCAACCATGATAATTCAATCAAAACGAAGAGAGTAATGATATAAGTAGCATAACACATCAAGAATTCACAAACTCATAGCAATAGATAGTATCTTACAAGGTTTCCATAACTCTAACAGATAAGTTTAGCTACTCATGAATACAACTGAAATCACATTATACATAATCATCATACCACAACTTAGAAAAATCTCGGCTATAGAGATGAAACGTGTTTTCTCTTTCCGTTGCTCAAGCCCAAGTCGTGTTCTCTATTCTATCGAATATTACAGAATACTGAAAATTGAATAATGAATAATGATCCAATGATAGTGATGCTGAAAAATTTAGCAATAATGTTTTTAATAGCATCCTTATCTAATAAGTTGCTACTGCATCCTTAAGTCTTTAAAAATACTAGGTTTGCCCGGGAAAAAGTTCCCATGCATCAGATTCAGTCCAAAAGTTGCCTTCCCTCTAATGTGAAGTTTTCCTTTGCTGCCCACAGGTCCACAAAGTGCTGAAATGTTACTTATTAGTACCTGAAAAACATGCTAATCACCT